>OX632361.1:23003023-23340523 GCA_951751655.1 Ophion costatus
GAGATACCGAAATAATGAAACTTTTTTTTCTTGTAACGAAGACACAATATTTTCAGCCACAAACTTGCCAGTAGGAAGACTTTCTTCAGGCCACGGTAAATCTTTCGTTGTTTTGGTATTTTTTTTGTCGGGCAGTGCCAACAAAATTCGGAGATTTCACACGCGTTTCAATGGAAACCGCACTTTTCCATGCATCTTGGGGTTGTGAGCCTTGATTCGTTTCAGTGATCACGGAAAATCGATCAATAACTCGGAATTGCCTTCCCTTTGTCTTTATCGTCCGTATCTCATCGTGTAAAAAGCAAGAAAACATTCTGAACGAAAAAAAAACGAAATTGAATTTTCCATGTGATGTCTGAGAAGTTCAATTTGCCATGAAATTTCTGAGAAATTCCATTTGTTTAAATGAAATCTCTTAGAAATTCCATTTTTTTTAATGAAATCTCTTAGAAATTCCAATTTTATGAAATTTCTTAGAAATTCCATTTTTTATGAAATTTCTTAGAAATTCCATTTTCGATGAAATTTTTTAGAAATTCCATTTTTTATGCAATTTCGTAGAAAGTCAATTTTTCATGAAATTTCTTAGAAATTCCATTTTTTATTAAATTTCTTAGAAATTCCATTTCTATGAAATTTCTTAGAAATTCCATTTTTATGAAATTCCTGAGATGTTCCATTTTTAATGAAATTTCTGAGAAATTCAATTTTCCATGAAATATCTGAGAAATTCACTTTTCCATGGAATATCTGGGAAATTCAATTTGCCGTGAAATTTCTGGAAAATTCCATTTTTATGAAATTTCTGAGAAATTCAATTTTTTTATTAAATGTCTGAGAAATTAATTTTTTTTAATTAAATTTCTGAGGAATGCCATTTTCCGTGAAATTTGTGGCAAATCCAATTTCCCATGAAATTTCGAAGAAATGCAATTTTCCCTGTAAAATCAAAGAAATTCAATTCTCCATGAATTTTCAGAGAAATTCAATTCTTCATGAAATTTCAGAGGAACTTAATTTCCGAATTGAATTTCTCAGGTAAAAAATGTGTCGATAAGAAAGGCCTTTAGTCCTATTTCGATGATATTCTCATGGGAATCTTCGGGTTTCGTTTCGCGTTGAGATAGAACCGATCGAGACGTGAAATCCTCTGAACATCGTAATGTTGCTCTTGTCTAATCGACGATTCAATATTGAGCGTCCATACAGGTGGAAGCGAGCGCCGAGGAAAGGCGCGTGAAGAGATGATGCGTGAAAATGAAAGAAGAAACGACACGAATGTTAGGTATTTCGTGGGATTCACTATAGATGACAGTAATAGGTCGCTCGTGCTGGATAGTATACCGATTTTTGAGGCTGACGATTAGGTGAACAAAATGAAACTTGAAGAAGAGAAAGAAGCTCGCTGGTCCGTCGCAGCCCTCTGCAAACCGTGCCGAAATGTATTTACCCTTCTACGGCATCCTACCGTAGACGGGATTCGAATGAATAGCAATCGAGCATAGTCGAGGTAACAGTGACGAAAAATCGTTAAGAGTTGCTCGTCCGAAAAACTGTGAATTTTGGGACTTTTCATTTGAAACGAGGGAAAAATGCAATTCCGTCGAAACAAAGTGATCAAAAAATATTTTTCCACCGAAGCAATTATCGTAAAAATGAAAATGAATGAAATATCAATATTCGTCACAAGCCAATGAGAATAAGTCGAACATTTTCTAACTCGACAAGAACGCGAGATTTCTCAACTCGATTTTTATTTTACGCGTCCAATTATTATAAATAGCTTTTCGGTTTATTTTTCCATCGAAAAATGCTCGTCTCTGAGTGTGAGAGCTGTCGAAACTGTCATCTCCATATCGAGCGATCCAAAGTGCAATCGTATCGGCCTCGTTTGGCTTGAACATTTTTTTTTTCTTTTTGTCGCGTGCGTACAAGCGTTTCTCTCCGCGTGTGCATGGACAAGGTCGAGGTGTCACGAGTCCCGGAGACAAACGGGCGAGAAAAACGAAAATCACAAAACACGAAAGAGAGAGAGAGAGAGAGGGGGGGGAGGGAGAGACGGAGAAAAAGAGAAAAACTCAACTTTCACGAATCTGCGAGTAATTCCAAAAAGTTTCGTTACCAGACAGGGTGCTATGTAAACTATATCGATAAAATTGAGTAGCTTCGATCGTCTACTACGAAATATCTCGAAATACAGGAACAACATTTTTCTTCGTCTTTTACGAGGAAAACAAAAGAAAAAGTGGCGTCGCGTCGTAATTCTAGTAATATTTCCATTCTCGCCGCATCAGCGACCCGGCCAATTATTCGATCAAATCCGGGACCAATCATTGGACATTTTTTCTCGCCAACTAGAAGCCTGCATGCGTGTGTATATGCGTCTCGTAACCAAATTCTCTCGAACCGCTGAAGCGAAGTAAAGTCGCAAGGGAATAAAACAAAAATGAAGAGAAAACAAAAAGTTTTAAATTCCAAGACTGAAAAGGAAAATACTTATCCGAATGGAAAAACGATAATAAAGAAAATCGATTTCTCCTTACATTGTGCAACTCCTGATTGAGGCTTGAGGACGGTCGACGATGAAGAAGTTTTAACCGTTGAAAGCGACGAACACGAAAATATAAAAAAAACAACGTTATCCGAGACTGCGAGATTGCGATTGAAAAATGGAAATTTCGATCTTTTTTTTCAATGCGGAAACATTTTTTTCAATTTTTTAAAATCAAAACGAGACTTTTCTGGAGGGTCCGCACGTAAAATAATTCGTGCAGGAAAATTGCGTTTGGACGGCCGGGGGATAGATAGATTTAAAGAAAATAAATAAAAGAAAAGGAGAGAGAGAGAGAGAGAGAGAGAGAGAGAGAGAGAGAGAGAGAGAGAGAGAGAGAGAGAGAGAGGAGAGAAACGTAAACGGAGGAAAAGGGAAGCGAAGAAAATAACGGAAAGGAAAAAGTGTAAAAGTGAAGATAATTCTAGTCGGGCGTTATAGAGAAAAATTGCATAGCATAGTTTTATATAGGAAGCCATCTAAGCGTATAAACAAATGATACAAATATTATATACATATATAAATAAATTTAAAAAACCTAAATATATATGTGTGTATATATATATACATACATGTCTATGCGTGTGCGTGAAAGTGACAGAGAGAAAGCGAGCGAGAGCGAGAGTGCGTGTGTATGTATTTATATATACATAAATATATACAACAATTATTATGATAACTATTATCGTTTAAGGTAACAAGTACACTTACCTACATGGATAATATTATTGAGAAAAAAAATTATGCATATATCTATATATATGCGCACCTTACGAGGAAATTAAAAAAAATGATAATACCGGGTAGGGCAATTTAGCTGAACGAGGAAAAATTACGAGACAAAGCATATTTTAAATAATTAATCGCCAAAGAAGTTTTAAAATTAATTCATAGCTATTAAGACGTGGACTAGAGTGCGGAGGGGGAGGAGAAAGAGGATAAAAAAGCGATTATTCACGTGTAATGATTGAAAGTGAAATCTAAAATTACGAATCCGAGGGGCTTTCAGCCGTAAAAGAACACAAAGAAAAATCGATTCCAGAGCCCTCGACGAAAATTTAATCGGAGTAGATTCGAGACGAGTGAAAAGATAGAAAATTAAGCGAGCCGAATGCAACCGGTTGGGGAAGCGTAAAAGAAAACAAAAAGAGAACATGCTTAAGAAAGTACAATCGACCTCCTGGATGCGAACGAATCTTCGAACGCATCGTTTCGACCGTCGATATAAAACACACATATATACACACGCAATTATTAGAACGATTGTTTTTCATCGACGTGGTCAGTGGATTTCGTTTGTACCGTTTTTCTTTCTCGTTTTATTCCTTTTCTTTTCAGATTTAACCGTAATGGCGATTTTTTTGCTATCTGAAGGAACATCTTTCGGAATAAATCGATAAATCAATATGTCCGACGAAACAGTTGAGCACGAGCGACCTCTATTGTATATAAAAGATCGAAAGAACGAAAGAAAAGTAAAACGAGTTAGCCAATTGGTAGTTCCTCATCATTTTTTTTCGAAAAAAAGAAGAAAAGTGCTTCAACACAGATAAGTAAATATTGGAGCGAGACACGGTGAAAAATACGCACGCGTTTAAGAGGTTAGGCTACTTTGACGAACCGAGAATCTGGGTTGTTTGAAAAAAAAAAATTTCAAGGAATGAGATTGAAAAATCGTTTGGACATTTCTTTGCATGTACATTGACAAACTTGTGTCCGAAATTTTATAAAAAATATGAATAATTAAAGAAATTACAAACAATTTCGTGAAGGACCTTTAAACGCGAGAGGCTCAACGTTGTACTTGATCTTGGCCACGCGGTTGATCCGAAGCAAAAAAAACTCATTATTTCTTAAAATAGATACTATTGGCTAATACTTGACCAAATTTTTTTTCGTCATCGTGTTTCAGTCGTCAAAAAGAAATGTTTGCGATTTTTTTTCGATTTTTCGAGAAACAATTACATCGTTATTGTCAATGACTAACGAAGAAAAATGTTGAGAAGAAAAACGTCGGTCAAGACTAAACTACTGTTACCCTGAATAAGTATACCAAATTTCAAGATAATCCGTTGATTACATGTCGAGAAATCGTGTACACCGTAGTGAAAAACTTAGTTTGGGGGAAAACACGTTTTAAGTGTTACTAGCAATTCTATTATTGTAATCAGGTTTTCTCTCAATCTGCGATTCCGACACCAATATAGGGCCTCATTCCTTAACTTGAGTTATCTGCAGCGACTATCGATTTTTTTTGTTTTCACAGTAGCCTAACCCCTTAAGTTATGAATTATAATTGCAAGATCGTTGAAACATTGTTCTCCCTTTCTCTCTCCACCGTTTTCCTGCACTACATCTCTTCTCTCTCTCCCTCTATCACCTCTCTCTACTTCTCTCTCTCTCTCTCTCTCGCCCTATCTCTCTATATCTGTTTCTCGCACTCTGTCGTTGGCTTTACCGCGGAAGAGGTGCAACAGTTGGCTAACAAGTGGCTCTTTCACGGGGAAACGTTTAAGGATTATATTCCATTCACGGCTCGCGTTATATATATATATACGTCCACATGCATGCACACATACAAACACTCACAGGTATATGTATATACATGTGAAAATATATGTATACATATGTACGACCGTTGGGGATGAGGTCTGGAATCTTCAGCAACATTTTAAGCCCTCTCATTGCTCCATAACTCGAATCATTCGCTATTTCGCAACGTATTTCGCATTACATTTTTCGTATTCTTTTTCTTTTCAATATTTCGAGCAACGATTTTCACGTTACGATATAGCGAAAAGTTATTTTACGCGATGAATAGATTTGGTGATATAAAATTGGAGCGACGAGCCACTGCTTTTCACGCTTTTTCAATAGTCCGCGCAAACATGGATTTGAAAAGGAACAAAAAAGCTTCGGGATTTTATCAGCAGCCGGATACGGCGCTTGGAAGGTCAAGATTTATTCAGCGATAAACAAACGAGCGAAGTGAGCTCGGGTGCAATGCGAGGGCTGGCAGTCTCGTCTTGGACATAGGAAAAAAAACACTCTTCCGGTTGGCAGCACATCATTTATTTTACGTATTGCATATACGTGTAATATTGATTACATTTATAGTCATAATTATAAAAGATATACATAATAAGTTTTACGCGTGCCTGCGTAATCGTGCACATTGGAGGGAAAAGAAAATTCTGAAACGTAATTCAGCCTTTTTCTACGAGATTAGCTTCTTCCGTTGAGAAGAAAGAAAGGCATTTTTAAACTGGAATTAACGCAACGATAAATTTTGTAATTTTTTCCCGCTCGCTACGCTTTATTTTTGTTATCATCGAATTAAATCTTATCGAAGTAATGACCGCAGATTGTAATGTTTATTACTCGATTTTATTATTATGATTATTGATATTCGAACTGTACGAAAAGTACGTTGGATGATCATGAAGAAATAAACCAAAATATTGCAAAATTATATTTCAATATTCTCTGTTTTCGATGTTTTCGTAAATCCGCGAAGATCACCTCACCGGGGTGACTGAAGTTCCGGTTTTCCAACTTTCCGCGAGCTTTCCTTGCACGTTTTTACATCCACGCGAGAAGAAAAAACCGGGAGTCGGAAGGCTTCGTAACTATCGCGATAATCGAGCTGTGAGCTGACGGGGAAGGAAAATATTGCGGAAATGCTGTATCGCGGGTCACTATTGGACGTTGAGTAATCGAGAATTATCGAAAATATGCGCGATGCATCGACAAGCGGGAGATTCTAGAACGAAGGAAAAAGTGACCAACGGTCAATCCACAGCGTCACTTCGAGTCGCGGTAGCGAAGACGGGGAGAAGGATGCGCGCGCATTCTCCTCCGCGCCCTACCACTCCCGCTTGACTAGTTGCGAAAGTGTTCGAGAACGATCGAAGAGTTTTTTACCATTTGGTTCTTGCGCAAAACGATACGAAAGGCGTGAGAGACGGGACGCGAGAAAACGAAAAGTACGAGTGTGATTTACACGGCTTTGGACAAATTTTTCACAGTAAAGAGGTCGTCGAGAAATTTCTGGAGACTTCTGGTTTCGGTTCTTTTGCGTTTACGATGAAAACTTTGTCATACGGTCCACTCGTCCTCGTTCATGTGTTTTCGCCCTCTGCTTGCGTTCGCGCCTGCTTTGTTATTGTTGCCTTCCTAGCATACAGGCCACACCGATACGATTGCTTCTGCGATCGCGCCGCGACCCGCGCGACAATCCACCAGTTCCGCCATAGTGCGCGCGCCGCTCAGCCAACCAGCGATCGCACGTCAGTCACTCCTCTTATCGCGACAGGCCTGCACGTTCGCTCCCGCGCTTCGTCAACATTGCCCTTCACACATTTCGCCTCCCCGATTTCGCCTCACCGCGAAACATTCTCTTAAAAAAAATAGTGACTAGCTGTCGATCGAGCTATAACTATGGATATGAAGTTTACGGGGCATATTTTCAACACTTGAAATTTTTGGAAAGTGTAATAACGAAAAGTCGTTTTTTTTCGTCTTTTTAGGTAGATATAGCCCCTCAAAGATTGTTGGGGTCGGAATGACCCCGTGGGCCCTCGAACGGAAATTCCACACAAATGTGAAATTCCACACAATTGTGAAATTCCACACAAATTATTCACATGTGCGACTAAACTTTGTTTTTCGTTAATAACAGAAACTACCATCGTCGCTATATACTACGTGCACACACAACTAGTCTAGTCAAACTTCTAGTCAAAAGGCGACCAGCTGATGGTCACGAGAGAACTCAGCGGAATATTTCTTTGCCGCATTGTTCGGCTTTCGTTTCGTCCTTAATTTTTTTTTCGTTATTTCACTAGTCAAATTCAGCTCGCGTGACCTGTGGTCTTTCACAATCTCGTTACCACTGTTATCGTTCGGCAGGTGGATCATGTATATTCGTAAGACGACTGGCATAGCTCCCAGAGTACTGTATTGACAAATGGAATTGCGAAATCCGGACGCGGATAGTGTTATAACGTGAAGGTCAAAAATAGATTTGAAATATGAAGGGAGAGAAAGGAAAACTAATCTGGGTTTAATCGCTGTGAACAATGCGAAACGAGCCGTTGAGTTAAATTTTTACTTGTAATTATTGAGTTAAAATTGAGTTAAAATTACTTGAGTTAAATGTTTACTTGAAATTAATTGTAAAATGAGTTAAATTTTACAATTAATTTCGATTTTCGATCTATTGTCTGGTGGCCCCTAAACGGTTTGTTCAACTGCAAAGAGAATTCAATAAAGTCAAATAGTATTATTTTGATTTTTAATTTGGTTGCTATCGATTTATTATTTATTTTTATTAAATGCTAGATTTGGAGATCTTTGTTGCACAAAAATCATAATATTATACACAGGAGTGTTATATTTGTTATTGCGATTTCGTAGAAAATACACAAAGCTTTTTTGCATCTTAACGTGACATCCTCAAAAATATCTACCAATGTTTCTTTCGACGGAGAAATAAAACACTAAATTTTGTTACAATTTGAAAAATCAATGAAATGATTTCATAGCAACATTCAATGAAATGTGCATATTCATCTATTCACAGTAATTAATTTTACAATTTTCTGAGACGAGTTAAATTTGGTTACTCTGCTCTGAGAATTATCAGAACGGAGCCCTGTGTCCATTCACCGAAAAGAGATTAGAATGCAGCACCAGCGAATAAACATGTCCAATTGTGGATTGTTATTACGAATTTATTTTAAAATGTTGCCAAACATCAAAGCTTGATTTTATCTTAAGTAATGAAAGTGATCCTTACCGTCAAAACTTAGAGAAACTATTGCTTTCGCCTTTAGAGTACCTAGCCGTATGGTAAATAAAGAGGGAGGTCACTTAAATGCCCCCTTCGATTTTGTTGAAACTATGACATTGGAGTTTGCATCGTTGGAACAACGAAAATTTCTTTGGCACATTCAGCCCTCCATATCCCTTAAATGTTTCTCAGGATCCTCATTGAAGATCTTTAGCCTAAATATTCGGAGAAACATTGTGGACGGTAGCGAAAATGATAAAATACGAAAATAAAAAAGAATTTCGTTGCACTAACGATGCAAACTTCAGCATAGTTTCATACTCATATATGTGACGAAGCACTGAATTCTATTAGACACGTATTTCTTTTTATCGGCGGAAAAACGGTTTTAAGAAGGAAAACCACCCCTCCAAGAAAGTGGTGTCACCCGCTAATTAATTTTTTTCACTCATTCTGCAGTGGATTATTCATCGTTGTACTCTAGAAAAATTTTGGTTTTCGTTTCATTCAGTTGATGGACTGCTTGTGGGTGAAACTGCGAAACCACCCCTCGACACACTTCGAGACGTTGTTTCCCCCCTTAAAGCCGTTTTTCCGCAGATAAAAAAATATACGTGTCGAATAGTTTCCAAATGGTACGGAAGTTTGCATCGTTGGAATGCAACAAAAATATATTCCTTGCATATTCCCATATTTTTCTAAGCACATCAAGGCTACTAAAGTCGCCGAAACATTTTTGAGAATCCGTAAAACTTATAACTAAATGTTGCAAAAAAAAATATTTTTAAAAATCAAGAAAAATTTCCGTTGCGTTCGAACGATGCAAACTTCAACACCACAATTTGTAATGCTTTATCACATACATGAGTTGGAACAGAATCGACGGCGGACACTCGAGTGATGCTCCTTGTAAGTTGCGCGTTGTGCAGGTTCAAAATTGAAAAACTTCGTGTGGCGTCAAAACTCGATGTTAAACGAAGAAATCGGTTAAAACGTCACCAGTGATCCTTCGCCAAACTTTAGCGATTCGAGTTTTTATCGACTATTCATATTCTTTGCTTATTTTGAATATAAATCAGCTTCTGTCCATTCACTGGTCGGTTGATTATAGATCGACGCGTTTGCTTGTTTTTTATTTTGAGGAATATCACTCAAGCCACAACAGAGAACATATTTGTGGATCTTAAAAATAAGATGTTATGAGATTGTTTTCGAGCATGAATTATGATTATGAAGTTGATGCCTGCATCATTGGAATGCAACGATTACTTTCTTTCATTTTCTGATTCCTGCATTTTTCTCATTATCCAAGGCTGTTTTTGTTCTGAAAATTACGGTCGTAGATTTCGAATGAGAATACGTAAAAACGTTTACGTGATTTTCGGAGTCTAAAGCGGCTGAAACAAGTCTCTCAGCAACAAAAAAGAATCGACTTCTGTAGCATTCCAACGATGCAAACTTCAACGTCGTTCATGATTCAGAGACTTATTGGTGGAGACTGGGTATAAAATTCGTAAATTCTTGCCTTCTTGTGACTGGCTGATAGTTAATTTTTTTTTTTCAATTAAAACGTTAAAAAGACGTCACTTTGTTTAATATCATTTTCTCATGATCTTTTATTTTATTATTTTATTTATTATTTTATATAAGTTTATGATCACAAGCTGCTGTACAGATCGAAAATAGCTCCGCTCACAGCGATAAATCATCGAGAACATTGACATACGGAATTCTTGCACAAGTCATGTCACGATCGGATTTCATTGGACAATTTGTGTCACTTTGTTCGTCGTCACATTGACGAACGGCACTGGACAGTTCTCAAACATATATACGTAATTGACAATTCGCATAAACGCCCCGCTATACCGAATTCTAAGATCGTAGGTGATAGTTTTTTTTAAGCCTATTTACGATAATGAATACGAGCCGTGTACTTTTTGCACGAAGTAACGATTAATATAGGGAGAATCCATGTTAAAGGGGAGAACATAAAATCAGCATTGAGGAGAACAGAAAATCGGGATACAAAAAGCGAGACAGAGAAATAGAACGAGAATGAGTTAGGCCGTGAAAAATAAGTAATTTGCAGAAAGAAAAAAAAACATCGAGCTCTAAAAAGTGAGATATTGGCAAACCGGTTTATACGTCTTGAACTCATAAAACCTGACGTTCTTTTTTCTTGATTTCGTCAATCAGCCGAGGCAATGGATGTTCATTTTGCATCCTAGCGGTAAATATTGCGTTAATTATAATCAGACCCTAATAACGGTGCTTATTTTTTATTAATAACGGTTCTTATATTCTTCTTTCGGTTCTTTATCAACTCTCATAAGGGTTCTTATTTGTATTAATATACAAAAATCTGCTTTTGCAGATTTAGGCTCTGTATCTCTAAGCAACCCAACATTTGTTTAATTCTCGTAGTTAAAATTCAACCAAAGAAATTTAAAAAGAAGGTTTATTGCATTGCTGTATGTACGTTGGTATTTACCTTCACTCGGCTACCTTTGGCCAACACCTACCGCCACCTTTACACATCATGTTTTTTTTCGAACCTAAAGTCTGACGATTCTGCGTCGACCCAGAGGGAATCGAAAAAATCTTGGATACTTTTTGCGGTTGAAATATCGGGAAAAAAGGCCAAAGGGGTTTTGTTCCCCCGAAGTAGATAAATGCATTTGGAAGAATTCGGCCGGTGAGTGTCTGTACGCGAAGGGTTGATAATTACGATGCGAATATACGAGAGAGCGAGAGGGGGGGGGGAGGACAAAAACAGAGACCGTATATTTCGAGCAGAGATCGAGGGAATTGACTAATGAATATAAAAAATCCGACTGTCGCTGAAAGAATAGTAGAAAACGTTTTCCCTTTAAAGAATCCATTAACGAACTCCCGACGAGGATCGGGATGTAAAGGGGCGTGAAAAAAAATCAATTGAGGATCTACGCGTAAGCCGAATGAAATTTCGGCGAGTGATGGACGAGAAAGAAAAAACGGAAAACATGAGTGGTCTTAGCATATCAGCGTGTCGAACTTAGGGACGCACACGTGAAGCGATATAAGTATGAAGATAATTATTACGCATTAATGGAGTGATAAATGGGACAAAAAAAATAAGCGTTCGAAGTCGTCACGTATAAGAATATACGCGACGCCGATCCCAACGGCCGCGTTCAAGAGCTACGAATAGCAAAATAAAACAAATACAAGAAAAACGAGTCATCCCGCGTTTGTAACGATTTTTTTTCGGTATAAATGGCAAAGCAGTTGGACGAGAAAAAAAAACCTCGTGCTGCGAAAGCTCCATCGTTTTTACGTAAATCGTCACTTCGACCTATGAACAATGTGCTTTCGTTCGTTCACGCCGTTTGCGATCCGAAGTTGGACTCGCGCCAGTGATCGAACGAACGATCAAAATGTCGCACAAATGAAGAAATCATTATGAGATTGAAGCTCGCATCGTTGGAGAGCAACGAAAATGATGCTTTTTCTAATTGCTCAAATTTCTTTAGGCATACCTTTGCTACGTGAAAATCCCGCAACATTTTTCTCAACTGCTCATTTACAAAATCTCTGCTCTAAATATGCAAAAGAAAAAACGATTTGGCAGCATGATAAAAATGAGAAAACAAAAATACAAAGAGGAGCTTTCGTTGCTTTCCAACGATGCAAACTTCGATACCATAAAGTATTCGAGTTGACAAAATAAACGTCAAGCGAAAAGCAGTCGACATTTCGATCAACAGCCTTTGGAAGGAAAAACGGTTACCAGTGCAATGTTAATGCGATTTTACTTATTCCCCTCGTCATTCGAAATAGTAAACGGCTTTTTCGGGTTCGAACGAATACCAATAAATATTTATCGATATTGCAAAAAAATTATTTTACTGAATTATCCTTAACTTTACCCATTTCCGAATCTCCAGAAATTAGTAATATTTTTTTCTGATAGTATATTGTGTCTGTTTCACTACCCCGTTAGATTTGTTTCAATCGGTTGATAAGTAAAAAAATTGAGTTTTGTCTTTGAAAAAAGTCATTTTTGTATATTTTTTACACTTTTTTTCGTTTAAAGTACTTTTTCACGACTTTAGGTTTTTTTTAAACTGACTTTAATACAAATCATTCTCTTCCTCATTCAAAAACGACGAGATTCGTCCTACATGAACCCAACTTATGTTTATAGGAAGCGATCTAGCCCAAGAAAACGGCGTGGGGGTCAAACGGACCCCACATGCCTCGTAGAAGGCACCACAAATGGGACGCCTCGTCTAGGGTTAATATTATGGTCATCATTATTGTTTTGCTTCACGATCAACTGTCCGATCGATTGGCACATGCCAATACACCATACAAAAGTAAAATAACACATTCGCAACATACACGTTCAACAGGAACGACAAAAGCGAAATAGCGCATCTAAAAAAAACAACACATTAGCTAGGCCGAACAACAACTAACGAAACCCATTGAGATACGAGATAACTAGGGAAAAAAGCCATGACGACGACCCAGTTATGTACAATGAGACGAGAACAAAACGTGTTATTATCGGAAGTGACGCAACGAGATTTGAAAAAAAAAGAGATATAGAGAAGGAGAGAGAGAGAGAGAGAGAGAGAGAGAGAGAGAGAGAGAGAGAGAGAGAGAGAGAGAGAGAGAGAGAGAGAGAGAGAGAGCGCGAGAGAAACGTCATTCGGTACGAGGACGGTACGATCGGAATAATAATAATTTTAATATTAACAATAATAATAAGAATAATAATAACACTAATAATACCAATAATAATAATAATAATAATAATAATAATAATAATAATAATAATAATAATAATAATAATAATAATAATAATAATAGTAATAACGATAAATAAAGATAAAAGAGACATAGCTAGAGGGTGAGACGGAAGAACTACAGGCACACGTATATAAAAGAGAGAAAGACAGTTGCGTTTACCGTTTGTTCAAGGATGGGCCCCTTAATTACGAATCAATAGAGCGTCTCACGGGGCTCCTCTCCTTCGGGAATTTGCGCTCTTTTTGTCCATGAATCAACAAAACGGAGAAATGAAAGAAAAAAAAGCGCAAAATAAAACAACTTGTAATAACCTAATGGAAAACGGAGAAAAAAAAGTATTTTAAAAGAATGAGATAACTGAAAACATAAGGAATTTTTAAAAAACGGAGATATCGGTGGCTGCCTCACGGAGAGAGGCGGCAGCGCGAAACTCAAACGAGCACAGAGTTTCTCGTTACGAACGTCAAACATTGAAAGTAAATCGTTAAAAGGGAGAACGTACGGACGGAGCGCGCGAATAAACAAAAAAATATACTCAGACACTCACACAAATACGTCAGCCATATATATATATATATATATGCATGTATGTATGTATGTACACGTGAAAACGTACATACAATAGCGATCAGGCCGTCGCAAATGCTTTTTCCATCCAATTTTCCGTTCACACGCTCGCGCGTATTTGTTTGCCGTTCACACGTTACCCGCGAGGTACACAAATTTCATCCCAACCGATAAAATCCGATGCGAAGAGATGTATAAAAAAAAAACACCGAAGCAGAAGGAAGAGCCCGCAAATACGTAAAACTAGAGGCAAACAGTGAACGAGAAGCAAATACACGAGAAAACTGAAAAACAGGAGGAAAAAAAAGAACGATCGTGATGTTCGTACGTTCGTTCAATACATACGCTCCCGATTTCGGCAAACGCTTGAGTTGTCTTTGTACTTTTTGTGTTTCTTTTTTCTCGTTTTCGTTCCTCCACTCGTATCTTTTCCTTCTTCGTTGTGACTTCTTTCTCTTTCAATCCGCTTGCATCTTCTCTTCGCGTACGAATGCTGGAAGAAGATGAAACGAAGAAAAAAAAAGAGAAGATAGAAAAATCTGTACGACGTACCTTGTCCCATTCGGAACTCGCATCAAACAGAGTACATAAACTAGCTATTACGAACATGGCCACTAGGAGCGAATATACCATTCGAATAGTTTATCATTAGAGGAAGGAAGAGAGAGGGGAGAAAAACAGAGGGAGATATTGGGGGAGGATTGCAGAAGGGAGAAAATAAGGAGAAAAATAATGAAAGGAAACGGTAATCATTATATAGGTATATTAACGACATTATTTCTATTTATTAAACATATATTTAATATAAAAATAAAGGATAACAGAAGAAGAAGAAGAAAGAGAAAATGATACCCGAGCCCTAGACGGTCGATCGTATTATTGTAGGGGAGATAAACGGTGAGGTGTGTATCGCGGGCCTCGTTGTGACGAGAAAAGGTTCTCACGACCCCCGTCCCCTCGCTGGTTGCATATATAAACACTGAGTGAAAAGTTGGTGGAAGGAAGAAAGAAATTTAACATGTCGTCCTCGGGTCGAAGAATCGTCGGTGCTTTTGTGCAAGGCGATTGAATCGCTGATTGGAGGATCGAACAGGAGCGAAACGAAGAGAAAGAATTAATTATTTAAGAGCTAGCCCAGGCGCGGGGTTATATGAGAGATGAACAGGTAGAAACGGGTGAGGGAGAAACGATGAATAAATAAGAAAGATAGGGGGGGAAAACAGAAAAACCGCCAATTACTTTAACTTCGACAGTACTATTATTTGTATGCCGAACGATTCTGCCGTTTTCAGCGCGACATATTTTGGCGATTCTTTGGTGGTCAGATCACGATGATCGCATTCAAAGAGAAAGAAATACATTAAAGAAGAAGAAAAAATAAGAAAGCGAGTAAGAACGAGATAGACGAGAAGGAGATGATGATTAAAAAAACGAATAAAAGAGAAAAAAACCCAGAAGTTTCTATACTTTTTACGGAGATTGTTATAGTCTAAGCGCACACTGATCAAGGCATTCGTCGCTCGGCAAAGCATAACATAATTATTAATATAAAATTTATAACAGAAATAAAATAAATGAAGTTAATAAATATGTACACTGTATAATAAACATTATTTCCTATTAATAATTCAAAGTGTCTCGTTATTTCATCACCGTTCGTGCCTCCCAGCAATCCCGTTCACTGTGCAGCTGCCGATTACTTTCCCCCCGCCCATTTTCATGGGGGGGGGGGGGGGGGGTCGGAAATTCGAACGATCAATATTCAAAAGGACCGAAATGTCAAATTCAGTAATGACGAACTTTCCAATATAGATAGATCAATCTTATAATAGCCGGTAAAATAGTTAATCGAAATTGTGAATACAAAAATCTTGAAGTTGATTTATAGCGAACACAAATATCAGATTTAACAAAATAACGAGAGATATAGTATCGACGCGCCTTATATATACACCAAACAATTCGAGACGTTTACAATTTTGAATTTATTAAAGCGAAGTGCCAAAAAGTCGACCAGTTTAAATGGCGAGGGGTCAAAAAGGCGAACGGTCCGGACAGCGAAAACAATGGAGCAATGGATCGAGGAGTACGTTACTTGCGCTTCAGAGTGAAGTTGGCCGATGACGCTGGTGGTCAGTCGGGTCGGGAGCCATGCTATGTTCGCCATTTAGGTATTCGCCATTTAGGCATTCGCCATTTCTCTATTCCGATTTCTCGATCTATGGCTTTTTGCTATAGACGTTATTACGAGTATTGGATACTCGCTTTTTTCTATTTCGGAGATATGAATGTTGTAGATTGCTTGAATCTGTCTTTGTATGACTCGAACTGCAGACTATCTGAATATATGTTCTCGATTAAGTGAGCTCTCGAATAAGTTAACCTTCGTTATTTTGGGAAGTCATAATTCGTCGTTTCGAAATCTTTGTCATTCTATCTTTGGTCATTCGACATTTTGACCTCCACCCATTTTCATGTTGGGACATTCACAATTTCCGAATGTTTTACTCTTCCTTTTTCCAAAGTCCAGTCCCCGTTCGGACGGGACGATCTTGCGTGTCGAACTAGAATATGTTGAGAGAAACGATTCAGCTAATTCCCTCAAATTATATTGATCGGATAATCGATGAGAAACATAGTTCATTACCGACTACTGGTATAACATCGTAGCGTCAATATTGTACGTGTAGCTTTCGAGTGAAAAACATAATGTTTCGAACTAGAAAGTTTGGTAAATTTGAATTTGACTTTTCGCCTAATGTCATGTAAAGTCATGTAAAGAGTGTTTTAAAGTGACCTGACACTTTAAATAGCGCGCCATTTTTTTCTGACGGACATAGAGTACTAATCTTTGACAACTGGCATCACCAAGTATTGAGGTTTAGTCACGGAGAATTACACGATCGAGCAACGCATAGAAATTGTGAAAATTCACTATGAAATTGGTGAAAATTTCGCAACCTGCCACACTGCTAGCGAAATCATGCAGTTATTGCAGACGAAATTTCATGGTCGTGTTATCTCGTTGGACTTTTTTCTTAAGGGTTTTTTTTTTAAAGCAAAGGTGTATGCCAATGATCCACAGACCATTCCGCAGCTCGAGGACGCAATTGGACGCACCATTAATGAAACGAGTCCACGATTATGCCAAAATATTATTGATAACTTGCCCGAAAGAGTGAACGTTTGTAAACTGGGACGAGGCAGCCATTTATCAGATATTGTATTCCACACATAACCTCCATGTTTGTACCTTATATTAAAATAAAAATATTCATATTTTTGAAATAAATAATACGTTTTATTAATAAATTCAAATGTCATCTTAATTCATTGTATCGTTCAGTCGAAATTAGCGTTTCGAAATTTCGAAGCGGTCAAAGCGCGTAATACATGGCCTTAGAATATTGCCGGAACATTTTACAAAAATTCAGTTTATTATCAACTGTTGGTCGGGCTTATAATGTAAATATGTTGCATGAAGTTCCTGCTCTTGGCCCTGTTTTTTAAACTTACTGGCTGTTGATATGGTACTTAGAGGAAAGTGCCACACCGTCGCTAATTGGCAGTCGGTAACGCAGAAATACTGTCAGCTTGAAGAAGCTCAAATGCATGTATGCTTCGTCGATGATAACGAGTTTGAAAATCATAGAAAAGAATCCAACGAAACGTAATGTCGGCTTCTTCATCATCAGCCAAAGTGTAAAAGATGTTTCGCCTCAAGTAGAAGCGCATTGTGAAAGTGTATATTTTTTGTTTGTTCCTTGCGAAATCGAAACTCATACTCGTCGGAAATATTGTAACTTGAGGTTGCAATATTGTAAGGCTCCTTGGAATACACGTGATTCGTTTTTTAAATTTTGTACAGCTATCTTACCATCAACCGGGTGTTGCAGATTTGGCTACGAACCACCGCAAACTTCCGCTAGATGGCGCAGCAACCGTTTTCTATTCACACCACACCCAGGTAACCAAACGTACCGGTGGTACAGCGTACCGCAAATGTGGAGTACGCCGTACTGGCACGGCACCGGTAATGTACGAGTACGGAGTACCAGCGTAGTTGTACCTCCGCGGTACCGCCACCGTCGAGTTACGCCGTACTGCAGTACATTTGCAGTATGCCGTACCGTAACCGTGGAGGTACGCCGTACAGCAATACATTTGCGGCACGCCGTACCGGTACCGCGGCGATACGCCTGCTGCAGTACATTTCCAATATGCTTTACGGGTACCCTGGAGGTACGCCGTACTCCAAATGTACTGATAGAAATAATGAATTTCCGTCTATTCTCCCATGACATGGTTAATCGCGCGTGGCATATTCATATTATACGAGGCGTGTTTATTAACACCGAATGGCTTCTCAACGTTTAGTTGAGAATAACTGTAGCTTGGGGCCCTTGATAAAAAAAATTGGAATACTAAATTATTAGCGGCGTGAAAGGGAGCGTTCGAAAAGCCCGCCGAAAAGGGAGATGAGTGGCGCGAATGCTGGTGTCCAACCGGCAACAACCTGGCGTGCGCGTGCGCGCCAGCTTGTTGTGAAGCTGAATGGCGAAAACGGGAGTCGGAGTGCAGATGCAATAGCGAGTGGACGTGCTATATGTGTTAGCGAGTATTGTGAAATTGAGCTGTTCACCACGCGGTCCCCTGGGACTAATAGTGATTTTAAACGATTGTAAAGGTAAGTTCTTGTTTCTGTTCTGCTTTTCTTGCCTTTCTGCCTGTTTCGCTCTTCCTCGCTCTCTATTGGTCTTCGTCTTGCACGCCGCCATCGTTTCTCAATTTTTTTTCTACATATAATATATAAATTATTTTATTCAAAATGTTCAGCACATAAAAGAGCAACATTTCAGCAATATTGAAAATAAATCTCATCCAACATTTCGAGAAATTCAGCCGGTGTGACCTAGTTTTCGGAGACCCCGCAAAAAAGTGTCGTCGTAGTGGTCAGGATAACTCATGATAGTTTTACCTGAAATTGAAAAAAAAATCTGTTCGTAGATGAGTGTAGCTCGTTATTGAATAAAGGATTAAAAAACAAATAGAAATTTGCGTTTTTGGCAGAGTTGTATGCAAAATAGTTCAATTTTTGGTACATTTATATTACGTATAACCTTGTAAAATTAGTTGTCATAAAAAAAAACCTTCGTTCTTCTATTTTGCTCAATTGTTATCAACAACACTAAACATTATAATTCACTTTCGAGTAAGATCGTGTAGAATTTTTTTTTCATGTACACGCAATCTTAAATTTTCATACAGCTTATTTTTTCATCATTGATATTATTGTTATACTTTGCCAATAATTTATTCTGTTCTCTGTAACTCGCTAGTATGCTTTGACATAATTGTTTTGTTTTTTTTTTAACACCCACGAAGTTTTGAAGTGTTTGTTATTGATTGGCTTTCTACGCAGGCTGCCGACAAAATGCGATGCGACATTTGCGGTCAAAAGTTTACGCGTGAGACATTATATCGTCGGCACATGGAGCACCACGCCGCGGAAAAACCTCACAGATGTCCAACGTGTTCAGCTTCTTCCAATGGACCGGTGAGTTTCGATCAACGCCACGATACTGACCATCCTCTGTAACCATTTATTATCATTCTTACCCGTTACATCCGTACAATGTTCACTTAGACATTTCTCCGTAATATATTCGTAGATAGTTGTTCAATTTACCGGCGTTTATCGAAAACGATACGTCTCGTGTAACATTAACGGGCTACATCTACCTGGAGGTCCGAAAAAATTGCCAAATTCCGATGTTTTTCTGGGAAACGGTTGGTGAAAAAATAACGCATTTATTTTGAACACGAAGGTACATATATTGAGCGACTTTGAAAAAGAAATAAAAAATGCAGAAAAACAACAATAACGTGGCTGCCGGCAGATGACATTTTTTCGCGACCTTTAGCGGTCGACACTCCAGCATAAACGGTCCGTCTGAAATCTGAAAACGAAACAGGTTATTCATATGGAAGCTATATCGCACATGGAAGATGCATTCAGGGCGTGCGCGGGGGTGGCGGCGGTGGAGCCCCTCTCGGGGGGTCGGTAAGAGGGTGCCCCCCCTTGGCGCCAAACGTAATTTTGAAATGCATCAGCATATCTTAATATACATCTTATCAACAATTTATAACAAGGCGTTCACCGTTCACACGCATGAAAAAGTGAGGAAAACATAATTGCGTTATATCAGAGTACTTTTTGAATACCTCATTACATTTAAGGGGAGAAAATACAGATAAATGGTCAAAAATGACGAAAAATTTTGGTATTTTTTTCCAACGCAACCACTGGACCAATCTTTTTGAAATTTGTACGATACTTTATTGTACATTAGAAGACATGAAAAACATTTTTTTATCGACAATAAGTGTTCATCAACAGGCTGCAGCCAATTGTTGCAGAACGAATTTTCCCCGCGATGTTGAACTGCGGCAGCTGTAGTTTTTTTTATTTCAAACAAAAATTAAAAAACCATTGGACTTTATATGAAAGTACGCTGTCGATAAACCAAAGAAAAGTTGAAAAAGTTGATTTTTTTTTTAAATGGCGGTACTCAGAAAAAGAGATCGAATTTTTACCGAAAATTTTCGTGTCTTTTATGCAAAAAATGATGGTTTAATTGAACTTTTTATCGAATATGGAGAATATGTGTCTGAAAACCTTTGCTTGACATAAAGCAGATAGTTTTTTTTATCGCTGCCGCAAATTTCGAAAATTCGTTCAGCAACAATTGGCTGCAGGCTGGTGATAAACACTTACTGTCGAATAAAAAAAAATGTTTTTCGTGTCTTCTAATGTACAATAAGAGACCCTAAATTTTCAAATCGATTGGCCCAGTAATTGCGTTGTTAAAAATCACGAAATTTTTCGTCATGTTCGACCATTTATATGTATTTCCCCCCTTAAATGTACTATTAGTAAATATAATTTCGAGATTAATAAATATATGTTATTTATCCCGATACAAGTTTGTCGCGGTGTCAGGTGAAAGTGATAGCTGTTTCACAGCGGCGTTCAATGCCCGTGAGCGTGACAAATGCGAATTTGTCAAATTTGTTGAAAAAAATGACAAATTTTTGTGCACTTCCATTTTAAAATAATGTATTAATGTTTTTTACAAGGGCATTTTTTATTTCATTTTTTCAGATATCAAGATGAATTGCCGGATGCAAACTTCACAACGGATCACAACGGATCGGAAGCTTACTCTTCAGAATCATCAATTCGTATTGCAAATTGTCGCGTTTCGTTTTGTAAACTTGTAAATAACTTTGCTGGCTTAAGGGGTGAGATGCAGCCAAAGGCGTGAAAAAACGAGAATTTTCAATAATTTTTGTCTTTATAGTAATTAAGTTTGTTTTACAAAAGTGGTTACACAGATTTTTGTTATATTTCAACTTGACTTGTAAAAATTTTCAAAGAAAGATATTGATTATTTATAAAAATATCGCCATCTTTGTCGGATCCCCTTCGGCGTGTAGTGCTTTGTGTCGACTATCATCAATTTTACTGGATCATCTGAAATTTAAAAAAAAAAAAAAAAAATCATTAGTTTAACCATAAATCTAGTCCTTAATCGGAGTTTTTTTTTCAACAATTAACAAAATGGCGGCTTCTGACAGATAACATTCGATTTTCGACCAAAAAATCGCTCCTTTATTGTTAAAAAAAATATAAATTTTCAACAAAAATGAAAATCCTTCGATTAAGGACTAGTTTTTAATGCTATCAATAAGCACACCAAATTTTATCAAAGCCCATCGATTCGTGTTTGAATTATAGTGATCACCGACTTGAAAAACATAGCTTCGAGAAAAACGCGTTTAAAGTTTTTCAACGTGGATACGGTATTATATGTTCGTCAAATTTTGAGTTCGATGGATTAAGCTAAACTTTTTTAAATATATTTTGATCCGCTGAATCCGAATATCACAATTTTTTGCCGAAAAGTCGAGCATTCAATTGTTTATAGCCAATTGTTAAAACAAGTTTTCAAAAAATTAAAGTTTTTCGGGATGAATTGATTTTTTAAAACATTTTGAGCAATTTTAAAACGAAAGTATTGTTTATAAAATTTTGCTAAAGTTCATAGTTTTTGAGCAGTAAATTTGTGAAAATTTCTGAAAGAGTTTTCCAATTTTCCACTTGATTGATGAATAGAAATACTAATTAAAAAATTCCTTACATCGAATCATCAATTCCTGGCCCCTACCATAGGGCTTCTGCCGATGTGGAAGCTTCCAAAATATCGATTTTGTTGTTGTCTTCGAAGCATTCTGCCTTCCCGGATATTTCGTTTGCGCGTTTATCAGCCACGTCTATACGTTGAGAATCGATTCTTTCTGTGTACCGGTGAGATAATTGTGGGATATCCGGGAAAGTATTCATTGAATTGACTTGAAATTTTCAGGGAATATTTTCGAAACATCATACTTCAAGAAGATGTAAAAAAGTCGTTTGTTTGAAAATTCTGACCGCATTTCACCCCTTAAATTACTGGGACATTAAAATGCAGCAATGACCCATACATTCCAACATCACAAATTTCTGTATTTTTTAGAAGGCTTCAAAAATTAAAAATTGTTCTTTTGATTGTTAACTTAAATAAGCGTTCTTTCCATTTTTATTCCCATTAAGGATTGAAGAAAACCTCTGTCTGCATTTACGTGGTACTGTGAGGCGTTGTCCTAATAGAACGCGATTAGGCGACCATCGCAAGTTTGCGCGAATTTTGTTCGTACGAACTCACGATCAAACATGCCGATGTCAAATAGGCGTCCTAACTGACATTCGCACGATGCAATCGACATCTGTATGTTTGATCGCGGATTCGTGCGAGCAAAATTCGCGCGAACTTGCGATGGTCGCGTAATCGCGTTCTATTAGGACACCGCCTGACAATATTGCGATAGTACGTACGTACGTACGTACGTACAATATAACCGTTGATTAAACGTACGCTGTCCGTACAATACCTCTACAGTAGAGGTACAGTACAAGTATAATAAATGCTAATAAATCTCACTACATGGGTACAGTAGACGTACTACACTGGTACCGTAGAAGTACAATATATACTAATAAATCCCACTATATGGGTACAGTAGACGTACTGCACTGGTACCGTCGAGGTACCGTAGCCGTACATTACTAGTACGGTGGAGATACGCAGCATCGATACCGTGGCGGTACGTTTGCGGTACAGCGTACCGTACGGCGTACCGCCAACGTATCAGTATTGTACGCACACACGTGGTGGTTATAGTACCGATACGGCGTACTCCACGTGAGCCGTACATCTGCGGTACGAGGTTATCTGGGCAGTCGCATACGCATTCCAACATTATGGGCGAACCTGGTGGCGTAAATCGAAATTACGAAATTTGATCGATAAGCGGGCCTACCCCCGTCATCGTCGTTTCAATACCTCTATCATGGAGACTCCAGTATCCATGACCTGTATGTAAGAGCGTGATGCGGACTCTGGCCGCCTGAAACCGCAGAGATTTCCGTAGTCGCTATATTGCGAATAATGGAGAAACCCTACTGTACAATCGAGATGCTATGAATTCAGGCCCTCGGTCGGTTAGGTAGGCCCTTCGGCTGTACCTAACCGACGGTCGGTATCGTATATGGTGAAAGTAGACCGCGCCGAGAGACAGTCGATATGCATGGTATTGAAGTTTGCATCGGTGGGATTCAACGAAAAACTTTTTTTTTCGTATTCCCCTCATTTTCGTTGCTGTCTATTTAGGCTACGGAAATCATTGAGACATTTTCGAAGACTCTTTTTAGGGTTGCGTAACCTAAACTTGGACGGAAAAGGGTCTAGATAGCAATAAGCAAAATAAAGGCATGAAAAATAAAAAAGAATTTTCGTTTCATACCAACGATGCAAACTTCAACACAATCGATAAGCTTGGGCAACTTACCTTCGGACGATGGGCGAGCGGATACTGAAAGGGCTGCGAGTCTATGATAAGTTCAACACGCTCGGATAGTGAGATCATTCGCAATATCAAGCGTTTTTTGTTTCTTGAGGGCTAACACCATTGTAGAATTTTCAAAATATTGGTTTCGTTTAAATTGGCTCAAGAGGTACTTCGAAGCATCTAGATTAAGAGGCGGGGGGGGGGGAAGTTTGGTACCTGTAAAACAAAGGTCGGCAGCCCAACAATTTTCATTCCTTTCACTCCAAATTTTGAGCACATCTTGAAAATAACATTGCGAAGGGAAATACGTACGGAATTTTCCATGAGTTAATTATAGCTTTAGTTATTAACAAATGATTGTCCTTTTTGTCGAAAATTCAGTTTTTACTTTAAATGCTTGCCAATTACACATAAATTCATATTTTCAAAATTCCCTACGTATTTCACTAGCTAACTCATGTAGATTAATAGAATTTTTTATATTTTTTTCCAAATTCAAATTTGCGTCACCTACACTGCGTGCCGCAGAGTGTCTCAAATTCAACATGGCTCGCGAGAATTTCTTCAGCGTCACCAAATTGTACAATTTTGTAATATAAATGTTTTTTATTCACTTGAAGATACGACTAATAACATCCTTGAATATTATTATCCTCTTATTTGTCCTTCCGCCAAACAAATAATCGCGAAAGTTCACTTAATTTTAGACGTTAACAGTGGTGTAAGCCCTTTAATCATTGCAGCACGTCTACTTCTGTTGAACTGGTCGAAAAAGAATAAATTGTCCCGCACATAATACATGCTCACCAGCGTTGAAGCAGGTATCGAATATGAACACACTTGCTTGGGCGCGAGTAACATTGTCGGAACAACAAGGTTATATAGTATTATTTTACAGAGCTTTTGTCAAGGAAGGCGGAATCGACTTCCCAAAATTGATCCCTCCATAAGTAATTGAACCGTTGGTTTTGCCATACACTTTCGTTTGGGTTTCTTTGTGTTTTTTTCGGTGCACAATAAAAACTTAAGTGTACCGAAAAAATTAACATCTGAAAACCACAAACAAATAAACCCCTACAAAAGTTTGGGTTTGTTTGGGTTTATACCTTCGTTTACTTCTTCCTTTTTTTAATATAAAAAAATAAAAATCTAAATTTTCATTTTGAAGATATTCGTTGATTTGTATGTATTGGTTTTTAAACCAGTAATAAAATATTATTTTTCTCAAATATGAATAAAAAATCAGAATCATATTGAATCAAAAAATGAATATCTCGATAACACAAACAATTGAACTCAAACAAACGGTTGGGTTTATAAACACATATAAACCCAAACCAAATTCATTTTCGAGATTTTAATTTCTTTAATATAAACAAAAAATCAAAATCATATTGAAACAAAAAATGAATTTCTCGAAAACACAAACGCTTTATAAACAATTCAAGGCCTAAATTTCTGTCAAAAATCGATGGTTTTTTAAACGCCGCCGTCTTGTCAAAAATTGTTATTTTGCTTATTCCTTCGATAAATTACAAGACAATCCATTATATTATCGAAATATTTTTGGATTTTTTATTTTACATGATCCAGTCCAGAGATATCGTGCTCACCGCAAGGCGCCTTTTTTGGAGATGCTCCCGGGGATCAGCTATAGCAGCTTTCAAAATAATTATTTTTACAAATAAATTTTTTTTTAATCGAATTAAAAGTTACCACAATATGTGTACAAATTTTTGCGTTAACAGATTTGAAGGTCTTCTAAAAAATTTTTTTGAAAAGTCGATCTTTTTGGGCCTCCTGGCTGTATATAACCCCTTATGTATGTACATAGTTCTGTTACAGGTTCCCTTTTTAGGGCCTCTTGATATATTTAGTATATATTCTATAGTATAATATGATATACATTTAGTATATATTATATTTTATTAGCATATAATATTTATATAGTATAAAGTATATAATATAATTAGTATATATTATATTTACTATAGTATAATTTAATATATATTTATATTAAGTGTTAGAATTAATTCGTAGCCTTTTACAAGGGATGGCGTAGGTACTTTTTCGTTGTTACCGACAGTAATGTATTCATCGTGAAACAGCTATCATTGAATGTCATTCGCTGTACATAACCTCTTTTTAAATCGTAAATAACACTTTATAATTTATTGAATATCTCAACATTTGTGCCGAATAAAGTGTTTTTGCGGGGCGTTTTACTTCATTACATTAATATAAGGAAAAGTGCTGCTGAAGCTCATCGTATTTTAGTGGAAGTGTATGGTGAACATGATTTAGCTGAGCAAACGTGTCGGAAGTGGTTTGCACGTTTTAAAGCTGGTGATTTCGACTTGGATGACAAGAAGCGACCGGGCCAGCCGAAAAAATTTTAAGATCATGAGTTGGAGGCATTGCTCAATGAAGACTCATCTCAACCACTTCAAGAATTGTCTCCATCATTGGGAGTTGACTTATCAACGGTAGGAAAACGTCTTAAAACTTTGGGCATAATCCAGAAGGAAGGACATTCGGTCCCATATGAATTGAAACCAAGGGATATTGGGAGGCGTCTTTTGACATGTGAACTGCTGCTTCAACGGCAGAAAAGAAAAGGTTTTTGGCATCGAATTGTCACTGGTGATGAAAAATGGATCCATTACGACAATCCGAGGCGCATATTGTCATGGGTTAAGCCCGACCAACCATCAATATCAGTGGCAAAGCCAAATATCCATGGGTCTAAGCTCCTGGTCTGTATTTGGTGGGTTTAGAGAGGTGTGATTTATTATGAACTGCTGAAATCGAATGAAACCATAACTGGAGATCGCTACCGACTGCAATCGATGCGCTTGAGCCGTGCATTGAAAGAAAAACGGCCGGACTGCTCCGAAAGACACGACAAAGTCATTTTGCTCCACGACAATGCTCGTCCGCACGTCGCAAAACCCGGTACAAACATATCTGGAAACACTTGAAGATGTTGAGTCCCTATGAAACATGTTAATGTTAATTGTTCAATAAATAGCTTCTTAATCGTCATGAAATTTTTACACGACCTCCTGAATACTTCATGTAAAAACGTACCAAATTTTCAGCATTCTATCATCATTACTTCAACCTCCTTAAGGGTTAAAATAAAAAATGATAAGAAAATTCTGAAAATTTGGTATGTTTTTGTATGAAGTATTTGAGAGGTCGTGTTAAAATTTCACGACGATTAGGAAGCTCGTTATTAAAAAATTAACATTTTGTTAAGAACAATTTTTAAAAGAAATAAAAAAAAATTTATCAATAAACTTCGTTTTGTTTCCGTTGCTTTCAGTATATTGTAGATATTATAAAATTGAGAGGTCAAAAAAAAACTTATTGGAAACTTACATCAGTTTCCATACAACAACATTTAATTTGTGAATGTTAATTGTTCAATAACGAGCTTCCTAATTGTCGTGAAATTTTTACACGACCTCTGAAATACTTCATACAAAAACATACCAAATTTTCAGAATTTTATCATCATTTGCGATTTGGGACTCAACATCCTTAAACGGGAAGTCCCACTCCACCCGCCGTATTCTCCAGATATCGCTCCTTCAGATTACCATTTGTTTCGTTCGATGGCTGTCTGAGCAGAAGTTTACTACTTACGAAGATTGTCAAAAATCAGTCGATTCGTGGATTGCATCTAAAGACGAGGCGTTCTTACGACACGGTATTCGTACCCTGCCCGAAAGGTGATCAAAAGTAGTAGAAAGCGATGGGCAATACTTTCATTAATGTATTTTTTTTTATTTTCATTTAAAATAAATATTTCTTTTCATTAAAAAAAACCGCTACGAATTAATTCCAAGTCCAAATAACATAATATACGTTTAGTGTATATTATTCAGTATATTTTTACTATTTAGTTTTTGGGGCTTTGTTAGGGTTAGTTTGTTTTTTCCGTGTGTTACGTGTGCCCGATGGAAGATCCATAAAAAAACGCTGCTAAATCTCGTCGCCTACGTGGACCGTACTCGTGTTCCCTTTGGTGCTTCGCAAACATTGTTACGCAGCCGCGCGCTGCGTACGGCCCGCCGAGAAAACAAAAAACCGATGCTTGCGCGCCCGGAAAATACAACATTCCCCCCTCGATACAACATTCGACGAAAACGTTATTTGAATATCGATATTATTTGCCGCTACGTTCGAGGAGAGCACTGGGAGATTCACGCGAGACCCAAAGAGTGGAGCGGCGCATGCGGGCGGATCGGCAGTACGTGGGGCTTTGTATCAGGGTGAACGGTGGTTCGTCTACCGGGTGTAGCGACCAGTGAGTCTGCGCCGAAGCTTCGACGAGACGCGTCTCTCGTATTTTTCGGTTTGCTCGCCGTCAAGACGCCCCCCCCCCCCTCTTCGCCCTCACCCAAGCGGCGCCTCATTCGCCGTCCAACTACCGCGAAAGTTCATTCCAATAGTGAGAGTGCCGCGCGCGCGTGCATTGCGTGAGAAACTTGTGCGTACGTGGATGGGTGTACAAATGTGCCGTAAGATGGTCACGGGCGTGATTTGAAGAAAACTAAACCCCCGTAGACGGAGCGAAGAAAAGCTTGACAAGCGCGCTGACCGGTAGGACGAAAAAGCTCGCGGACATTCGGCAGGACGGACAGTGCGAGGAGAAAAAGAGTGATTTCCGTTGGTTCGAATAAAACGCAAGGTGTCGGTAGGGTGGAAGTAAAATAGGAAAATTTCGAAGCCTCCCGAGCTGGCTGAGCGCGATATGTGAAAAAGACCTCGCAGAGCTGCCGACGTTTTCACCGAGAAAATTTGGACCCCTTTGGGCTGCTACACAGATGTGATATTTTCTCGAGCTTCGCTGATGCATGACAAAGTGGCGGACTCGCGTGGCTACGCATAGACATATACATGTATACGAACCGTCGATACACGTGTACGGCGAGTCGGAAAAACTCGCCCAACCTACGGTAAATCCCAATGGCTTGAAGGAGAAACAGCGCAAACAGGAACGACGGAAATCAGGCGAGATTGACTTCCGGTCGGTCGAATAGGGGGTGGTGTGCACCGCGACTGCGGCAAACTTCGCGAGAGCGTTGATTCTTCAAATTCGACAGGTCAGTCTTCGTTCTAAGATTCTCATTAGGGACATCTTTCGAGGGATAACGCTACTCTAGCGGCAGAAAATAAAGTCCGACTTTGACAATTTATTTTGGGAGTATGACAACAGGAATAGGATTTCTTTTGAGAGGGTTTATTCAACACGTATAAAGTATTTAAAAAAAAAAATTTATTATAATTTTTATGCAAAATGGCAGTGACAGAGACCATCTTGGACAACGGATTTTTACAAACAGCTTCACGGGAGGACGGTTTTCTCGTAAATTATGAAACCTGGAACAAAAATAAAGAATAAACTATAATCTATATATATTATTAGCTATGAGACTACGTAGGGATTTGTCAAATTTTGAAAAAATGGCGCACTTTAAAAGAAATAAATCGATTGTTGCCCAAAAAATGAGCATGAAGTTGTTTATAAAAAAGAAGTTTACATTTAATAAAAAAAAACGGCTACGTACTCCCATGGAGAATATGATTGTGAAGCTACTATGAAAATTTCAAAACGATTCATGCAAAGGTATTCGAGTAATCGGTCCTCCCAGTTTGAAAAAAGTGGTTTCGAGAAAAACGCGTTTAAAGTCGCACGAGCAGTTTAATCCTTGGAATGTTTGTTTACCTTTCATCTGCGATGCATGGCATATTGTTTTTATGACGCAAAAGTATTTTTCATGCAAAAATTAACGATTCTTTCGAAAATCCTAGAGTGGTGTTATCCCTTAAGGGGTTTGGCTAATGTGACGACTGGGAAATCAGGATTGGTTGAAAAAATTGATTTCGAAGGAGTAAGATGATTGAAAAATCGATTGGACATTTGTTTGTATGTACACTGACAAAGTTGGGTAGGAAGTTTCGTTAAAAAATATTAATACTCAAGGTTGTTGCAAAGAATCTGGTGAAGGAGCTTTGAAGGTGAAGAGCTCAACGGCGTACTTGATTTTAGCCACCCGGCTGATCTGAAGCTTGAGAAAACAGTTTTTTTCTTAAAATAGATGGTATTGGCTAAGACTTGACCGAGCTTTTTTTGTTATCGTGTTTCCATCATAAAACATTTTTTTTGTATTGTTTCAGATTTGTCGAGAACAAAATATATTTCGTTAACTGTGTATATTGACAAAGTTATGTACTAAGGTTCATTCAAATATATTAATAACTAAGTTATAACCAATCTGGTGAAATAGCTTTGGAGGTGAGGGGCTCAACGGTGCACTTGATTTTAGCCACCCGGTTGATCTGAAGCTTAAGAAACCAGTTTTTAATAAAATAGATGATATTAGCTAAGACTTGACAGAGCTTTTTTTCGTTATCGTGTTTCAATAATCGGAAAAAAATGATTGATATTTTTTCGATTTTTCTGGGAAAAGTCATACTATCGTTAACAACTAATGAAAAAATAATGTTAAGAAGAAAAACTTCGGTCAAGACTAAACTACTATAATACTGCATAAATGTACCAAATTTCTAGTCATTTCGTTCATTAGATGTCGAGAAATCGTGTACACCGTACGAAGTTTTACTATAGCAGTTCTATGATTGCAATCATAAGTTTAACTACAATCTGCGATTCCTGCACCATATGTTGGACCTTTTCAATTTGAATTGCCTCAAACGACGAGCGTGTCCTGAAAATTTCACAGTAGCCTAACCCCTCAACCGGCTTTCGCTTGCTCTCGGTGTTTTTTCCGCGTCTATTGTTAAAACGGTTGTTTTGGTGGATTCTTTTAAGCCAAACGAATCTGGATACCACAATGCTACTCGTTCGAGTCGATACTTTCAGGACTTCCTTTGCCGCATTGGAACTCGATCAAATTCCGAATTTTCAAATAATACTGGGGCCACTGTTGAAGATGACGCGGCGAAACTCGATGACCCGATTTTCCCATCTCGGTTACCGTTTTGCTTCGACGAAAAGTATCGAAAGTATGACTATCAAACTTTGACGCACCGGATGACGTTCTCACCGCTGATTGAGTCCCGCAGGGTGGAATTTTTTTTAACTCATACATTTTCAAAACGCTCCTGTTTTTGATAACTTGTTCACAATCAGTGGGGTGGGAACTGTATTCGTGCGTATGTAAGGAAACAAGTGCGAATTAGACTCTAACTTGGAGGCTTCGTACCTATTGCAACTTTCATGTAAGCGGGGTTTGATTGAAAAAAAATGCCATCACTGTTTACCAGAATCTCGAAACCGCAATAGTTTTGCGGTTGTGTGATTTTTTTTTGCCAGATATTTTTCATGTCTTGTTGTTTTTAATAGAAGGGGCGGGGTGATATTAGGGGGGGCGTAATACTTTTCGAAAAAAAATAATAATTTGCAGTTGAATTTTAAAAAATTGAAAAAAAGGTTTCACAATCTACCGAACGAGCTCATTTTAAGGATATGTCATATGCCATAACAATTATTTTTTAAAAAATTCGATTTCACTTCTGGGTCACCTACGGATCGCAATTTTGGAATATTTTGTAACCGACTTCGAGGTTGTGTGGGCGATACGATGTGCTGCCTTCGTGCCAAAATTCAACTTTATACGAGATACTGTTCAGAAGTTATGCCAAATATTCGACTTCCGCTCATTACGCAGCTGGTGTGAACAGGAAGTTTTGTTTATTCGTTGTATTCGGGTCAAACGGTTTTTTTAGTCCCGAAAATCGAGAAATTCGTTGATACCGTAAAAGAAGAAGACATTCCGATAATTTGAAGGGTCTTCTCACTTCAGACGCTAGAAAGGGCTATTTTCATTCATTTTTTTTATAGGTTTATATTATAGATATTGTTATAAACGTTATTACATTTAATAAATACACTTTCGAAATCACAAAAAAAATCTTATCCATTTAAGTCACTATTTGTAGACGATAATGGTAGTTAAAAAATGTCCTAAAAAAATTGTAGGTCTGTGCTGTTGATGAAGTCTCGGAGATGGATCATCCGAAACAAAAACATCAAACGGTTTTACATTCAGTATGTTAATGGCTATAGCGCATAGCATACGATTTTTTATGTATGCAAGAATAACAAAATGGCGGTAATTTTCCGGAAAAAAACAAAAAAACGTGTTTTTTTCACCGTTTTTGGCAAAAAAATAGTAAATATCAAATTTGTAAAAAATTCTTGATTTGCGCTATAGCTATAGTTGTAAATAATTTGTTGTTATAATTTCATAAGGATCGGTTCAGTAGTGTCGAAGATTTTAATTTAATTTATTTAATTTAATAAAAATTAAATTGATTTTAGTTTTAAGAAGTTTAAAGTTTGTTTGGGTTACGTAATACATAAAAAAAAATGTTTCATGTATTTCGAAAGTGTATTTATTGAGTGTACCAACTTTTATTTCAATGTCTATAATATAAACTTGTAAACAAATGCATAAAAATAGCCTTTTTTCAGCGTCTCAAGTCAAAAGACCCCTTAAGGCCGACGTGGTGTATTTTAACTGGTTCTATAAACAATCGTATACTCAGCGCTTTTTTTGCCTCTCTGAAGGCGATGAATTTCGGTCAATTAAGCGGGTAGCAACGAGACGTGCGTGGGCGATTGCTGGTTAAAAAATAAATAAAAAAGTCAAGATTTTGCGGTTGAATGTTTGTTTTCCGTTTGTGAAAAATAAATACAACTCCCGTTGTTTTGACGCAACGACCACGGGTGATGCAAATTTCGCATACAATTACGCAAAATTGTTACATTACGGCTAATATCATGGTCATAGTATAATCTACTAGATTTTGTTCGCGGCTCCACTCGCGTGTACCCTGGAAATTTGGGTCACGTGTATGTCGGAAATAGATTTTAGGGTCGTATCGTTTTACGGCTTTATATATGGTGTGGAAGTTTGCTTCCTTGGAACACAACGAAAACTCTTCTTTATTTTCTCATTTCTTCATTTTAATTACTACCTGCATCCTTTTTTTAAGTTTGGAATACGAAACCCTCATAAGGATTTTCAAAAATGTCTCACTCATTTTTATAGCTTGAATGTGCCAAAAAGAATTAAGCAATGCAATGAAAAATTTCATTGGATCCCAACGATGCAAACTTCGATACCATCTTTTTATACCAAAGTTATTATGGAGAAAATGTTTCCTATATAATTCAATACAATGGTATTGAAGTTTGGATGGTTTGAATGCAAGGAAATTTAATTTTTTTTATTCCGCACATTTTTTTGTCGCTTTAGGTCACGGAAATCACCGAAACGTTTTTTCTAATCCTCATTAGAGATCCACGATCTTAATGGATGAAAAAATGATTGATTCTAATAAAAATGAAGAAATAAAATAAAAAGAACTTGAATTGCATTCCAACGTTACAAACTTTAACGCCATTCAATACACGCTAATGATCACATCGGCGGAAAAAAAACATAGAAAATTGAGGCAAATTATGACTGGAGCTAACAAAACTATTTTACATTGAATACTTACTGGAGAGCTTTTTTATGAAAGCTCAAAGATATTGCAGGCAACTTTCCTTCGAGAGGAAAAAAGCGTTTTCTCAGAAACAACGCGCAGTGACATTTTAAAGGCGTTTAATTTTACACACCAATTATTTAAAAAAACAACAAAAAACCAACAGACAAAAATTCGAAAAATGATTTATATTGTCCGAGCATCATATTTTAACTCTCCTAGCTCAATTTCAGCGTCAAAAAACGGATGCACATAAGGACATTATAATTTGATATGGTATTTCTTGATGCTTGCATCGTTGGAATGCAACGAAATTATTCTTTTTTTCCTGCTGCCCAATTTTTTTTGCACATTTAAGCTACAAATATCACTGACGTTTTTCAAAATTTTCATTAGGGATCTGTACCCTAAAAATGCAACATAAGAGTGCAGATAGTAATGAAAATAAAAAAATGAAAAAATAAAGACGTTTCCTGCATTTTAACGATGCGAACTTCAACAGTATACGTTTATAACATCAGTAGAATAATTTTAAATTGTTTGTGAATATTTAACGTTCAATTAATAAAAATGTGTTCCTCCCTAATAAATCCGAATTATTTAAGATTATGAAAAATAATATCCTTCCTGATAATTCCGAAATATAAAAAATGATTAAACATTTTTTCATTCCTGATAAACCCGAATTGTGAAAAATTATCGAACATTAATTTGTTCGTAATAAATTCGAGGCCCTACATCGGTCGCGCCTCCACCACAGTCCGTTATTTCCTATTTTGGTCATCAAAGTATAAAAGTACTATTGGCATTTTTATCCTTTTTAATTCGTCGCAAATTCTTGCGATGGAGAAAAATTGAGGTGAGGTTGCCGAGCGCGCGTACGTAGGAACGGCGAGAGTGGCCGGTCGATTGCTCGTACAACGGAGTGGCGTCGTTTCTCGTGCGCGCGAACGTAAACAGTGGAACGGTCGATGACTGCGTTTTGCCACGATCTCGTACGCGAAAATACAAACTAACAACGAACATGACCCAAGCGTCCGAATTCGATTTTGTTGGAACTCATATATGTGACAGAGCATTGAAAACTATTAGACACGTATTTTTTTAGATCGTTGGTCAGACGCTTTTAGGGGGCGAAACCACCCTTCAAAGGAAGGCGTGTCGAAGGGTGATTTTGTAGTTTCACTTGTGACACAAGAGTCACAAGTCCACCGGCTGAGTGAAACAAAAAGCAAATTCTTCTAATGTAAGGCAATGAAAAATCCACTAGAGGAGTATAGGGAAAAAATTAAATTAAGGGGTGACACGCCTTTTTTAACACTTGCCAGTCACGGCTCGAAAAAATTACGTGAAAGCCATTGTGGGTAAAATTCACCCCAATCATTTTTCAATGTGATAAATTATTGAAAAATTAAAAAAATAAATACTGCGATGCACTTTCAACTCTTTTCTACACGACCATACCGATTATTTTCATAAAGTGTGATTTTTCAAACGGGTTTTTTAGTCCCGAAAATCGAGAAATTCGATGATACCGTAAAAGAAGAAGACATTCCGATAATTTAAAGGGTCTTCTCACTTTAGACGCAAAAAGGGCTATTTTCGTGCAATTTTTTCATTATTTTGAAAAAGTGTGGTTTTAAATATGCAAAAAATATGTCTCATTTTCCCGAATTTTCTAGAAGGTATTACGGGTAAAAAAACGGCTGGGGTTTACCGGCCGATAAAAAAAGATACGTGCCTAATAGTTCCCAATGCTTTGTCACATATATGAGCTTCAACAAACTCGAAGCCGGACACTTAAGCGATGTTCCTCATAAGTTAATCTTCATCTGTCATTGGTCGTTTGCTCGAAAAAAAGTATCTTTTTGTGAATTTTTTCAAATTCTCATTTGATGTTGCAAGGGGTAGTTTCACCCCTTACAACAGTTTTTCGGGGATAAAAAACGTATCTAATAATTTGCAATGCTCTTCCATATACATGAGTTCTATCAAAATTGGGGGCGGATAAGTAATGTTCCTTGTTAGCATTGAAAAATACTCTTCTTTTACGTTTAAACGAGAGCACACTTCATCTCAAATTGACGCGAAACGCTTTATTTTTTTTTCCATCGTCAATCGTACCACTTTTCTCTTGTAAATTCAAATGAAAGCCTGATAAGTAAAAAGTTTCCTCGTCCCTCGACTGCGGAAACTATCATAAGCAGTTTCGTATGAAAATTCACGATTTTTTTCCCCCTGAAAACCACGTTTTTTTTCTCATAAAAACAGATTTTTTTCTGGTTAATCTGGTTTAATTTTTTCCCCTATTGGGGAAATAGAATTTAATGAAGCGTTTCAGGCTGTGGTTTACCATACATATCGTGGACTTTTTGGGTGTCATGTCAAAAAGGTGAAAGCGGAACGTGTCGGTGTGACTCACGCGTCCGTTTCCCACAGGAGTGTCATTTCGAACCAGTCGCTCGTATCAAGATCAAATTTAGCACGACGGCATGAAATTATGATGCACGCATAATACCTATGTCTATTATAAAATAAATTTTAAAAAATTGCTGCTCTTGAGTTGTGTAGACTCTCTGATTTTTGTTTTCAAGTTTTAAAAGGATATTTCCAAGAATTTTCTTCAAAATCTGTGAAAATCTCGTGCAGCCTACCGCCTATATAATTTCAAAAGGAATCATGAAGAATTCCGGAAAAAATCAGGAATATGGGTAATTTCGTTGAGATTTTAGAAAAACTATAGCGGGGTCAAAATTAAAAAGTGGTCAAAAGTCAGAAAGTGGCGAAAATGTTCGTTTATCAAGCGTCCGGTCGAGAAAATAGAACGATATTATAATTTACTAAAATATTGCTCAATTAGAAAATCTACACAAAACATAAAGTAACGTACATCCTAAAACTGTTATTTTTCCAATATTTTCCATTTACGTCAGGATGAAAATGTCGTGTCCATTCGTAATTTTCTATCACGATGAACTCTTGAGGCGAAGTAGAATCTGTACCACGTGACATACGAGTGCGAGAAAGATGGCTGAATTTTTCGAGCAAAGATTGTTCACAGATAAATCATATTTAGGGCAAAAAAATCGCTAAACACTGTGTCAGTGAATTATGCAGAGCTTGATGCTTTGTTTTTCCTAAAAACAAAAATAAACATTTGATCTTCTGTGAAAAATCGATTAGGGCATTTGTAAGCTCGTGTTGACCCTGCAGATGCCTTTGATGCCTTAGGCCGCAGTAACGGGTATAAAATCATGTGCGAATTTAACAATTTTTTCGTATGAAAAAGTGATTCACTCATAAAATTAATTACACATCTATTTAATATAAATATCAAGCTGCTAGAAAATATTTTTTTTTTTCGATGTACAAAATGGCCGACCACTATTATTTTCTTGTGTTATCTTTTTTTTAGGCGCTCCGCGGCGTGACATTTAGCATTCATAATCTTTGACCTAGAACAAAAAACAAAGATTCTCGTCAATCTACATTAGAATACCTAGAGAAGTACGTACGGAATTTGAAAAATATTGTTTCATTCAAAAGTTGTAGGTATTTGAACTTAAGAAATGAATTTTCAGTGAAAAATTTCGTTATAACTGCTCATCAACTGCTCATACAATGAAAAGTTTTCGATTAATCGGAAATTCCGTACGTACTTCTATGCAAAATGCAATTAGGAACATAACTTTTAAATTTGACGTAAATCGAGAGAAAATTGTTGAAGTAATTTGTCACGCCAATTGGAAAAAAGTTGTTTCGAGAACTTTCGAGTAGTCAGCCATATTGTACGTCGAAAAAAAAATATATTTTTTCTAACAGCTTCACATTCGTGCTATATAGATGTGTAATTAATTTTATGAGTGAATCACTTTATCATACGAAAAAAATTTGTTACCTTCACACATGACTTTATACCCGTTACTGTGGCCTAAGGCCTTAATGCCTGTGTGGATAGAGTGAACAAGTTACCGATATAAAATAGTGTCATGGTTAAACGAAAGATCGAGGAATTTGCCATTGGCACACAAGGAAATATGAGTGAACATTGAATGTCTTCTGATCCGAACAAATTCTGTGAATTCTGGGACAAGAGAGAGTTTTTATACCGCCGTCAGGAACGCCCTCGCCCTCCTGGCGACTACGTCCTCCCGTCGCTCTATTCGAAAAGGTCACCGGGTTAGAACGATCGTCGAACGACAGTGAGCGTGTGGCTTATAGTGAGTCCATGGTCTCTAGAAATGGTCCGCAAGCACAAATTATCTTTCCGGTCGGTTCTCTTCGATTCGATTTTTCAAATATTTCTCAAACATTCAAGCTTCTGATAAAGTCCGTTTTTCAAGACACCCATATACAGGGCGTCTCAAAATGACCTGGGATTTTTATTTATTAATGCAACCTATTATTTATTTGAAAAGTACCAATACTTTTATTTTAATATAAGGTACAAACATGGAGGTTATGTGTGGAAGACAATATCTCCCAATACAAGGAGTTCTTATTTCTCCATATCTATTCATGCATTTTCGTGCACTGCAGTATATTTTAATCGACTTTGTCAAGATCGAAGTAATGAAAAATTACGTTTTAATTATTTTTTTCTGCCATTTTAAAGATTTTTGCTAAGGTAAAAGGCACTGTACGTATTTAATTTCAAGTGAAGATATAGAATTACGTTGCAGCATAAAACTATTACGGGTATATCTTATTCCTTTATGTTCAAAACACGATATAAATAAATGACGTGTTTTTAGCGAGCAGCCTTCATAAGTTTGATGTTATGATCTACCTAAGCAGATGAGATAATCCCCTGAGCACTAATCACTTAGCCACCTGCAAATTTATCGTTACCTGCACGAATGAATAAGTAATCTTGGGTACTCGGCCCCTGTTATCGACAAACACCATTTAAAAACTCAGCAAGTCTTAAAATTTTTCCCTATACCTTAGGAAAAATCTTTTATATGGCGGAAAAAAATGAAACCGCAATTTTTTATTACTTGGGTCTTGAAAAAGTTGATTAAAATATACTACACTAAACGAAAATATGTGAATAGATATGGAGAAATAAAAACTCTTTGCCAAAGGAGCAAATATTTTTTTTTAACATCGTCAAAATTCTCGCCCGGCCGCAAGTGAACGAGCGTGTTTTATTTTCTTTGGGTATGATATTATTGGGTCTACCACACAGTACCGAACATGCAACATGGAACATAGAACATGCAACAAGTTGATCCAATTTGAGAAAAAAAATAAAGTATGTTTTTTTCCATACAAAAAATAAAGTATGTTTTTTTTCCATACAAAAAATAAAGTATGTTTTTTTCCATACAAAAAATAATTTATTATTTTTTTTCTCAAAAACTACGCATCTTACAGATTTTATTCTTAGAATAAAAATTGTCGGGTATCTGAGACCTACGCTGTAAAAAAAAATGAGATCGAAGTTTCGACTTACGACCCTGTGTTGTATGAAACTTCGTCTCCAATAACTATGCCGCAACAATGCAGCAAATAACAATTTCTATGCGTTGCTCGATCGTGTAATTCCCCATGACTGAACCTCAATACTTCCTGATGCTAGTTGTCAAAGATTAGTACTCTATGTTTGCCGCCACAAAAAATTGATTCTCTTCGATTATTGCCATGCCGCTGTTGAAAGAGGATAAGCTCCGTAGAAAAAGAGAAGTTGGAATAAAAAGGAAATAGGTTTGCATCATTCCTCTGGCCCTACTATTTCTTTCGATCATGATAAATCTCTCAAAACTGAAAAACCAGTCTCATCGATGGGGTATTATATTATGTCGATCAGAACGGAAGTCAACGGCAACTTTTCAATGAAGAAATGAATGATTTAAAAAAATAAATTTCGTTGTGCTGCAAAGTGATCATTTCCGGAGAATCACTCACACAGCAATAGATAACTTCCTCAAAGTATGGAAATCGTGTTACGGTGTTCTGTTGTAGTGATGAAGAAAGCGAACGGTCTATGGAATTCGGAAGATTCCTAAAGTGTGCATCGTACCGAACTGTTGGAAAACTTTGAGGAACGATACTTGAAAGTGTTCGGTGTTTAAAATTCTGCAGGATGAAGGATTGTGTCGGAAATGGGAAAACGGCAAAAATAATTCATTGTAGAAAACATACTTGCTTAACTCACAAACCAACAGAAGAAAGCGAAAATGAATAAAAAGTTGTGCAAACAAACAAGGAATGCGATCTACTGAGGAAAAAAATAGATTGATTATATAAGTAAAAAATTAGGCTGTATGAATTGTTCATATACCCCATCTACTCCAATGGACAAAGACCACATCGAAGAATAACAGAAGACCGACATACAAGAAACGCAGTCTACTGCAATTATAATTGTCATTCTCACCATAGGATCAGTAGTGAAAAAAAATGCATCATTTTTCATTCATATCGCTCTCAAAAATATTGTTTATTCCAAAAAAATTGGCTCTGTTCCACAGCTGTTCGGACTTGCGTTGTACTGGCTCACCCCTAGGTAGCAGCGCTTCGGCTGGCAGGAGCGGAGAATTACCACTTTGCCTCTTTATCTGCGTCATCCCCGACCCTAGAACTTTCCAGACCCCTATGTAAGACCGAGGTAGGGAGCAATAGGAAAGGATCTAATTGGAAAGGGAGCGTAAAAACCCGCACGGCTATACGTTGGAACTCAGAAAATGAAAATTCATATTTAAACAGTGTTGAATACGTGATAGTACATTTCATAAAAAATAAAACATGTGACATTTGCCGAACATGAAACCTTCATAATATTCGAGAGTACATACATCTTTGGAATTTTTACTAGAATCCGTGAATACCCTATACCAAAATACCTATTGGTCACAGAGTATCTGTAACATAGGACACCAACCGACAAAGCAAACGTTCGAAATCTCTACAGCTTTTGTGATTATTCTGAACATGGTGCTTTCGTATAAAAAATGAAGAGGGCAAATCGTAGATAACTCCTCGTTGCAAAGGAACACGGCGGAGAGAAGAAAGGGAGAGAGAGAGGGAGAGAGAGAGCCAGAGAGAGCGAGAGAGAGAGAGAACGTGGTTGTTGGCGTAAAGGGCGAAAAGGGGAGGAAACTTTTGTATATACCTTTGAAACTGCGGGATCGTGGAAGCATAATGGTAATAAACTTATACAAACGAAAACAGATGAAGGCACTAGGGGTGATGAGGGTCTTTCGCAACATGATATTATTTTCGCTTTGTACTTGTTCCTGCAATAGTTATTATGTATATATCATATCATAGTGCACACACAAACACGATGGATTGAGACGCAGTAAAGTAATTAATCGTACTTTCGTGAGAATATCGAACCCAGCTGTTCTCTTGATAATGGGGCGCGAACCTTTTGATAAGGGCTCACACATAGTTGGAATTTTTGGAAGTATCGATTTTTGTTTTTCAAGATATAATATCCTCAAGATATAATAGTTCAAAAATATTCTCTGACAATTTATGGGCGTTCATACGTAGGTTCTGCGAACCGGAGAACTTTCATCGAGTTTTGCTCAAAATGACTTTAAAAAAATCAGTGACCATGATATCTGCACCGGTCTGCACCGATCTGCACGGATCAACTTCAAATTTTACAAGCTTCTTTTACATATCCAAAAGCAGTCCTTGAACGAAGGAATTTTTTTTTTCGATACATAGTTTTTTTTATTAACGAAATTTATAAACGATTATTTTGGCGCCGAAAATCAATAGTTTGATTTTGAAAAAAAGTTGATTGAATCCTTCGTCCAAGCACTAGATAATTTAATGCGAAAACTAAATTCGTCTGATTTTTATATTTCGGGTGGTTTGTTTCTGAGCTGCAGTTTTTCAAACAGCTGTTTGCACGCCATTGTATCTACTACATTTATAAATATTTTACATGATTCCACAAAATTGTAAAAGATACGTAAGATCATACTGTTTAGTAAAAAATAATTTCAAAACTTACACACGTTTACCCAGAAAAAATAACGATAATTCCTTTTTTCTGGCCACGAGCTAGGTGTAACCCGTTCACGTTTTCGAAATTTTACTACGGAGAATATTGATATGTCCAAAAGATCTTACAAATTCAAATGACACTTTTTTTTTATTACTGCACCTCCTTTTTCCACTTTATGATTTAGTATTTTGGACGTATAACACTTTATCACTTATTGTAACCCCAAGGGAATCAATAAACATTACATATACATGCATACTTATTATTGCCACGTTTTCATTGCATTTCCATTATTCCAGTTCTGTTCAGAGCATATGACATTTCGAAAATTGATTTGCAGACCACAAAATTCATGTTACGAAAGATAAAATTGAAAAACACGTTTTTCATATTTTTATTTGCAAGCCTTGCCAACATTGTAAACTCACATGTATTCAAATGTTTTTATGTCATTGTAGGGTCGAAAATGATAATTTATCGTGTATACGGTAGATAAAAAGATATTCGCTCACCTCGCTTTCCCAAAACATTGTATTCGATAGTTTATGAAAAATTCAAATACTTTATGTTCATGATAATACAAACGATGAATGTCAATGGGAATTGCAAAAAAAAATCAAGCTATGCAAATTTCGTTGGTCCTGTTGTGTTTTTTAAATTTATTTAATTAATATGACATTTCGCTTTTATCTCCCAACTCGAAGCGATCGGGATATAGAGTTGCTGCAACGAAACTGTTTATTCAAGGAGTCAGGCGTGTTATTTATCGGCAACGGATCCAAGTATCCACATATATACGAAAATTCGTCTCCATATGTTAATTTCTTCATTTTCATCATTCTTCAAAATCTCTTCGTAGCTAAGAAATTTGAGCAATTGAAAAAGAATAATTTTCGTTGCCATCCAAGGATGCAAACTCCAGCCTCATCCATTTACATCAATCGCGCGTCAAAAAGAATTTTCGTTCATTTCTCTACGGAATACTTGCACGGTTCTGTGTGTGCGTTAGCGGTCGATCTATATATATTGAAGCTAGAACGCACGAGCTGACGAGAGAGCTTTTCCGGATCGATTGTCTCGAAGTGTTAACGACAAGTACGTGGCGTATCCACGAGGGCACGACCAAACACGATATCGCTTCTCTCTAGATAACATTTTTCATCGTCCGACGTATATATGGATATCGACACATGTCTTGTGAATTATGAACCAGGTGGCCCGAAAAGTTATGGCCACAAGGAAAATCCAGACACCTATCCGTATGACCCCTATGTACGTTCAACGATCTTTTTCAATTTTCGAGAAAAAAACACTTCTTTATTGTTCTCTTTCGTTCTCTTTCGTGTATTCCACGCGATTTTTTTAGTTGTGTTATATTTACGAACTGCACTGTTGAGCAATAAACAAATTACCAACTGGGCATTATTAACGTGTATGTCTTGAATTTTGATCAAAAGTTTAAAAGATTATAAGACGATAAAAAAATGGCATTGAAGTTTGCTTCGTTGGAACGCAACGAAAGTTCTTCTATATATTTTTGTTTTTTAATTATCACAATGCTGTAAAATATTTTTTGCATATTTAGGTCATACATTTCTAAATGAGCAGTTTGGAAAAATGTTGAGGGATTTTCGCAGCTAAGATGTGCCAAAAGAAATTTGGGCAATTAAAAAAGAATCATTTTGATTGCGTTCCAACGATGCGAACTTCAATTTCATTTAAAAAAAATACTTATACTAGCCTGAACGTCTCCGAATTGCTTTTAAAAACATCTGAGAGGAAAGTCACACAAAAGAGACGAAAATCTAAATCTCTGCTACAGGAAAATACGGAAAAAAAGAAAATGATGCTCTTTTCCCAAAAGCTAGCAAAAAATCGTAGATCACACATGGGTTTGATTCCAATAGGAATTGGTACATCTAGATCACACATAGACGTGATTCCGATAGGAATTGGTGAACCTACATCACACATGGGCGCGATTCCCATAGAGAGTGGTGCATCCAGATCGCATATGGGTGTAATTCCGATAGGGGTTGGTACATCCAGATCACCCATGGGTGTGATTCCGATAGGGGTTGGTGCATCCAGATCACACACGGGTGTGATTCCGATAGGTATTGGTGCACCTAGATCACATATGGGTGTAATTCCGATAGGGATTGGTGCATCTAGATCACGCATGGATGTGATTCCGATAGGTATTGGTGCACCTAGATCACACATGGGTGTGATTCCGATAGGGATTGGTGCACCCAGATGACACATGGGTGTGATTCCGATAGGAATTGGTGCATCCAGATCACAACTGGGTGTGATTGCGATAGGGATTGGTATATCTAGATCACCCCTGGGTGTGATTCCGATAGGGATTGGTATATCTAGATCACACGTGGGTGTGATTCCGATAGGAATTGGTGCATACAGATCACACATGGGTGTGATTCCGATAGGTATTGGTGCACCTAGATCACACATGGGTGTGATTCCGATAGGTATTGGTGCGCCTAGATCACACACGGGCGTGATTCCGATAGGGATTGGTGCATCCAGATCAGACATGGGTGTGATTCCGATAGGTTTCGATGCATCTAAATTTCCCTTTCGGACGTTAATTTTTGGGCCACCCTGTGTATATACATACATCTATAAATTGTTCCTGTTTAAACTACCCTATAGCTGCACGTCAAACTGCCGACAGTATCTATCTACACACACATGTCTATAGCATGTGTACATGTGGATAGCTCTCTAATACGACCGTCCGATGGAGCTTTTAGTTCAAGTGTCAGGAGCGCTGCCTTTCGCTCCCCCTTTCCTCCCACACTTAAGCTCTCGAATTTGCTTGATGTTTGATTTAACCGTAACCTCTTACTACACTATCGTATAAGGCAAACTTAGCACAGTTACATCACACGCGGTATCGAGCGATACCTATTGAGTGATCACACGAGTACCTACGTAGATTAACAGCGCAAACTGTATCACACCGCGCTGCTTGCGTTCCATCATGCGTTGATACGTTCGTGTCATGTATATTTTTCCACCCGCAAATTCATCCGGGCAAAGTATTGTTTTTGATTGGGATTATTGCACTATTGTAGTCATCCTAAGGGATAAATGACCTTAGGGGGCTAGACAAATACCCTTAGGGAGCTAGGAAAAATCACACCAATCAAGTGCTGAATTCATGTCTACCGAAGATGAGGAGGGGTGATTCTATGGGTTGTTGTTCTTTCCTAGCTCCGCTTGGTGGACAGGCACCCTTACAGGAGTGCGGGAATGCTGTTCTTTCGAATAGCCACCGTGGGGTGTGCCTTTCCGGTTACCGGTTCCATGGTCACATGGAAACCCAACTGCTGCGGGCAAATATTGAGTTTTGTGTTACGATTGAGCTAAGGCAGTCACCCCGTGCGACGGCCGGTTTCTTTTAGCTTTTTTGAGATTTTTTTAAACGAATAATAAAAATATAGAAGTTTGAACTTTTTACTATATATTTATTGACATTTCAACAGTAAGCCAGAATATTTTCAGACCAAAATCTTCATCGCAATGTGTTGCACCACTCCAGAGGCACCTATGTCGAAAAGAAGTTTATCAACGGTCTCCATGATTCCGGCTGATTGACTTATATAAAATCAAAATACCAAACGGCATTTTAATCTGTGTCGAAATCAAACTTATTCGAAAATATTGAACATTGAATAATTGACATGTTTTTGAAAATTAATTTTCAAATGTCATGATTTTTTTCGATTATTTTGTTACGAAAAAAAGGCTTGGAATTTTTGCATTATTTTAGTTTAATCGATGACTATACATGTGCTGAAACTGACATAAAAATTTCAGAGCAATCGGTCGAACCGTTTTTAAGATATCGTGGAGGCGGTTAGAAAAACGCAGTTTAAAAAAAACGCGTTTAAAAGTTCAAATACGATTTAAACTATGGAATCTTTATTCACTATTAATCTGCTATGCCTGGTCCATAGAGAATTCTTTATTCTTCCTCTTAGAGGTCCCTTAAAGGCACTTGCTCCATTCTCAACATATCACACGGGGTGACCGCCTTAAGTATTACGGGGTTTCTTTCGCGAAGAACCGTATTTTGTGAGGGCATGGGCAGGGTCCTTCTGAATCATCGGCAAATTACAGTGGCGCTTAATAGAAAAGAAAGTTACAATGAAGTATACCCAACAATTAAATGGAATACAAAAGTCGCGCAAATTTAGTGGATTTTTACATGTTCTCTGAAAAGTCGCGGCTACGAAAATTCTTCCGTTAGTTACATTTTTCCAAATTTTAGTAATAATATTTTCTTTAAACATTCGGTGACATCTGCAGATATTTAGTGGACGAAAAGTGGGACAGAAATGTGGCGTGTAATTTCCGTAAAGTGCCGTTTAAATTGTACGATTTCTAGAGTCGTCATTTTTTGTTGAAAGTTGGGTGACTCGGCACGAAATTTTACCAGTATACTGAGATATATTTTTACTTCGTAGTAGACGTAAAACAATTAATTGTTAAATATTTGGGTTCGTGAAGGGAATACCTTGATCTGGAGCGCTGTTTTGGAGATGATTTTGAGGATGGAATAACTAAAAAAAGAAATACACGTGTTTACTGATCCTTCAAGAATATGCACAAATTGAAGTTAAAAATTTATTAATATGTCCATTTCTACGTTTATTTACGACTGTGCGCGGAAAACGCCCCCAAATGTACAATGGAGACATGCTAAACGCTGATTATCAATTTGTCCTCTTTTCCTGACTATTCCAAGACTTACATATAACAAAAATGATGTCGACTTAATTCTGGCACTAACGTTGAAAGATAGTCTACTGAAGGTGTACGCCTGAGCTCAGTCGGTCAATTGGTTATCGAGATGTCATGGTTGCCAATTTGATAAGCATAGTTTCGAGAAAAACGCGTTTAAAGTTGCTACGCTTCGACCGGGCTCCCCCAGCGTACTCTTTATAATTTCTATAACATGGCTAATTTTATGAGTATCGTTAAACGATTTTCCCAGATGTATTCAGAGAGGCTTGTGTAGAATGATAAAAGAAAAAATTAAGAAAAAAAATACGATTTTTTCACATTTCTAGACAACGATACTCCCTTAAGGTTCGTTAATGTAGGTTGTGCAAGGTGAATTATGGTGTTCAAGTTTGCATCGTTGTGATGCAACGAAAATTCTATTACTTAAATTTTAATTTTTTTCCCATTTCATTATTATCCAAAACGTTTTTTTTGTTGCTAATTCGGGCTGTAGATCTTTGAATGTGCTATTTAAAAAAATATTTGAATGAATTTCGTAGTTCTAACGTTGCCAAAGAAAATTTGAGAAATGAACAAAAATTTAATTGCATTGCAACGATGCAAACGTGATTATCGGTCCATAATATACAATAATACAATTACGAGAACCTGTCTATAGTACATGCCGGGATACGCATAGAATAGTCTCACGCAGAGATTTGTTTGCGCAATCATTTGAAGGGTCAATATTTAGCCAATATGCAGTTATTATTAGTGTCCATGCTGTACCACAGTCATTTATTGCAAACTAATTTAAATTTGACTTAATAATCCGCAATAATAATACTCTAATGAGACAAGCTGGGCGAATGGGGGGGCACCCTATGTTTGGTGTTTGATAATTGATTAACGATGCTTCTAAATAAAAGGTCACATAATTATTCATGCAGACGTCTTATAGAGTTTTCATCGAGTCATTTCAACGTTTACCCGGTTGTAGATGTCTCCCAAATTCGTTGATGTAACTTAACCGAAATAATGGAATCCAAAAATTCTATCAAAAGTTATTTACTAGAAATTGTCTGATTTTTCTAATCAAAGGTTGAAATTTTTTTTTTAAACTGTCCGTGCTGCAGATCACTGTGAATCTTGATATTTTGCAAACAGCGCTTGAAAATAAAAGATGGTCAAAACGAAACATCACTTCCATCTAGGAGAACATGCCCAACGAGACCCCATGGGGGGTACGAAAAAAATTCACCCCTTTTTACATATCGGGGAAAAACTTTTTAGAAATGTTTCTACAAAATGTTTGTACATATTTATCAAGATCTACAGTATCATTTGCAATATCTAATGCATATAGGGTTTAAACTGTGGAAATTGTGAGGTTTGACAGGTGGGTGGGCGCACGGACATTATAAGGGTTCCTTATTCGACTACGAAACCCTAAAAATGATTACATAAGACAGAGCACATTTTCTTAATCATTTTTGTTATAATCATTATAATTATTGATGTTTACACAAAAATGTTTAAACGAGTGAAAAAAAGTTTTTAATCGGTAGACAGCTTAAAGTTAAAACGCATCGTGTGATTCGTAGTAACTGTTCGCAAGATTGACGTCTTGAATAGCGACGTGCAGCAATTTGTCTTCGGATATTTGCAAAAATAGAATAACTTTCGGATGTCATTGAATTTTTTTCATGTGCCTTTCAAATATTCATCAGGCTTCAAATTTAGCTACTCATAGTTTATACGAAGCTTGCGTGCTGGATGATTTTTCCATAAATTACTTTTGTTAAGAAGCTTTAGGATGTTCCATTAGCAACAAATCCATTCTACTCCTTCTCCCTCAGGAAAAAGATAAAAATCATTCTGAATTTTATTTAAAAAAATTAAAACATCCAACAACCAGTCTGTCACCACTGAGGCCCCCCCCCCCCTATGCGTGGCCGCAGTTTCGAGAGACTTTTTCGAACCACGTTTATTTCTCAGTTTGCGGGGTTAATTCGTTTTGTCGAGTTACAGTTCATCGAAGTACTCGACAAACTTTTTCATCCAGCCTTCCCTTCGTCAAAAGCGCAAACCTCATTGTCTACGAGCGAAACGGACGGTACTATTTTTTTTTTAATGTCACCTTTCAATTGGATTTCTTTTATATATCTTCAAGTTGAAATTCAAAACCAATTCAACAAAGTAAAGTCTCGGGGCGTCTTTCTCTTAGTACTTTTTGTTCGTAACTTTCCATGCTAACATACATTATCAACGTTCGAAAGGTCAGCAACTCAACCCACGCGCAATTCCTCCTGAGAGTGCACTTTTAGTCACATTAATTGTTCTACACATGTTCATAGTTTCGTCGCAGTCAGACAGAAAGTTGAAGCGGTGGTGAAATATTGGTTGCACGATGAGAATGAAAAATGGTTTACGTATATCAAAGATGAAAGGCATCGACTCGGTTCCACCAAAAATTGGGATAAGCAAGGTCGAAATGGATGACGTTGGGGCGTGCATCGTTGAAATGTAACGCAAATGAATTCTTTTCAATTTGTAAATTGTTTCGGCGGAATTTGGCTGTGAAAATCACTCAAACGCTTTTACGTATTCTTATTAGAGATTACTACCTCACTTTGCAAAAAAGGCTTTCCTAATGATGGAAAAGGAAGAAATAAAAAAGGAAGAAAAAAGATCGTTGCATTCCAACGATGAGAACTTCGACGTCATTTCGTTGCTGAGATTCGTACCATTTTTAAAACCGCTATAGCTCCAGTGTAGTGAAAATTCTCTGTGTTTCGCGTGATGATGTTGCAGTTCGCATCGTTGCGATGCAATGATCTTTTTTCTTTCTTTTAATTACGTCTCTTCTCATTTTTTCAAATCAGCTAAAAAATTCTTTTTTTTCCGATTATGCTTGCAGATATCTGAATCACTATCCTCAAAAAATGTTTAAATTCTTTTGGTAGCTCATCTGTACTAGAAAAATGCAGAAAAAGTTTAAAATAAAAAAATATTTCGCGTTCGAACGAACCAAACATCAGTTTCATTCCGCGTACGATATATACGTCGTAGTAGTTTCGTGTTTTCGTTTCTCGTATGCGTGCGGATGGATACATGTGGACCAAAGCCATAACTTCGAGAACGTTACATTCTCTTCTTGCCTATCCCCTTGCGAAGGGGCACTTTTGGCTTGCTTATCCAGGACGATCAGTGACGTCATCCGGGAAAAAGTACGTGGGCAAAAAACAGGTCGTAAGGGATGAGTTTTGTGGGACACGGAGTAACGCAACGCAAATAACGTGTTATCTTTGTTCGCAACAATTCTCTACGTAACTTCCCAGTTTTGCGTTATTTTGTTGTTAAGTAAATTGGCTTTGAGGCCTCAAGCCCCAGTAACGGGTATAAAATCATGTGCGAATTTAAGAATTTTTTTTCGTATGAAAAAGTAATTCATTCATAAAATTAATTACACATCTATTTAGCATGATATTAAGGAGTAAGGCCACTGTAACGGCCCAAAAAAAAAGGTTTTTTCACTAATTTTTTGCTCCCGAAATTAAAGGTATTTGAAAAAAAACTTTTAATGGTGTTATCGGGCATACATTAAACTTTATTATAAAATTTTTTTACAGTAAAAAAAAAACAAAATGGCGGTTCCACAGCTATCTTTCCGGGACATGTTTTGCTTCCAGGGCTCCGCGGCACGCAGCACCACTGGTGCACCTTTGAATCTAGAACAAAAAAAAAAACCATTAATCTAGAGGGCTATAGCTAGAGAATGTCGATCGGATTTTAAAAAGTATCAATTTTTGTGGATTTGGCGTGCGTTTGAAAAAAAATTGATTTTTGACGAAAAAAACGGCGTTTTTTGTTAATAAAAAATCAATAAATAAAGTTCTTGAAAATTCCGATCGAGATTCTCAAGATAATGTAAATGTTCACATCTGGTTAAAATTTCAAGTAAAAAAAATGAAAATTGTTCGAGTTATGCTGCGTGCCATTTTGAAAAACCATGTTTCGAGAAAAACGCGTTTAAAGTTTTGCGAATAGTTTTTTATTGGAAAAAATTAAAAAAAGAAGTTAAAAAAAATTGTTACCGTTAGTCTGCAATCCCAGCACCATACATTTGTCCTTCGATAGCCAAATTTTCGTCTTCTTCGTCTTTCCTGGTTGATTTTTGGAGCGCGCGCGCACTTTTGGCCGCGTCGCTCAGAGATGTCTCCGCGTGCGTGATGCGTTTGGCGTCGGCTTCGATGCAGAAATTATATAACTGTACACCAATTTCCACCTCCAACATCTTGAATATTTGCAAGACGTTGGTAAGGCCGCCATTGAATATGCAAACAGCGATATCCGTCGCAATATCTAGTACAGTTTTTCCGCTTGAGGATGATTTGGGGGCCAAACTCCAAACGGTAGCGTTGAAACTTTCGTTATTGCTTTGAGTATAGGCCCCCAAGCAACGCTCCAGCAACTCGTCCCGGCTCAATTCCATGTAGATGGGTTTGATGGCTTGATAAACCTCCTCACTCATTGGCTGATTGTGATGATACGCATCCAAGGCATTTTCTGCTTTCGCTTTCTTCCAACTGCACCAATTCTCCGAACATTTTTCGTGCTGAGGCTTTTCATCCGTTGACATTTTGTGATAAAGGGTTGCCCAGATCTCATTTTTCATATTTTTGATGGAATCGGAATTTCGACGGATTGCTAAGCCGTAATAAATGCTTAGTTCGTCAATCAATTTGGCAGTGAGTTTTCCTCTTCCCCCGAGACCTTTTGTTCCTTTTTTTAAGTTTCTCAATCGAGTGCCCATTCTTTTTTGTACGTGATCTATGCACTCTTTTTTTTAACATCAACATTTTCATAAGGCTTCGAATCAACGATGCCTTTGAAAGTTTTGGAATCGCCATCTCCGATATAATTGCAGTCGTTTCGGAGCAAGTTTTGACACGCTTGGCGGCGACCTTCATTTACTAAGGACAACAAATTTTTTTTCGCACAGGATCTTTTTTTTCTTATTCTAGAGGGTTTAAACTATTTTTTAAGCCAATAAAAAAAAATCGATTTTTCAAAAAATTTACAGTGGCCTTACCCCTTAAGCTGTTAGAATTTTTTTTTCGATGTACAACATGGCCGACTACTAATATTTTCTTTTGTTATCTTTTTTAGGCGTTTTTTTAGGTTCTAATTCTTTTTGTTATCTTTTTTTTAATCTACAACATAAATTAGCAAGACAATATTTTCGATAATGAACATTTCGTGAATTTTCGTTGCATTGCAACGATGCAAACTTCGACACTATGATTCTCCATTGTTGCGTCATTCGGCTCACCGGAAGGTGGTCATATTCACAGGGGTCTCTCGACCTGAGGAACATCCCTCAGGTGACACCCTTCGATTTTGTTGAAATTTGGATATGCTATAAAGCACCAAAAAGTAACGACACGTATTTTTTTTTATCGGCGGAAAAACGACTTTAAGGGATGAAACGCACCCTCAAAAATGGGGATGTTTTTCGTTTTTCGTCGATAACGTTTTAACGGTACGAGATATAGAAAAATTTCAAATTGCAGCAATGTTTATTTTTTCGTGTACTATATATTAGATATGGGAATGATAACGTTATCGAGGAAAAACCCCCCTATTTTCGAGGGGTGGTTTCACCCTTTAAAACCGGTTTCCCGCCGATAAAAATGCGTATCGCTTACTTTTCGGTGCTTTATAACATATTCACATTTCAACAAAATCGAAGGGTGTCACCTGAGGGATGTTCCTTGTTAGCCAAACAAGTTTGTTAGTTTACTAGTTAGCTTACTAATGTACTAGAAGAAGGCTTGCTTCATGGCCCTGGCATCGCACATTAAGCTTGGGTAATTATAAATCACTCTCAACCCTACTTTTCAAGAACGAAAACTTCAATCGAGTTTTTCTCGAAACGTGTTTTTTTTCCGTGCCGGGGAATGTAACGCAAAAAGTAAAGAACGAAACAACTTGAAATTTTGAACAGATATTCTTTAACGTATCGGCCTTTGCACAAACTTAAAATTTCGTATAAATTGTTATAATACATCTCGTTTTTTAAGAATTTGTTTATTTAAAAACGTGTTTTTTTCGTTTTATCTTCAAATTTTCTATTTTTTTTTTGCTAAATTTAGGTTCATCTAAAGCGGGATGACTTGCTTAATAAAAAAATTTGTTTCATTGATTTTAGTTAATTACAAGGACCTTGTCGTTCCACGGCGTAAACTCTAGAAACCAAGTTCGAGCACCTCTAGCGCCGCGATTTTGTTTTTGTTTACACATGAAAAACAAATGTATTCATTTGAACGTCACTATGTAATTTAATTCATTGCAAAAAATGCCCTCAAATTTTAGTGAAAAATTATTGAAAAGCTTGTTATCTGGAGGTGGTCTCCGTTAATAATGTTGCCGCGCGAATAAAGTGTGAACAAATCCTTAAAACGTTACGAAAAACTGTCAGATCACTCAATACGTTAAAACGCTGATAACGAAATTGTCATAATGTAGTGAGCGAAGAATTGTCAAATCACCAGTCGATTATCACAATTCCTTCTCCCTTTACATTATGACAATCAGACATCTTCCTATGTTAAAACGGAATGATACCTCATCGCGGTCGGTATGGTAGAACAATTATAGATACCCAACAATCTCTGAAACGGCTCTTCAGATCCCGTCAAAACTTTGCCAAACGACGTCAAATAGATAGACGAACGGCTGTCTACCCCTCAAATTTTTTGAATTTGAGAAAAAAAAACGAAGATTGGCTTATCATCAGCTGATCTACGTTTTTTCTCTGAAATTCCGAAAATTTGAGGGGCAGACAGCTGTTCGTCTATCTATTTAACGTCGTTTGGCAAAGTTTTGACGGGATCTGAAGAGCCGTTTCAGAGATTGTTGGGTATCTATAATTGTTCTACCATACCGACCACGATGAGGTATCATTCCGTCTTAACAAGTGTTTCGTCAACTGTAATTTTCTACAAACAGTGTAGACGATCGATCTAAAATTTAGTCGTCAAATGGTAACATATCGTCAATTATCCCGAACGAATACCATTTAACGATACACAAATAACTCAAATTACCCTGTAACCGACAGGTTCGATTGTGCCTCTCTCATTAAGGAGGCCTTTTAAAATACCCGAATTCTTCGCCGTAATAGAATAAATGAGAAGGCTCGTATTGATAATATTCAACCCGCTTTCGTGTCCGAACGAAAGGGTCTTTATCGAGAACCACATCGATGTCTCGAATTCAATCATGAAGAGGAACACAGGCATGCGTTGGTGGGCTTGCTCCCATTTTCGTTAAAATTGGAAAGCTCCCGGACGGATGAGAATCCTAAATGAGCGAAAAAACTGGACAACGCGAGAAAAAGAAAATTCCGTTGCATTCCAACGATGCAAACTTCAATACCATAAATATGCATTTAGTTAGTTCAAACACGTTATTGCTCTCCGCATTAACAGTTTACATTTCTTTTACTTTCAAATTTTATTATTCTCGTTCCAGGAAGGCAGTCTTGTTCGTGTTTTTCTTTTTTTTCAGTGAATAACGCTTTTTTCTTTGAGCAAACAAATTTCGAGCACATAAATTATAAACGAGGAATTTACGTGCGAGATAGTTTTAATGTACCCGCGCTTTTCAACCGATCCACATATATCGATCATTTCTATAAATGCTCAACAGCTCAAACAGCTCTCGAGTTCCGAAAATAGCCCTATCGATGTGTTCTCTAACGGTCCATCCGGCCTCGGAATGACTTGCTGAACGCGCCAGGCCCCCAAATTTTCAGTGAAAATTCTCCGTCTCATAAACTCGAGGAAAAATAATTACCACTGTCGTTGAATATCCATAAGTACGAATATCCATAAGTGAGTATAGAGTAGAAATGAGTTTGTTTGGGTTTGCTTTTGGCTCATTTCTACTGTATACTCACCCTCTATACTGACTTTCCCTCTACCTTCCGTCATTTCTGGCACTCATTTCTACTCTATACTGACTTTTCCTCTACCTTGCGCCATTTCTGGCATTCATTTCTACTCTATACTCAGTTATGGATATTCGTGCTTATGGATATTCGAATTATGGATATTCGGCTTATGGATATTCACTTATAGATGTTGGCACTTATGGATATTCGGTTTATGGATATTGGCACTTATGGATATTCGATTTATGGATATTGGCACTTATGGATATTCGATTTATGGATATTGGCACTTATGGATATTCGGCTATGGAAATTCGACTTATGGATATTCTACCCCAATCATAATTACTACGATCTCCAATCCGGAATATATGAGCGCCTTGGAATAGTCGTTTTTTTTGCTCGATAAGTTATGCTTCCGGTTATCCTTTAAGCATTAATCAATAAATCATGATTTATCCATCGTAAAACTGATCCTTCGTTTTTGAGAATCTTGAAGTTTGCATCTCCGGAATGCAATGAAAATTCTTAACATTTTTATTTCCTCGCTTTCATGAGTCTACAAAATCTTTTTTTTCAGGTTAGCTCATAAAGGTCTAAATAAGCGATTGAAAAAATTGTTCAGGGATTTTTGTCTCCAAGATATGGCAAATGAAATTTGAGCTATTAAAAAAGAATCATTTTGGTTGCATTTCAGCTCAACGATGTAAACTTTAATATCATCATTGTTATACTTTTTAATTGTGAGGAATTTTCAAACTTTCGACAAAACTAAGCAATCGGAATGATGTGGTTTTTTTAAATAGTAGCTTAAAGGATTTTCCGTACGGCACAAATTAACATAAAAATTCACGTCGTTTGAATCGGGTTTACTTATATCATTTTAATATGTTACAATTACAATTAAAATGGTTTAGTTGTATAATTATCAATATGCTACTAATACACACAGAATGTGGGTGTGTGCGCGCGTGTGTGTGTGTGTGTGTGTGTGTGCATGGAATGGATATTTTGAATCTGCTATATCTACGTGAAATTCAGATATCTGGCGAGAACGGTCCTCGTTGGATACTGTCTCTAAAATCGCCTTTTCACTCTCGCATACACATGGACTAATACATATATGTGAAACTTTCATTGCGACACGTCCAATCGTAGAAATTATGTGCACCAGGTTGGAGCAAGGAAGCAAATGAGAGACTTTTGGCCCACAGCCAGAGTCGAGAGAACCAAAAAAGAAACCACGAAACGTCTTCCTGAGTGCAGCCTTGCACCGTTTTTGGAAGCGAGCTTAGACTTTTTCGTGATTACGATGGTACTTTATCCCTACATGCCCATGTACAGGGTGTGCCGATTATTTTAGGATATCAAATAGATCGAATAACTCTAGAACTGAGAACAATTTTAAAAAGTCAAAAGCGCTAAAGACACGTGTAGGCGGGATTCGAAGGGCGATACGATGTTCAATAAAACAGCGATCCAGTAAATACTTTGCTATTTATAGTGAACTCCATGATTTTGTTCGTGTTACCGTGCTGATTTTTCTCACGTTAGCTTGAAAAAATAAAAATTGACTTTACTTCGTACGAAATCTCCAAAAGTAATGCTCAAATGAAGGAATCTTTTCGATAAAAGTTAATTATTTTTTGGGGGGACTGTGATGATTCAATGAAAAATAATGTAGATTCTCGTTGAAAAAAGTGGATGCTGCAATCACCTTGAGGATTTCTGCCGAATGGAAAACGAACAATGCCATTTTACTCGCCCTTCGAATCCATTTGACACGTATTTCGTCGATTTTTATTTTTCTTTGGTTTCGAGTCAACGCACACTCGAGATTATAGAAATCGAAAAATCGATTTTTTTCTCCTAGTTTCACATTACGAAATCGCAAAAAATGTTTGGCCCCACATTCTAAATGGCACGATAATCGCTGCAATTATCAACTGATTCTCCAAAGCCTCTCTCCATTCCTCTTCTACTAGTAATCACTATCGCGTATACTGCAACTATTCATCCGTAGTAATCCATAATTTATTTTTTATATATGAATATATGCGCCGCAACATACCTTACAAGGAATTAATGCTAAACGCTTTTCAAATAAATTTTTTTTAATTATGTTTTAGTTTTAATCTAACTAAATTTTAATATTTAGTTATAATCACTTATATTTTATATTCTGAATCAAAGTAGACTCATTAAGGCAAATATCACGTAGAAACACTATCGATTAAAATAAAAACATTACAGTATCATTTCGGCCTGGCCGAATATACATTTTCTGCGTACATGTAAAAACAGCTGACTCCTATTAAAAGTGTCCAGAATTAATTTCACTAATGTATTTGAATAATGTTCATGAATTTTCCGTACTGGGCAATTTTGCAGGAAGTTACGATGTCGACAGTGCCCAAGGCCGTGTATCACAAGCTCGGATCGCTCAAAAAATTGGAATCCGAATTGCCACTAGACAGTACAATCAATTGAGATGAAAGTTATTCTGTAGATGCGATATTGTTGCAGAAAGATCGTGACGAACATTTTTTCAAATGTTGAAAAAAACTTTTCAGATGGTAGGATTACCATAGGATGAGTTGTGAATCGCTAACGCATGCGCCGAACTCATGCACATTTCAAAACCGTTAGGCTCTCGGCAGTGAATAACCACGCATTTTTAACGTTGCTTTAACCGGTTTTATGAAAAAAGGCGGAGCATTTACGGTTTGGAATTTTGTTTTTACATAAAACTAGCAAAATTGTACCAAATAAGATCAAAATATTATCGGCAATCCTGAAAATCTAGTGCATCAGTTTTCCCACTGGTGGCGATCCTGTACGGTGGACGTGCACTCATATACTCGTACACGCATCACACACGGTTGCTGCGACGTCTGGCGGTAGCTTGCTCCGTAATGAAAAAACTACGAATTCTGCAATACCGTTGTGACCGCGTCGAAATTTTGCAGCGTGTGATACACGGCCTTGATAAACAATTAATGGTCATCATTTTGGGTTGTCTGGAAATTAATGGATCAAGTTTGAAAAATCCACTATCTAGCACAGATATGGCGGATTTTTTTCAGTCGACCATCGTTTCACATTTTTTTGTCGAGAGTAGGTTCAGCCGACTGGCTGTGATCCATACCTTGTTGTTACCGTGAAGACTAATGACTCTGAAGCTTACATCGTTGGAATGCAACGAAAATCAATTATTTTCAAGTGTCGCGTTATTGTTGGCCGTGAAAATCACTCAAACTTTTCTACGCATTCTTATAAAAGATTTGCGACTTGAATTTGCAACAAAAAAACATGAGGCTTTGGATAAATATAAAAATAACGAACGACAAAATCGTTGGATTCCAACGATGCGAGCTTCGACATCATGAAAACTTCCCGACACACATCGGTTTGTGTCTATCGGAAATATTGACGATGGATCGGGTATGCAAAGATTAGATATAGTATAGAGAAAACAAATGAGCTAACATTCGATATAGATTGACAGACGGAAAGTAAGCAATAGAGGCGAAAAGTAATGAAGAGAGAGAGAGAGAGAGGCCAACGCGTTCTGGACCTCATGCAGTCAGGGGTTTATTATCCCCGCGTGCTAAAATCGGATCCTGTACAAGAAAAGCTCTTACGCTCATGGTTGAAAGCAAAAAACGAAAACGTCGAGGACAAATTCCATGTGTTTCCAAGGTAATCTCGCCAAATCGCCTGCACCAATGATATGCCGGAAGTAGACCTTGTAATGGTTAGTTTTCATATCCGTTTATTATTTTAACAATCGTGAGGAAATGGCCGAGTACGTTTTAAAAATACCATAGGCATCAGTCACAGGAGAAAAAAGCGTAAAAAAATGAAGATAGCGAGAGAAAGAGAGAGACCAAGATTGATAAAAAGATTGATAAATAAGTGTTTTTCAATGTGTGCACACGGTGAAGCGGAGTGAGTCATATCAACGCTTTTCGGAAGATAGGCCAATCAGATTATCGACCCTTATATGGCGTCTCAAGATTCACCCCATTCACATCCTTAGGCGAATTCCACGCATACGACATTCCAAAAGAACTGAATATTTTAACTTTTTGCCTCGGACACATTGACGAAATTATTCAGGATCTTGGGGGTCGCTAAAGTTAAATTCACATCTTGATTACTAGACACAAGATTTTCCGTGGAAATTCACATCTCGCGGTTTACATATTTATGTATTTGTGGACGAAGTTTCCATGCGTCGGGTGCAAGAAGAAGGACGACGCTATTTGAGGAGAGCATTTGTATAAGGTCGCTCTTGACGTGCCTTCTGCACGCCACGATGAATTATGGACAGGTCGTCTTTGAACGCATGCGCAAATTACATTTATTTATGAATCAACGTATTACTATTTATTTATGAATCAACGTATATATTCTTCGCAAATTTATAGTATGATTCGTGAATATGGATATGAGCTTCTGTTTTTCTACAAGGAGGAACACATATTTGTCACGTTATGTACAGGGTTGGCATTGTTTAAAACAATTGATTAAAACAACTGTTTAAAACAGTGTTTAAAACACAAACAAACATACAGTCCTGAATAAAACAATGTTTAAATCAAATTGTTTTAAATACTTTTAATACACGATACTAAAAACATCAGTGTTTTTTATTTATTATAGCAAACAAAATTAGTTTTAGTTATAAGAGCACTAAACATAAATCCGACTGAGGTGTGATGGGATGATGTGTGATGAGATGAGTGAGTGAAACATACCTGTAAAAAAAATATTAACTTTAAGATACTTATTTTATAATTTACCAATTCTAGATACGAGGACGAATCATAAATCAGAGAAAATAGCTACTGAGTAATAATTTTAACAATTTTACTTAGTACTTTCGTAAACAAGTAAGGAACATTATGTAACCAAATTATTGATCATATTTAATATATAAATAATAATTTCATTATCATGTCAGCTGTACTTCAGTTTACACTCCATACTATTTTAAACATGTTTTAATCAATGTTTAAAACCTGTTTTAAACACCTCATAAAAAACTTTCAGGTCCACCTGATTTAAAACATGTTTTCTAAATAAAACACGATGTTTTGTTCTTTTTGACATAACACTGTTTTTTTCCAACCCTGGTTATGTATTTCGTCCTTTTTCCCTGTTTACACCGCTGTGATCTTTATATCATCAAGCTGGGACTATAGTGTTCGGTGATGGTCTCGTCAATTTTTCATGACAGCAACCCTAGCAACCTATGTGAAAAGTTCCCATTTTTTCGTACGACGGAGTCATGAAACTACTCCGCTCTTGAAAGGTGAATACATTTAACAAATAGAAAAGTATCTTGAAGAACCAACGTCATTGGGTTTTCAACAAGTGCATCAAGTCACGAGGGAGATGAAATTTATTTCTTATCGGATTACTATTTTTTTTTTTTGATAATCGGAAACTTTATTTGTCCCTCTTTTCTCCTGATTAATTATCGAAGAAACGACGTTCACATAGATTCACACAGAACTTCACTGTTAAGGGGGGAGATCCTTCCAGGAAGCCGGAAATAAAGGAATTAAAAAAATATTGTGGCGAAATTATTGACGGTAGATAATTAACATTTCGTATATATATTATCTCATCTTTCAACTTTGAAAAAAAACCATAGCGCTCGATGTTAACCTCGAAAATCCAAAGACCAGTGAAAATTCACAAAACGGTGCGTTTTTTTTCTAATGTCCTATTTTTAATGAAATTTTTACTACAGTATTTGTTAACGCAAATGGGGCCGGGTTGAAATTCCAAGTTTTGGATGATCAGAACGCTCAAAACTCCGAAAAATACTATCCTGAAAGATCAAGACTCCGAAAGAATTTTATACGAAAGACCAAAACGCCGAAAATCTGGACACCGTAAAATAATTTGGTTATGGAATTTTTAAAAGTTTCAAAATCTTTAATAGACCCACGAATTATGTCAAGAATGTTTTGATTAAGAAGTGATTTTACGTCAATTTTAAAATTTGTGTAGACAATGTTATACGTTCCACATCATAGTTGACTGTCAATGATGTAGAACGTATAACATTGTCTAGGCAAATTTTAAAATTGACGTGAAAGCACTCAATAAAAAAATAAACTCTTGAAATAATTCGTTGATTTATTGAAAATTTTGAAACTTTTAAAACTTTCATTGCCAAATTATTTTCACGGTGTTCAGATTTTCGGAGTTTTCGTCTTTCGGGTAAAATTTGTTCGGATTTATAGTTTCTTTCGGAGTTTTGACCGTTCTGATCATTCAAAGTTCGTAGTTTCAACCCAGCCCCGTCTTCAATTTCGGAAAATTAAAATTCGGAATTTTAAACCGTCGGAGCCCTAAAAACTCGAAACGTCAACCCGGCCCCACGAAAATCTAGTTTTTTGAAAATGGTTTTCAATAAACATTAGGTTCACATGGACGTTTGTTATGTCATCTGAAAGTGTCCATAATTTCGAAATGATCGATCAGATAGTTTTGGAGTTATCGACTACGAGTTTCACGAAAAAGTGGTTTTCAGGTCAACGCATTTTATAGTTTCAAGACTCAAATATGTCGTGACTAAATGACCTACCGATTAATCTGCTTTTCCAAGGCCATAAAGTAATCACTCGGGTTCCTCATGGAGTTCATTTTTGGCCATAGGCTCTTCTTTACGTTACATAAAAAGATCCCCTCTTCCCTTGTATCTGGCCACGATTTTGACCCACCGGGTCCCGCTGCCGCTTATGGTACTCCATCCACCTTCGATCGGGTTTTTATTCATTTTTTAAATTGGGGATACACTTTGAACGCTTCTCAACATGTCTGCAAATTTGATATTCGGAAGATATACAATTAAATAATTAAAAATAATTAGAAATTCTCTAATTTGAGAATCTGAGTATTTAATTTAAAATCCGTCCAGGTCAGAATAACTCAGTCTGTCAACGGAAGGTAAAAGTTTCTCTTTAAAATATTCAATGCGTGACATTTCGTTTCTTTCGTTCCGATGGAGATTAAAGCTCTGTCTATTTTCATCAACCATTGGTATTAAATACTCTTCTTTGTATCAAAGTAATTCGCGCTCGGTTGACGCATTTTTTGTCAACCTTCTTCCTCCATCCGATAAGTTCGCTTTACAACGTAAAGGGGTCGAGAAAAATGTATTCCTACCACTCGAATGAAAGGGCGAATCCTTTTTCTACAACTAGATTCAAGTTCGTTCAGATTTATTCATTAAGAAAAAAACGTTTTTTTTTAATGGTCTGAGGATGAAAAAACTGCGAAAGATTCACAGACCTTCGTGTATCGAAGAGCGCGGCAATTAAGCGTCTATTCTCGAAAGTTATTGAGTTTCTCCTTTGGTAACGTTTTATCAGGAGAGCGTTTGCACACTCGAAATACATCATACTTTGTCAGGGACCGAGTGTTGGAACGCACACAAGGCGCGACAGAGAGTTGGGGTGCTAATATCGATTTATGGAAATGCGTCGTTGTGCCGAGGTCTTCGAATAACAAAGCTTTCCACTGGAGTAAGCGTCCCTTACCCTCTACCCAACCTTCCTCTCTCTCTCTCTTTCTCTCTCTCTCTCTCTCTCTCTCTCTCTCTCTCTCTCTCTCTCTCTCTCTCTCTCTCCCAATGTCTCTCTCTGGCTCTCATTATATTCCCCCGCGTTTTTTCTCCTCCCTATTCCTGATCGAGAGAGCCGATCACCGAAATAAAATAATCCGACGTGTACAAGCCATTCGTGTATGCGTACAAATTTCCTCGACAATCGAATCTTGGGCCTTTACTGTCAAAGCGCAAAGGAATCTCAAAGTAGTTACGAAAGTTGACGCAAGTTCAATCAAAGCTTTTCTCGCGATGTTCCGTCATTATCCATCTTCATCTACGACACATGGGTCGTCCACCCTGCGTCTAGAAAAATTGGTAAAAATTAAAAAACAAATTCGGACTCTTTCTTGCTTAAGAAAACCAACCTAGGCTTTTGAATATCATTTCCAATTTTCCCTCACGTGCTCTTTCGGGTGTTCTACGAACCCATGCCTTTTACTTGTGCCCCACACTGGGTACGTTTATTTTTTCCTAATTACTGGCCATTTTCATTTTCCCAAATGACCTATAATTTTGTTTACGGACAAGAGCTTTAAAGAATCATATTATCAGAACAAATATTATATATCTTAGTTCAAAAGTGTGAGGTAAATTTGCAAAATGTGTTTTTAGAGAAAAAAGTATCGATTGTTTTGAAAATTTTACAAAGCGTAACATTTATGAGTGAGAAAAGTAAACAAAAAAAAATGGCGAAGATTGGGAATGTCGAAGCTCTTGAGCGACCACTAAATATTCATTGACCAGCTAGAGCTTTCGCTTTTCGATGTTTTAATGAAAATTTGAAGTTTTCGGAGGCTTGAGCGACCTCTGAATATTTGTTTTCCGCTCGCAGCTTTCGCGAATTTTTTTTTTCTTCGAAACGGATATTTGAATGGTGACAAAAAAGGGAAAATAATAGAGCTGAAATTTGTGCCAGCCTACTATACACATATGCCATATAGTGCACTACGTATGCACTATACATGCACTATATGGCATATCATATATCATCTCTGATATTGTAAAACGTTCTATGCCTTTGTGGACATTATGTTTGACACTTTTATTCTGAACGGATCCCTAAAGCGTTCTATGTCAATAACCAATCAAAACGCTTCATCCAGCTGTTCCAATACATCACGTGACCCCAAGCCGCAACTTTTCCATATTGCAATAAGTTTTGCGGCTCTCGTGTAAAGTCGTTCGAAAAACACAGAACGAAATGCAATATCAACGACGATATGCCATATATGTGCACTATATGACATATAGCGTATGGCATTAGCAAGACGGTCCAGGGAAACCGTGCAAAACCGTTGCCACTCAAATCGGCGATATTTTCACTGATTACGGTGGTGTTGACCATCGTAAGGTTGGCAAAACTACTTGTCACCCCGTAAACTTCGCGCAAGCCATAGCGCAAAGTTCCGCGGTCACCCATCCAAATATTGGCCCCGGTCAATATTGTCTGACACGGACGATCGCCAACAGCCTCGTGTCGACAGCACGTGTACTTCTGTCGGTGCCTTGAAAAACTATTAAATTATGAAGTCTTTCAATTCTTGGATAAGCTCGATGCGAGGAAACATGACGATCGTCACATTGCAAGTTTCCTCTGTAGATCTGCAGTTTTTATTCATTTCCAAAAGTCATAGACGGCAGATTTTTCTATTCCGACAGAAATTTTATTGTCATTTTTATTGTATCAATATCACGGTCATCATTTTTATTATTATGAAGATTTTTGCCAACTTAATGCAAGACATTTCTCTGCAACAATGAAGGTCACGTGCCACTCTGCTCCTAAAGAATGTACGGTATGTCGAGTCTATATTTTTTTTTGTTTTTATTTCCACCTATTCGCATCGAGAATGTCACTGGTGCGCGTTTTCTCCGGCTCTTCGTGGCTGCGGGGGTGGTTCCCGAGAGCCCCGGTCTCGAGGGTATGCGCGACGTTTCCATATTCCCGGCGACAACGCAATTGGCGGTAATGTTGGAAGATAAGAGAAGTCTTTGGCAGCGAAGGAAAAGACAAAACACCAAAATATCAACTCCATCGCTCAATCGGATGGGCTGGCATAAATCGTAATAACGATGTTGGAGTTTGCATCGATGGAATGCAACGAACATTTAAAAAAATATATATTTCTTCATTTTGTTCGCGATCCAAAATCTTTACCAGCAAATTTGGGTTTGAGATTTCTTATGAGGATCCTTGAAAAAAAAATTTGAGTGTTTTTCCTAACCCGAATTTGCCAAAAAAAAAGATCGAGCCACTTTCGTTCCAACGGTACAAACTTCAGTGTCATTTATAATGAATAAGTGTTAAAGTTAATGCAGAAATCTCTCACCGATTACGTTTTCGTTGATGACTCTTCTAAGCAACGCGTTGTTTGGGTACCTCTTCCAAGAGGACGTGGAAATGTCAAAGTCGAGGAGGGAAAAAAGTGAACGGGCGTTCGTTTGTCCACGGTTGATGAAAATACGTGAATACGTCGTTGAAATCGATAATTAAAGAATTTCAATTATCGATTTCAACGGCAACTAGAGTGCCCCGAACAACTCTTCGAACTTTTTTGATTCCTCTTGTGTACGTACGGAACACAGCTTGGATTCATTTTCATTCGTTCGTGCTTTTTGCATGAGGTACTACGATCGAAAAGTGCCTTTCTGGGACAGTCTAATCGAAGTCTTCCAATCTACTGCGAGTGATGATGTTGAAGGTTGCACCGTCCGAATGCAACGAAAGTTCTTTTTCCCATTTTAATTTCCTTATTCTTATTATCATACAAAATTGTAAGATTTTGTTCTATTATTATAATAGTATAATAGAATTATAATATTATGTTATAATATTATAATTCTAAATCTAATTTGTCTTAAAAAAGGATCAAGCAATTTTTGTAGGACAAGTTTGCCCAAAGAAATAAAAAGAAATTCACAAGGATTCCTTTTCATTGCATGCCAATGAAGCAAACTTCATTTTCGTTGTCGCTTTTACTCATTCGTGTATATGGATGGCGAGATATATTTTATATTTTTTTCTCTATCGCTACAACAATGGCGTCTAAAGCTCTAGGAAAATTGCACGTATCGTGAGAATCGAGTCCTTGATTGATTGAATCAAAGCTTCTTTTATCCATCACACAGATTCTTCGATTGCCACCGAACAGGTTTTTTATTCGATTTAAATGCGTCAATACAAAAGTAAGTACAGAGTTTTATAGATGGGTAAACAAGAGCTTTCACTTAAATCCACCTACATTTTTTAATATTAGAACGATTTTGTAACGATCAAGTTGACTATTTGACTTTCTCAACATTTTATTTTTCAATGAATAATTAGACGAGGAACTCACACCCAAAATGACAGCACGAAAATGAATTTGAGTCGACATACCTATATGGTTGATAATTGTGAATTAGGTATATGATTTCTATTCTAGGATATTCTCAAATATCCTAGATGTAAAGTAAATCCAATCGTCAATGACATAGGGTGTGAAGTGATCCCCATATTTCTGGTTGAACTTCCAATACATCCTTTCGACATAAATCGCACGGAAATTGCGACCTTTGTGAATCCCGCTGATCATTATTTCATTTCGATACGTATAATGAGTGTGTTGAATCGCACGAAATTACGACGTCCGTACAATAGACGGTTCCCGTTTAGTGGTTGGACGTGTTACGCGAGTATGCGCAATGCACAAAATAGCTAGCGCGATGCTCATTGTTTCGGAGCAATATCAGCGTCGTATACCCATTTGTGCATGGCTGTACACTGACGTTTCTGATAATTGAGGAGCTGGCGAACAAAACCGTACTGGTCCACATTACGTCAATTTTTTTTCTGCGTTCCACAAGCACACCTTTATTAGCTCCAAAAATATTTCGCTTCAAATCCAGCTCTAAACACCTTAAAATTGGTTAAAAACTGCGTTCTTAAGCATAAACGAACTTGTCCACAGCTGGCTGGATGCAAAATTACTAACAGATGATTACAGTGATGACGATGATGACATTGAATGCTATTGTTGTGAGCCTGACTTTGTTTGTGTAGGATTATTGAACTGATAATAAAAAACAAATATATATTCAATTTGAAGAATCTGTTGTTTTTTCATGGTCGAATATGTCCATAAGATTTTCATTCAGAAGCAGAGTTGTCCAAAATAAAAATAAGAATAAACGCTTAGTAGTTAGTGTTTTTATTCATATATTAAAACTTACCAATTCTAACTCATCTCTATTGGGTTATTTTGGTTTTTGACCTCTCCTGTCAAAAAGTAATTCATGGAAAAGTCCGGTTCTGTTTGTCAGCTCCTCAAATAAAGGCCTTAGGCCACCTCAACGAGTAAAAAATCATGTGCGAGTTTAACAATTTTTTTTCGTATGAAAGAGTGATTCACTCATAAAATTAATTACACATCGATTTAGTATGAATATCAAGCTGTTAGAATTTTTTTTTTTTTCGATGTACAAAATAGCCGACTACACGAAACTTCTCGAAACAGCTTTTTTCCAATTGGCGCGACAAATAACTTCACCAATTTTTTCAATGTTTTCGTCCGTTTTTGACGTTGAGGGCAGTCCCTGGCGCCGATCGTGTTCGGTCGTTTCACGCCCTTCTTTAAACCGTTTAAACCACTCAAAAACTTGTGTGCGGGATAAACATTCATTCCCGTAGACTTGTTTCAACATTGCATAAGCTTCTGTGGCAGTTTTCCCTAATTTAACAAGAAACTTGAGGTTAACCCGTTGCTCCGTCTGACCACTTTGCATTTTTCCGACGCGTCACCAGTGCGTAGACTAATTCAATCGACTGCTACAGTCAAACTGAGCGACCCGGCGGCTTGTCTAGCGAGCTCAGGGTGGGGGAAGGACCATCAGAAACAGTCATGTTCAAACATGTCGCGGCACGCTCGCAGTTTGCTGGGAGCAGCATCAGTCCAATTATTTAATAGCCACACCTCGTATGTTCTTCTGCCTTTCTGGCCTTATGATGACAATTCCGCCGTTTTTTTTTCATGGCTTTCGTCAATGGTGTACCTACGTATAAAACGCGCTGCAAACACTTATTGCGAGAACAGTGAATATAAATTTATGCGGTTCTAGCTTGGTACTCGTACAGTACACGAGGAGATGAGGATGTGCAACAGCAACACTGCACGGGCGTTCTTGTGTACACGAACTTACCCGTATAGTTTGTACGCCTGAAATGCGGAAATATTATGCGAGTTCTAAATTTATGCTGCACGGACGTGTTGCACATCGCATTTTCCACGTCCGTGCTCTCTTCTTCGTCATTCGTCAAGCACACGACCCCGCATCTTAAAGCCAAGCCAGTTTTATGCAACGATAAATAGTAGGGAGATATATATATATATATATATGCCAAGTGACGTCGGAAACTTCCTTTCTATATTTTCGCAAATCTCTCTGCTACCAGCACTTTCCATATCTACTCGCGAGATTTCTCATCTACCTGATCTTAAATCTTCGTGACATTGCACTTCCGAGGATTGTACGAGACCATTTTGTAGAAGATTTTTATATTCTTTATGACAACAAGATTTCTTGATGAAGTAATCATAAAATTTTGGTATGCATTATGATTGTGATCAGTCAATTTTCGAGTCATATTTTTTTCTTGCGGCCAATAGTCCCGCGGCTGTTGGAAAAAAAACGTAAATTGTGGTATCGATATCCAGTTATGCCCTCGTCGTTGTCGAATTGTTAAGAAAAAGAACGCATTTTTGCCACTTTGGCGAACTGTTTTTCGTGAAGTGTCATTCTATGGGCCATTTGGAAAGTCTAAATGTCGCGAACGTTCGATAAATATTCAAAAAATCGAAATTCCGAAGAGTGTGCGGCAAAATCATTCTTCGCAATATATTGAGACGGAAAAGACCGTCTCATGAACAAAACAAAAGACTATCACCCCAAGGACACTTAGGAGTCAAGCGATTTCGGGAAAAGGAAGGGGAAAAGCAGAAGAACAGACAAAAAAAAACCCAGAGGTCAGCCATGTTGGTCTAACCGACCACGCTAATTAAATTAAGGGTTAACAATAACAAAGGACGAAGGAAGGGGAAGTCAAGGCGGCATGGCAAAGGGGAAAGGTTTACGCAGGAAAGAAAACAAAGAAAAACACAAAAATAAACGAAAGGTAAAATTGAGTAAAAATAACAAAGGGCTAAGGAAGGGGAAGCCAAGGCGACACAACAAAGTCACACAGGAAAGAAAACAAAGAAAAAGACAAAAACAGGCAAAGAGGAACATTTATTTAAAGAAAGAAAAAGTTAACAATAAAGGGGATAATAGCTAATAAGTAAGGGAAGGGGAAAAAGAAGCCAGTAAAATATGAGTATAAAAGGACGATGATTTTGGAGGAAAGACACTCTTTGAGTCCCTCGTGGATCGACTAGTACTGCTTGGCAAAGTACATCCCTAGTGGAAGGAAACGCTGGGAACACGGAACGTTGAGAAAGGAGAGAAACAAGGAGTCGCACCTAAAAAGCATTAGAAAGAACTCTTTGAGTCCCTCGTGGATCGACTAGTACTGCTTGGCAAAGTACATCCCTAGTGGAAGGAAACGCTGGGAACACGGAACGTTGAGAAACAAGAGAAACAAGGAGTCGCGCCAAAAAGGCATTCGAGAGCTCTCTTCATTTTTTGGGAGATAACAAGTACTGCTGGACCAAGTACAGCCCTTGCGGAGTGGAAAGGTCTGGAACACGGAACGTTAAGGAACAAAAAACGAAGAAGAATTACAATAACACTAATTTTGTGAGAAAATATTGGAAAAACAAAGAAAAATAAAAAAAAGAGCAATAAGGAAAGTTAACCATTTAAGGGTAACGGCGAATTATCGAAAAATAAATAGGAAATTTATCGCAGGAGAAAATAGGATATGAGAAGGTATCATTACGAGCAAGCTGGACGATAGATATAAGGGAAAATTATTTAATATTGGAAAAGACGAGAAATAATATATTAGGAGATAAGAAAGTATACGCTACAGTCATACGAAACAGACACCCACACATACACACACTCACACACACACTTGCAGAAAAGCAACGCAATAATCGAGTAATGAGGATCAGGAGCACAGAAAGTACAAGGAGGTATCCCGAAATTACAAGAGCCCCGAAATCTATGCAAAAAAGGGTCGTCGAGTGCTCGCGGCATATCACTCGATTAAACTATCATAGACAGGTAGGTGGCGACATCGCACGCCAAGATCTAGGACCGGGCGACAAATTATCGACGCGCGATAATCGATCGGGAGATAGCGTAGATCACCGCGACTCGAAGGGCAGCGCTAGGGTGGGGGAAGTGGATCTCGACGCGTGACGAGAGAGAGAGCGCGCGCCTACGACCCGTCGAGCGCGAGTCCTAGCGCCACGAGTGAGAGAGCGCGGTGACTAGACGCGCTCGAAGGGAAAGTCACAAGGGAAAGTACCGCGGCGTATAGGCCAAGCATCGATACCTACCGCGCCGCTAGCGACCACCCGTGATAATCGATATCGATCCAGGATAAAAGCTCAAGCCGACCGAAATGTACCGTACGAGTAATCAGTAATTGACCGACCGAGTCATATATTGCGAAACACACTATAAAACAACACAAACAACACATTACTCTCATCCTTAGCGTTATTTTATTTTATATCGAGCCATAAAAAACTTGAATAAATCATATTTTGTTAAAAATACCCAAAACACCTGAGTTTCTACTAATTTCTTCCCTGTTCGAGTCCCCGAACCTATACATTTATTTGTAACGAATTAACACCCGTTACAATATATTTAGCTTATTTTATTGAATTGTTCATTTTTATTTTATTTTGTTAAATATTAAAATATTTTATCCGAATGTCCAGACACGTGCTTCTCTTTAATTGAAGTCATGAATCTTCAAACATTATTCTTAGATCATACTTCGTCAAATAACTTTGTCAGAATTGGAACAAACTTTTTTTATCATCTTTTTCGCATGTCTGGCAACGAAGAAACTGATATCGATCGTTTTAAAGAAAATAGATTAGTTTATTTCTAGGAAATGGTTCACAAGATTTTGGAAGCGTATAATTATTTGCAATATTGCCCAACGGATAATGTCCATGAATCCTTCGAGGTGTCATGAAGAATGTCATTTACAGTCCAGCTTGAATGGTTCGTGAATTTTGGCGCGAATATCCGGAAAATATTAATGACGAAAATGAAATGTCGAGGTAAGATCGTGCGGCAGAAATTACGCGTGCTCCAATTTATTTCGAAATGTATGTGTAAAAAAAAGGTTCGAAAAATATACCTCGCAAATCGAGCGTTAGGTAACATACTGTACGATTTGTATGAGTACAACGAACTGAGAAAAAGATACGAGAAAATTCGACAAAAGCCTTTTGTCTTTATTGATCGAAGAGCCTCTGTTCTTCCTTTCAAAGCTGCTCGGCCTAAATCGTAAAACACTCAGCTGTCGATTTTACGACTCATCGATTCTCGTATACATCTCGCGTCCCTGTGCCGGACTACATTTTATCATCTCGTTTCATATTTTATTCGCCTCAGGCCTTCTTTTGATCGTTCATATATCAGAGCTATCAGAAATAGCATACCTCGAAGCTCCATAGGTGGGAAAGTGTGTTACAAAATTACAGACCTTTTTTCAAACTCGCGTCTGTCGTTGCAAGCTTAAGGGACTAGACTACTGCGAAGGGCCGAAAAAGGGTCGTTTTTCCAATTTTTTTTGTTCGCTAGGTCATTTGTTGGGGATCCTTATTCTATTGGGATTTTTATTCTACAAGAATTAATTTAACAGCTTTATTAAAGTATAATAGAGCCACTGTATAAAAAAAGTGGTTCAATGACCGGATTGATAACTTGACAACGATTGGACTGAAAAATAAAAATAAAATAGTTTTATCATTCATATAAATGTAGTTGTCGTTATACGTAGCCGTTTTTCAAAAACAATATTTCCCAAAAGGCGGGTGCTTGGAAAAAGCCTAAGTTTGGCAAAAAATGTTCTCACATTGGGGGTTTTGAAAGACACTAAATAAAAAAATGGCCACGGACGACGATAGCTACTGCAATTGCGATTTTTTAAAAAATAGAACATCGGGAAAATTATACCTAGAGAAAAGTCCTGCCGAGAAAAACGCGATTGAAAGTTTTAATATTCCTAAGTCAAGTCAACATTCAATATTCCAACTTGAATTTTTTTCTCTTATTCTGGAATATGTATACTTTGAGAAAATGCAAAAAAATGGTTACTCGACCCGTCAAAACGGTGCAGACAAGTGTAATTTTATCGTGCCACTTTAACGCTTTTTATACAAGGTCCATGGAGAGTCGTGTTTTTGCTTTAAAAAAGCACTGAATAAGTTGTGTGGACAAGAGTCAGGAGACCTGGAGGACGGGAGTCTGAACTCTTTAGCAAGGATGCTCGAAAAAGAGTCTCTGAAATTGTGAGATTTCACAATGTCACATTTTAGCACTGCAGCGTAACTCCGGCACGAATAATCTTATCAATGCAGCAATAAATGAGCCCCCGCAATAAAAATGACTGTACCGTTGTCACGAAGACGAATGACCATGATCTATTGTATTCACTATTTCTAACCACGTGGGTAGGTGGGATTTCGTAACAGCTATTTCTTCTGTGTTTCGAGCGAAGCTGTACCATGTTACACATGAGTACGAGAAAGAAAGCTGAATTTTCCGCACAAAAAATTCTGAGAGATGAAGAACGCAAGCCAACAACAAAAAAAAACTAAAAATTCTTGGTGCCGGCAAAATTAGTATGATTTTTTTGTCAAGTGAATACTATTGAGACCTATACCAATCTATATTTCACACGACTACGTAGGATTTTTAAATGAATTTTTATTTTATCGTTAGTGTCATTAGCAGTTAGTGTAGCCATTTTTCTTTGTTTTTAAACATTATTGGTTGTTATAAATTAATTCAGTGCTTTGTCGCCGACCGCAAAACGAAAACGAGCTCATTCAAACTACCCTAATAAATTTTGTTATATATGCGAAGAGTACGTTATTCAAAAATTTAGAAAAACGATTACACGTTTCATGAAAAGTACTTTTTTTCTTATTTCGGAATATAAATAAAGGAACAACATAAATTGGCGGAAAATCTTGGCTCCCTCAGTGATGAGCAAGGAGAGCGCTGCATCGCGCATAAAAAGCATGGAAGATATTGGTATCGAGGAAGATGGGACATACGCACTAACGGCTGATTACATTTGGAGTTTGATGCGCGACTGCCTCGACTAGTCTCACTCAAGATAACCACGTAAAAGAAGCATACTCAATGTAAAAAGTATTCAACAAAACTTACAGTTTTCAATAAAGTTAGATTTTATTAAAAAATGTATATTTCTTATACAATTCTTATAAATCACTTATGTAGCATATCAATATTAAGTGTCAAAATAGGAATAGTATGGATAAGACTTTTAAAAAATACACACTTTTGCGCCACCAAATCGGCTGTTGAGCTGTGTAGTATTTAGAGCAACAGCAAATCGTCAAGTTCCTTGTAAGTGAATTGTACAGGGCCTGACGTTGTTTTTTCGAAAAAACTTGACCATCTTCGAGAGGTTCAGTCCAGAAAATTGTGAGATTATCGTGACCTTGTTCATTCCCTCAACAGTTCTATTTTACTTGCAAAAACTTGAAAAGGCAATTCTTTGCTAAATAAAAACAGCCCGTTCATTGTTGGGTCAAAACAACATTATTTTTCAAATTCCTAATTCGTAGTGGAGCGCACGTTTACCTTGGAGTTCTTTCTTGTATGCCATAATCAAGTGATGTTTCACCATAATGTGTAATTTAAAGAGTTTCTGTTAACATCTATTACCTAACCTCGATGAAATGAGATTATCGATATTGGAAATCGGATTTATTCCTGTAGATTTATATAAAAAAAGGTAGGTACACATATACACATTTATTGTATAGCTTATCAGCTAACATAACATGATCCTCATGTAGCGCTCACAATTTTCGGACGGATTAGCACACGAAGTTCGGACCTGCCCTTTAGTGCGGACGTGCCACCGTGACACAAATCTCCCATAACATCGTGTAATTTCAACACCCGTAAGTTATGTCGCAAGCTTGACTCTAATGTTGACTATACTCGTAAAACGAACTGGAATAAGGTCAGCCGGACAAAAAGCAACTGCAAAATTGTCTAAATTAATGTTATTATTTAATTTTTCATTCTAGAGTTCCAACATGACCCCTTGCGGGTTTTTATGTATTACCTATACATCTTAAGGGGGAAGATACCTTTAACCAAGGAAAAAGATTTATACCTTCCATAATATTTTTCAAAAGGAAAGTTTCCTGACAAATATTGAAAATCAATAAAATGGTACACTTTGAAACGAAAAGATTGAACGTTCCAAAAAAATGGCTCCATTTTGCAATGAAGAAATACTTTTTTTTACCTTTCAAAAACATTGAGGGTCACGTTTGAGACAATAAGGTTAGAATGATTTAAATCAAATTTCATCAGAATGGGTCGTTTAGTTTTTTTAGCTCTACGTCTCATCAGTTCTAAAAATGCACTTTGGAAGACTGTGCCTTATCTCCGCCATTTTTAAAGAATAATTTTAAAAAAATACCATGTAACAGCCAAAAGTTAAAACACACCCTGAGTCTCAACAAAGATGAAGAAATATTTTCTATTAAAATAATAATTATAAAAATCAGCCGATTTATTTATGAAATTGCGTGTGATGAATCACTGATTTTTATGTAGGATTTGGTGCGGGCTTGAAGCGTAAATGGGGGTGGGGGGTTGAACTCACCTTAACGCCCTTGCGCAAGCCTTCCGGCCTTTAATTAAATATGCACCGTGCAGCGCCGGTAAAGCTTTCCCATGCGGATATGCACATTTGTGCCGACACGGCCATTGCCTTTATCCTGCAACGTGCACACACCGAGAGGTTATGTTCGCGCCCAAAGGCCGGACGCAAGTAATTCATCGCACGCAATTTCATAAATACATCGAGCGCGTTCTACGAACCGCGTGATTACAGAGCATTACAGACGAGTAATTAAGTTAGTCAATGGAACTATTAGCTTCGTGCACTTTTCCATATCGGTGCATTAACGGCTAATGGCATATTTCTTCTTTTAACCTTAGCAAGGAATCTGATGTTACTTCGAAATTTTCGCTGCTTGATTAGCCAATAATCAAGCAGCAACAACGAATGCACGTTGATCAACGGCACGGAGAAGATCATGGATCATTACTCATTTTCCTCATCCGTTCAAGTTGTATTGCCCCTACGTTCCCAACCCGAAGTGAGTTTCGGTGACAATTTTGAGTACTTTGCGATAACATTAAAATTTGAAAAAATCAACCGTATTGAAGATGCTAAGAACATTGGTTTTGGACAATAAAAATACCAAACACTTATAAATAAATTGTTTAAACAAACATTTGTTCAAAAAATCTCCGACGCACTTGATTTTTCATGACATTAAGTGAATTATGATGTTTTTCTGAATACGTATGATTTTTTAGAGAATTTTCTCACTATTTCGAAATTCCCATTTTTTAAATTTTTCAGAGGCTGTACTTATGACACTGTTCGTTCAATAACCCGGACACTTCTTGGATTTAATATTGAACATTGGCACGAAAACATATTGAAAATTTGTGACGGTTCATCCATTTTTTTAATTTAAAAAAAATTAAAATTATAATAGAAATGAAATTCTAAAAAAAATTCATACCTATTCAGAAAAATCTACGAATTCATTTTAGAATATAAAAGAAGTAGTTCACTGGACATTTGTTGAACAATTTTTTTTTTAACAATTTACTTATAACTTATTTGCATGATTATTACCGGAAATTAATGTTCTCAGCATCTTAAATGTGGTAGATTAAAAACAAATTAATCTAATCGCAAAGTACTGAAAAATCTCGCCGAAACTCACTTTTGGTAGGGAATGTACGGGCAATGCATACGTAAGCCCTCGTCATATTTCGATAGCGTTTGTATAGATACTTTCGCGTGGGTATTTAAAAAAAAAATTAACCAGACCATTTTTTCAGAAAAAATAACATGATTTTGCCGGTATAAATAAAGTTACGAAAATTTTGTAGAATTTTTTTCAAAAACAACTGCAAGGGGTTATCAAAAACGTTCAAAGTCGATGTCTCATTGCTAGAGGAAGGATCTACACGTCCGAAATGTATGCGACTAAAAAAAATTAGCGATTTACTCATTACGAAAACCTGTATTTGGAACAGGTCAGGAAATGATTTTTCGTTTGAGCGAATACCAAATTTCGGACATTACAGTCGGCGATCCTCAGCTATATGAAAGCATGTCGAAAAATGTATTTTTTATTCAACATAAACGTCATCTGAATCGAAGGAACTATGACCATAATACTTATGGACCGTAATGACGTTGAAGTTTGCATCGTTGGGATGTAACGGTATTTTTTCCCTTTTTCATTTCTTTATTTTTATCATTATCCGCAGGTTTTTTAAAATTAAGGTCGTAAATTTGAAATGCGACATATTGAGGTGGTAAATTTCCAATAGAATACGTAGAAAACTTTGAGCTACTCTTACAGACGAAATTGGCCCAGTATAGAAAATAGGGTCGTTCAAAAGAATTAATTATCGTTGCATTTCAACGATGCAAAGTTCAACGTCATCGGAAAATATATATCAACACGATGTTATCATGAACGTTCAGATTCCCGAATTAACTGTTAGAAAAGTGGATTTATTTCATAACAAGTGCATAGCTTTTACCCATATGGGAAACAGGAAAAGCGGGAAAACTCGGGGAATTTTTTTTTCTTGAATAATCTAAGAGAAGTCGGGGAGTTCTGAAAATTTTCTAGAATTTTTCCAGAATTTACTTTTTGCAAGAATTCCAAAACATACAACCCTGTTGCACAGAATACTGAAAACTGTAAAAATAAATATTTTTGTATATTTTTAATATTCATATGATTCTTTATTATACACAAAAAATTATGTCAGTGACGAACATTGAAAATTTCTAAAGAATTTGTCCGGAATTTACTTTTTGCAAGAATTCCAAAAAATGCAACCCAGTTGCAAAAAATACTGAAAACTATAAAAATAAATATTTTTAATATTCATATTAATCTTTATTATACACAAAAAAAATTATGTCAGTGCCGAACATAGAAATTTTCAAAAGCTAAAAACTAATTTACTCTAAAGCTTACTACATCTGCATTCGATTTGTCAATGCACACAATTATTATTGTAGATAAGTGTTTATATTTTTTTTATTTATCAACACCGACATAAAAAATTCTGTTTATAATAAAGAGCAGCTTCTTATATTTTTTTACTCTACAGTGTTTAAATTATTTCCCGAATTCCGTTTTTAAAATGTTTAATTTTAATATTTAACATTTTCATATATTTGATCTTGAAAAAAGTAATGTTCTTTACTTGACTCCAATCTCCCTGGAATAATTGCGAAACCTGTCAATAAGGCGTAACAACCGTGAAGTGTCATAATCAAATTAGAATAATAATACGAGCAATGTGTTAGTTGGTGTGAAAGACAGAAACTTCCATCGAGCAGACGCGTTCATTGCTTCGTGTGAACCCTCGAGCGTGTAATTCTACCTCGTGCGATGCTGGGAGACGTCTTTTGTACATATAATTGTCACGCATATACAGCATTAAGTTCGAAAGAATGGAGGTCGAAGCAACAGTCTTTCGGCCCTTCACGGCAGCGAACCCGCCAAATAATGAGTTATATATACCCACTCGCCCGTGTGCCTGATAAAAGAATCACCCCCTTCAAGAAGTTGTTGACTCTCGTCTACGATCCACCTTCGGCATTCGCACCAACGGAAACACGCAATATTATTCTATGGACTTTGAACATACTAAGAACTATTAATCAACGATGCAAAAGGTTCATTGACCAGAAAAAAAAACAATTAATTTTATCGAGGTGAAACTCATTGAGGGTTCGTTTTCAAGATAAATTACATTTCTCGTTGAGAACATTTATCACGCCCGACCGAAAGATATTTATTCGCAGGGGTTTTTTTATATTTAATAATATTCGATGACACGTTTTGATTGGTGCTTGTGAACATTTTATTGCATATGCAAGGCTACTCTGGACATGGTTATTGAAATAAAAATTGAGTACAATTGTCTAATTTTATTATTGGAAACGGGGTTTTCCTGACTGATGGCTTCGAATCTTAAGATATTATTTTATAAAAATAATTCATTGAATTAGATTGCAGAAAGATTTGTTTTCGGGAACATTTTTTTTATGTTTGTAAGGCATATGTGGGGAGAATGTTCGAAAACGTCGAAAAATAACGGTCAGGGAAAAATGTTCGTAAGTGCGGGCAGATTTGAAGAGCGCGCGAAAAATGTTCGGAATAGTTTATTATAGGAAGTAGGTTCTGAGTGAATTCAGTGGAAGTCGATGAAACACTTACGATTTTAGGGCAAATTTAATTGAAAGAAAAATACCTTTTTGCCTCGTAACTTTCACAATTTTTGACATATCGAGTTAAATTTTCCTACCGAAATAGAGATTTTTGAGTAAATTTTTGCGCAAGTCGGTGAAAAAATGTAGACTTGAGGGCGTTCAAACACTCTCAAATCGATTTTCATATTATTAACAATAAATGCTATTGTTAACAATCTGTTATCATATTATCAACAATCTATTTTCGTACTACTATTATTATCATAATCTTGTTAGTGTTTATAGTGTTACAATTATACAACGTGCTTTTTTGTTATTTTTTATACACAATTTAATTATAATTATGCACAATTATGCAATTGTGTTACAATTATAGTGTTACAATCTATTTTTATACTATTAACAGTAAACTTCAAAGTTTATTGTTAATAATATGAAGTTACTTAGGAAGCATAACAGTGGAATAATTTGATTGACAGAAATATTGTTAAATGTGATTCTTCAAATAAATTACATTTTATAAAATTGTCCAAAGTGTGGACACTCGCCCTTTACTTTTTCTTTGATATTTATCGCTCTCGAAGCTAATTACAAGAGCAAGGTTTCTTCGACACAAAGCTTGTGTCCTGATGAATCCAAAAATAAAAGACAGACGTACTGACGATTAAAATTTCGACTTACTCAAATTGGTAGTTCAATGGATAAAAAGAAAAACACACTTGCTCATATGACCAGATTTGAAAAAGAAATAAACCAAATAAAGGGCCAATGGTGAAGTGTCCAACTTGAAAAAATTGTGTCTGCATCTCCACCAAGGAGTCAATTAAAATTGATCGCTAAAAAGTAACCAGAGCTAATTATCGCCACGAAGCGACCTCAAGAATTATGCAACAACATCCAAGTTTCCATCATTAGAATGCAACTGTTCTTTTTATTTTCCATTTCTTTATCTCTTTATGTTTATCAAAAGCCTTCTTCTTCGCGAATTAAGGTTATAAATCTCTAATTACAAGAGTCGCTAAATAAAATCGATAATTTTGTACGCAATTTTACAAATTGCGTGAAAACGTTCGAATGATTGTCTCAGCAAAAAAAAAATCGAATAATTAAAAACATTGAATTTTCGTTGCGTTCCAACGACCAAACGTCAACATCATGTTACCCACAAAATCGCTCCAAGGAACATCTCATCTTTTGAAATGTAATCTCGCATGCCGATTATCATCCAGCTGTATAAAAGAGTATTAACGCGTTAGGCTACAGGAACGCGTATAAAAGCATGTGCGAATTTAACAATTTTTTTTCGTATGAAAAAGTGATTCACTCATAAAATAAATTACATATCTATTTAGTATAAATATCAAGCTGCTAGAATTTTTTTTTTCGATGTACAAAATGGTCGACTACTAATATTTTCTTTAATTTTTTTAGGCGCTCCGCGGCGTGACATTTAGCATCCACAATTTTTTACCTAGCACTAAAGACAAAAATTATCGTCAATCTACATTAGAATACCTAGAGAAGTACGTAGGGAATTAAAAAAATATTGTTTTATTCAAAAGTTGTAGGTATTTGAACTTACGAAATGAATTTTCAGTGAAAAATTTCGTTACAGCTGCTCATAAACTGCTCATAAAATGAAAAGTTTTCGATTAATCAGAAATTCCGTACGTACTTCTCTGTGAAATGCAATTAGGAACAAAACTTTTAAATTTGAAGTAAATCGAGTGAAAATTGTTGAAGTTATTTGTCACGCCAATTGGAAAAAAGTTGTTTCGGGAAGTTTTGAGTAGTCGGCTGTTTTGTCCATCTAAAAAAAATATATTTTCTAACAGCTTGATATTCGTACAAAATAGATGTGTAATTAATTTCATGAGTGGATCACTTTTTCATACGAAAAAAAATGGTTAAGTTCGCACAAGGTGTTATACCTGTTACTGTGGTCTAACGCCTTAAAAAAAAGTAGCCCAATGTTTCCAGAACTTATTACATGATGCGTGTGCATCGTGCCAACACGAATCAATCCTCCCTCCAACGAAAGTAGGTCTCCACATAGGTGTTTTCGTCTTCTCGTTCATTCATCGGTGGATTTAAAGTCGCTTTGTGTACCGCACTTGTTGCGCCTTCCGCCGTGCAACTTTTTTTGTCGCTTGAACGTCAAACCCAACTTTCTCAGCGTTTCCATCATCCGCTTCTACAATTTCTCAGTCTCTCATTCTACACTGAGGAAAATTGACACTGCCGCCGGCAATTTGTGAAATTGTGCCATTTCCCGAAATGTACGGTACCTCGTTTCCGCCTTTCTATTAGTCTCAGCATCGACCAACGAGACGCCTATTTGCTGTGAGCCTGATGATCGCCAGTAGTTGAGCTAAACGCTTGGTCAGACTGCGGCTCGCCCTGAATGAATGTAGGGCCAACGGCGAGTGGGGTAAAGTTCCCAGGACGTTGGTTCTTTCGCCATTAAAATGTCTCCGACATTCCTGTCCACACACAAACACCCACGAGACGTCTACATGTGTATACGTAGAATAAACTCGCCGCCAAAGATAACCGCCTAGATGACTCCTCAGGAGTGGTGAGTCCATTGGACGTATATATAGTGTACGTATATTTTACAGCATATTTGCCTCCTTTTCTGCAACGAGACGCGACGCCCGTCATCTCGGCGCCGCGTCTCAGCCGTTAAACACGCCTTCGTCGCTGGCAACGAAAAATTCACCAAGCTGATCGATTACAGCCACATCAATTGACATATCAGCTTCATAAATAGATTCGAAAATGGACATCCTCGAGTACATCTCCCAACTGTAATATGTATTCGGCATTGAAGCGCCCAAGTACTGCATATTATCGTTAAATGCTTCAATAAAAATACCGCATTGGGCGAAAGTTCGCGGAAAGATCACGAGCTCTCGTCAAATCTGCACAACCAACGCCAGCACTAAGCTTGCCTGTGGCAAGTGAATCATTCGCGTTTTTACAAGGTGCCTGGCTGAATGATAAGAATTATGGCCATTTTTCATGTTCATGTATTCGCGATTGGAAGTTCAGAGACTGGAATTATTCGAAACGGTGGTCCATGATGTTCGTGTCCAATTTCAAGGGTAGTTTCAGACTTTTTACGGAATAACTGCTTTCGCTGTTTGCCAACGGCTCAGTAGGGCATTTACGTATTTATCGTATTGACGAATGGTTCGTTGTTAGTTTTACTGCTGGCAACATATTTACTTGGTTTCCATCGTCGGTTCAACCTTGACCTAGATTTAAGGCCTTAGGCCACTCCAGAGGCCGAAAAAATAGGCTTTTTGGGGATTTTTTTTTCCAGAAAAACTACAAAATAAATCGCGATTACATAAATAGGTGTTTATCATACATATCAGTGACTGTATACAATAATTTTTTTGAAGCGATTAATTTCAAAATGGCGGCTGTGCGGCGTTTTTACGATAACGTCTCCGTTTGACGATGGCCGGAAACATAACTGATTGTGAGACAATTTTCAACCGATTCACTTGAAATGTTGAATATGTCTTGAAAAATACATTGTCTATGGAAGTACGTAGGATTTTTTTTATATTGCATAGTTCATTGGTTATTAACAATTATCTGACGATTTTATCGGCAAATTTTTCACTTTCCACTTTAGAAGTGCGCCATTTGGCCAAAAATCAATATATCGAAAAAAACCTACGTACTTCTATAGCAGTTATTATATATAATCGGAAAAAAATTCATCGGTCCATTATAATTGATAAATTGCAAGAGCTGTTTGTCCGGCCGTGGACCCCGGAAAAACGGAGACGTCATCGCAGAAACGCTGCACAGCCGCCATTTTGAAATGTATCGCTTCAAAAAAATTATTGTATACAGTTACTGATATGTATGATAAACACCCTTTTTTGTAATCTCGATTTATTTTGTAGTTAATCTGAAAAAATAGTGTCTAGGGCCTCAAATGATCAACGTTTCTGAATTAAATAACTCGCTACATCGATAAGTCAATTTTTTAAAACCTCTTTATTGAAATTACTCTTGATTTATATAATTGTAAACAATCGGCACACAGTGCTGTTCAGTCAAACTTCTACTATTCTATTTAAGTTTGTACAATTCATATGGTTGACGTCAACGCTTGTCGAGTATAATTTGTTAGAAGATGGAATGGAAAGTGACTATTCGAAAAAAAATTGTGGTAATGTTTACTTAATTTGTGAAGACGTAAATCATTTGCAGTTGAAGCAACCACGGCTTACGTTGCGTGGCCGATCTCTCCGATTTCGATGAAATTTGGCATGCTTGTAGAATGGGTAAAAATAGGCGACACGTATTTTTTTTATATCTGCAGAACCCGATTTTTAAGGGGTGAAACGCACCCTCGAACATAGGGGTGTTTTTCGTTTTTCGTCAATAACGTTATCGTTCTCATCTCCAACGTATAGGACACGAACAAAATAATCATTGTTGCAATTTGAATTTTTTTCATATCTCATACCGTCAAAAAGTTATCGACGAAAAACGAAAAACACCCCAATTTTCGAGACGGCGTTTCAACTCGTAAAAATCGGGTTTCGCAGATGTAAAAAAATATGTGTCGCCTATTTTTGCCCATTCTACAAGTATGCCACATAGGAATATAACATGTAGTTAAAATATGGTTGAAAATACTATACATTTTACAAGAAAATACATTTCTCTCAGCACACGAATGCAATCGCTCTCTCTTGCCACTTTATCGTTCTCATCTATACTTTATTTATTTCCTCATTCATCCTCCCCTTCCAACCGAGAATTTTCCATTTTTCGATCGAGTAACTTCTGCGCTGTTCCAAATTCCCTCGTTATTTTTTTTTCGAGCACTTTTTCACATTTCTCTCAGCACACGAATGCAATTGCTCTCTCTTGCCACTTTATCGTTCGCATCTATACTTTATTTATTTCCTCATTCACCCTTCCCATCCAACCGAGAATTTTCCATTTTTCGATCGAGCAACCTCTGCGCTGTTCCAAATTCGCTCGTTATTTTTTTTCGCCGTCACGGAAATGATATTTCCGGATCTGCGTTTTCCCCATCGAGTTTCCACCCTTACTCGTATTCGCAAAATATTATATTCGATTTAAACTGAATTCTCTTGAATTTTGTGCGGAACATATACGGGAGATGCGTGAATCGACGTCGTGGTGGATAATCGATTTATGGCTTTCCAGCCTACTTACCCAGGTGCTAACACGTGTTCATGTGTACGTACATGAATTTCAACTATATATGTGTCCTCTCATGATATTCTCGCAGTGTTAACATTACACGTTGTTGCTCTGATATACACATATACCTATATACATAGGATGCTATATTAGGTGGAAGAGAAGACAACACATACGCGCAGATCGCGTGGAAAACGAGCGAGAACTAGAGACACATCGATTATCCCAGCACGTAATTCACGTTAGTACGTACGAGCCTCGAGAAATAGCGCCGTAGAAGCTCTCGTGTTTCACAGTAGACGAGGGAGTTTGTATATATATATATATATATATATATATATATATATATATATATGGATAGCGATGTACGAACATGAGTGTGCATCCAAGTTGAGTCTCATGTGAGTTACATGTATATGCTCTATATCTGGGTATAGCTCTGTATAGTTTACTCGGTAACGTATCAATACCCGTACGTAGGACGATGGGTCAACGAGATTGATGAAATCACGATCCATCGTCGTGTCATGTACATTCGACCCCATCGAATAGAAATGCTGACGTTGCCATTCGTCCTATACTGCAAATGATGCGTGCATTCTTTTTGTTCACTTCATTGCGAACGAAGAGCGAAAAGTAGAAATTGATAATGAATGAAAGAGAGACGACAGAAATCATCGGTCAATCGCCAAATGTATGACCCTCTTAGGTCATGAATTTTCATCCAGACAGATGGATGTGACAAATGTTCGCCCTCGTTAATGAATTGAAATGATATTTGTCGAGGACTCGGTTTTACAAAGTACAAGTGAGGTCGAAGTTTGCATCGTTGGAGTGTAATGAAAATGGACCTTTCTGAATTCCTATGAGGACCTCACTGTGATGGGCCGAAAAAGGTCGTTTTTCCTTTTTTTGTTTACTAGATTATTTATCTACAGATTGTTTATCTGCCTTATTATTATTTATTTATCTCAATAAAGTTGTTGATTTTCATTTTTTGCCATATAAATGTACACGAAATGATAATAGATTATTTATCTATAGATAAATAATCTATTAGGTCGTTTTTTCTTTTTTTGTTTACTAGATTATTTATCTACAAATTATTTAACTGTGGATAAATAATCTAGTAAACAAAAAAAGGAAAAAACAACCTACCAATAGATTCTTTATCTACAGATAAATAGTGTATTATTATTAATCTAATCTATTATTATTATTATCTATTATTATTTGGTGCAATATTTTATGAAAAAAAAAAATTAACAACGTTAATGAGGTATAACAGAGTCCCCGTATAAAAAATGTGGTCCAACGGCGGATAGCTTGACAGTGGATGGTCCGAGAAATGAAGTTAAAAAGTTTTATAATCTATATAAATGTAGTTCTCGATATACGCATTCATTTTTTGAAGAAAGAAAATTCGCCAAATGCCGGGTGTTCAAATAATGTAATTTTGGCGAAATTATTATTTATATTCGAAGGCTTAAACAAGACTACATTTCAAACAAACGAAAAATGGTTACGTATAATGATAGCTACAGCAATTGCGAACATTTTGGATTTTTAAAATTGACGATCTGACAATTGTAGCTAGAGTTATGATTCCGGCAAAGTCGAGAAAAGTCGACGAAATTGGTCAATGTTCAATATTTTAACTTAAACATTTTTTCATACATTCTTGAATATGCATAATTCAAGAAAATGCAAAAAAATCGTTTTTCGACCCGTCACAGTGATGTCGCGCCTTCATTGCTTTTGGCAGACTTTGCCTACAAAGATCCGTCAACCATTTCTTAAGATACTTATTGAGCAATGTACAACATAAATCCATTAAAAAATGGTTCTATGATAACAAAAACAAGGAAAATAAAATGTAAAGAGCTTACGTTGTATTCCAACTATGCAAACGTCAACACTATAATTACAGAAGGGCACTTCTTATTGCAGAATTTTTTCCGGGACAGTCAACAACCGTCCTTATTCCCAAACTTCCTCGTTTTTGCTTCGGATTCATATTTCACTTCGCGCTCAATTTTCATCAACTTTCATTTTTACGCACGTACTCATCATCGTTAGCTGTATCATGACCTCGACTGTACTGATCGCGGCAACGACCCAGATTGAATAATTCGTATTTGTCCAGTCGATTTGCGCACCGTGATTGGCGCAATGCAATTTTTGTTCTGATTATTCTGATCGTTCGCGGACATCGTTGTACTTGAAGGATGTTGAGTCCCTATGAAACATGTTGATGTTAATTGTTCAATAAATAGCTTCTTAATCGTCATGACATTTTTGCACGACCTCCTGAATATTTCATGTAAAAACATACCAAATTTTGAGAATTCTATCTTCAACCTCCTTAAGGGTTGAAATAAAAAATGATAAGAAAATTCTGAAAATTTGGTATGTTTTTGTATGAAGTATTTAAGAGGTCGTGTTAAAATTTCACGACGATTAGGAAGCTCGTTATTAAAAAATTAACATTTTGTTAAGAACAATTTTTAAAAGAAATTTAAAAAAATGTATCAATAAACTTCGTTTTGTTTCCGTTGCTTTCAGTATATTGTATATATTATAAAATTGAGAGGTCAAAAAAAACTTATTGCAAAGTTACATCAGTTTCCATAAAACAACATTTAATTTGTGAATGTTAATTGTTCAATAACGAGCTTCCTAATTGTCGTGAAATTTGTACACGACCTCTGAAATACTTCATACAAAAACATATCAAATTTTCAGAATTTTATCATCATTTTCGATTTGGGACTCAACATCCTTGAATGACCGTAATTCATTATCGTAGCATCATTTTCGTAAAATAAGCACGAAAAAGGTCCTTACACTTTTTTTTAAATGCTTGGTGATATTCTCATTAATATTCATTCACGGAGACGTGTGAAGTGATGCATTTAAATTACGCGATGGGTTAGAAGGCCGGGCTGAGCCGCGTCGACATCACTTCAATACCATTGGTACCGAGACTCTCGGTGCTTTAATTACACACACTTCATTCTCATTAGGTTTTAATCAACAATTAATTCTGTGTCAGTAGCTTGCAGCAAGGCGTAGTGGACGTAGGTGTTACGGTGACATCGATGTTTTAGTGACTTACGGAAATGACGGGTCTATCGAATCGAAATATTTTTCACAGCTGTGGCAGGACGATTGGTTGAAGGTATATGGGTGTTAAGAAATGTCCAAAAGGCCATACACTTCCATGATAGGATGTCAGAATGCAGAAACATCATAATCTGGAAATGACCTACTACCGGAAAATCCCGGACAGGTTATGTCCCCGAAATGTCACCATACGGAAAATTGTGGTGCAGTAACGCCTAGACAGACTGTGCTATTAAGAGATTGCACTAATAGAATCTTCCAATTAGATGGAAAATGTCATCGATCACATGTTCATAAATTGAATTATATTGGATGTTATCATCAGCAATTTGTTTCCTGACCATGTAACAAGAGTAACATTATCAATGCAACAAAGCTAACGTTTGACATTGACAAGTCGAGGAACGATGAAAAGAAACACCCTGTTCATTGTAATTTATGGACACTTGGCGAATGACATTTTTCATTTTCTTAAAAAATATTACGAGTGGCATCTGTTGAAGGGATGGGCTACTGTGACGATCAGAAAAGCAGGGTTACTTAAAAAAAAATCGAGGAAATAAGTAATATGATGGAAAAATCGTTTCGACATTTATTTGTATGTAAATTACCAAAATAATAATTAAAGAAAGTATAAACAATCTCATGAAGGACCTTTGAACGTGAGATTCAAAGGATTTTGATTTTGGCTACCCAGTTCATGTGCAACGCAGAAAAACAATTTTCTTTCTGCAAATAAATAATATTAACTAAGCCTCGACCGAGCTTTTTTATTATCGTGTTTCAATCATAAAAATATAGATGTATTTTTGTATTTTTCGAGGAAAAATGATATCTTTTAATAAGTGATGTTAATAAGCAATGGAAAAAAATGTTGAGAAAGAAAACGTCGGTCAAGACTAAACTACTATTACACTGAGGAAGTGTACCAAATTTCAAGTCGTTCCGTTCATTAGATATCGAGAAATCGTGTACACCATTTTAAAACATAGTTTCGAGAAAAACACATGTAAAGTGCTACTTGCAGTTGTCATCATAAGTTTATCTACAATCTGCGACTCCTGCGCCATATGTTGGACCTTCCCCTTCAATTTGAGTTGCCTCAAGCGACGAACGAGAGTTCGCCATTTTGACAATAGCCTCAATAGCAAAACCTGTCTAGTCCTTAATGCTAGGTAAGGAATTTCCTAATGGAAATATGATGTATCTGGATTCTAGCAGCCCATCCGTTCCATAGTCTGAAACGCTTCAAACAGCAATCAGTAAAAACCTCTAGCTTATTCTGTACGGATTAATTTATTGGAAAGTCATCACTTGAGGTTATGCCATCTGTTTTTTTAACCGCTCACGCCAATCTAAATAATCCAAACCCCTTAATAATTATTCAATCTGTATTTCTACTCCCCCGGCGCTGCATTTCTAACAATGTCAAGGCAAGCGAGAAAAGCGTGCAAAATTTTGTTCTGCTTTTATTGCAAGCTCAAAAATATTTAAGTGCAGAGTTATGTATTGCTACATGGCAAGATATTTGAGCCCCGGCCGATAAGCCTAGGACGGCGACGGCGAGGCGCCTGCGAACTTTCTAGCCTGCCATCACTGTCCAACTGAACTACTGTACAATGTCACAAGTATCGGGTCATCACATAAATAATGCGGGTTTTCAATTGCATGAATGGAGGTGGAGGGACAAACTACTTGCATCAACTTTCTATGAAAGCAGGTAGTAAATTCACCTTGTTCTATCGTTAGTGCAAGTTTTATGAAATTTTGTTTATTTCAATTTAGAAAAATAAAAGACGTATAAAAAACCTCATTGTTCATGCGATGACCCAATATAACCGACCAGGCATATGCGTCTCAAATTTATTTGGAATTATCATCTCTAATAGCTATTAATTAATGATGGAGAAGGAATGGATTATGAACTCATTAAAAGGCGCCCTTTTCGTTTTTAGGATAAATAACATTTCTATTTGGGTAGATTGTTTATCACGCCCCACCAAAAAATATTGACTCGCACAGGTTTGGAAAATTTAATAATATTCTATTACACGTTTCTGTAATCTGTAAGTGCTTACAAAAATATTATTGCATATGAAGGGACCACCTCGGATATCCATATAATGGTCATTGAAATAAAATTATTGTAAATTTTTCTTTTTTTTTTCCAAACATCCGAGTACTCTACACGAATTTTCGGAAACAAGATTTTCCTTATCCAATGCTTTGAGTCTTCAGATATTATTTCATAAAAATAATTTATTGAATCATGATGCAGAGAGCTTTGATTTCAAGAACACTATTTTTCGTTTTTTTCAATACAATCGTGGTGGCAATATTCCGAAACTTCGAAAAATGACGTCTATAAAAAAAAATCTCTATGTGCACATTCTTGGTACGCGCGAAAGGGTGTACAGATCACAATCGCTCATCCTGTCATGTTGTGAATGAGTTTAGTGAAAATCAGTGAAACTCTTACGATTTTAGGGGTTTCTCCCTCTAGAGTCACGTAATTATTGATTTTTAAGATACTTCGTAGCCCCCAACAAAATCAAATTTCATCTTCGTTACTCCTGTATTTCCACATACGCCAATTGTATGTAGCTCATGCAAGATTTGATGTGCCTGAAGTTTGCAGTTCTGCTGAGCAACGTTTTTTTATTTTCAATTTTGTAATTTCCTATAATTTCTTGCACATTTCGGCTCTAGTTGCTTAAAAAATAAGGTAAAATGAATTTAAAATATTTTTTTGGTCGCCGGGACCCACCCTCATGGGGTGGAGGAGGGGGGGGGGGTGAAACTTGAATTTTTGCTTCAGTGGCGAACCTCTCCGAATGACGTTAATCAGCGTTGTATACACAAGGGTTCATTCTCTCACGATTTATTGAAAAAATAAAATAAAATAAACGACGGAACAATGCTTCCTGCCGCAGCCACTGCGTAAGCGAATTCGCCCTAAAGGTCATTTTGCCATTCCCATGAATGTATTTACCGGCAAAGGCAATGGGAAGAGCACAGAAGAGAACACCTATCACATGTGCACGTGTGGGTGTATGCATAGCTGGTTGTGCATATGTGTCGTGCCTACGGACTTATACACATAGTCGAAACTCTCGTTTACACGTACAAGTAGCGTTAGGTCGCATGGGGTGGAGGTGCATGGAGCTACGCGCTTATTGATCGGACGGTGGGGTTATAACGGTACCTCTCCCTATACCTCCCCTGCTCTGCTGCTCCGCACGCTGCTCATGGCATATAAACGAGTGTGTGTATGTGTGGGGGGAGGACATTTCGGACCTATCACATCTATGTAAAGCTGGCTATCAGAACATCTGACTGTTTTGCGAACGATCGTGAATTCTTGTGCAGCAAATCGTTGATTTTGGAGGCATTACGATCATCGCCATAACCTCAATTCAAATACATTGAACTGGAGGTGATATTGAAGACTCTTGGCATTATACAATGTTGAATATGGGGAATATGGGCTATTATGGGGACGGACCTCGAAATGGAATGTCGTAAAAATCCCTTTTACCCATATACATGTTGGGTATTGTCATCACCATGAAGCAACACGAGTATTCTGTATTTTCTTCTGACCCCATATTCATTTTGCGCATCCTTGACTTTTTATTCCTATCGTTTTCCCTCCCTCCCTCTCTCTCTCTCTCTCTCTCTCTCTCTCTCTCTCTCTCTCTCTCTCTCTCTCCCGCTTCCTCTGTTCCCTTGGCCGTTCTTGTGTATTGTGGTGTCCCCACAAGCGAAATTCGATTTAATGAAAATGATTACGAGTTATGTACGCATCGGTTGGAATCGTGGTGTGTATACCGCGAAACACATGATACACATGGTTGACCATGTGCACGAATAATTGGGGATGTCCGAAATCGAATGAAGTATGAGGGCGTACACAAATTTCGTAACGCCAAATTCCCCAATTTTTTCCCCTTGTACCAGGACCGTAACGCCTGACCGAACCGCCCCCCCTCCTGCCCTCTATTCCGTTACGTAACGGGTGCTTGGTCGTCAATAACTGCGATTTTTTTCATACACATAACTAATTACGATAGGATCGGGTTTATACTCATTCAATGAAGTATATATTCTCTAGTTTTATACCAATTATTGTGAAAAAATATTTACAATTAACCGAGATATATGCCTTCATTTCACGACGAAAAAAATGTCTCAACATTTTCCCATCGATATCTTTATGAAAGGTTATCCGTGAATAAAAAGTTAACAATTTATTGATATCTATACAAATGTAGCTATCGTTATGCGTAGTCGTTTTTTTGTTTTGGTTTTTTTTTCCAAAATGCCGACAATTTGGACATTTTTTCTATTTTTAAGGCCCTTTTTTGTATTCAAGCAGGGTTTACAAATAGCAATTAGCGAAATAAAAAAATCGGCTACGTACAACCTTAATCACTGCGATTACGAAAATGTCAACAAAAAGAATTGAAAATCGGTTGATATGTTTTTGAGTACTTGCCGGGGTAAGGTCGAAAAAAGTAGTTTCGAGAAAAACGCGTTCGAAGTTTTCATTCCGTTTTTCTTGATATAAAATTATGTTTTTTTTTCTAGAATATTGATAATTACATCAAAGAATCGAGTCACAGGCGATATGACGGTTCTTTATCTTCATTATATTTCACAAAATTATAAGAACCTGCACTTCAGAGTTACAGCCGAAGTACGGAAAGCACCTCTCGAAAACATCTTTTGCCGTGAACCTTTCTGAACGAGGTTATCTAACATCAAAAAATCAAACAGTTTTCGTTAGTATATTAATTTATCCTATGATCTATCGAAGGAATTTCCGAAATATCAAATAAAAAAAAGCGTGTTCAAAGTGAAAGTCTGGATTTTTGCGAAAAAATTGACATTTTCGGTTCATCAAATGGAATGTATACATCGGAAAAAATCCTTCGATCGAATACTATATTTTTACATCTAGAAAAAGCCTTGAAAGTGTCAGAAAGACCGACGCAGTAGTTTTTGAGATATTTTGCTCACCGACTTTGAGAACGCACTTTCGAGAAAAAAGCGTTTGAAGTTTTGAACGATGCTCTGTGCCTTCCGATAAGCATCAACATGACAGCACATAAATCTGTCAATTTTGATCCAATAGCCTTAACTTTTTGAGGGAACATTAAGAAGATCATATACTGTCAAAATATATTGGTTTTGAAAAAAGTGATTTTTTGACTTTTCCAACTAGGCATAACCCCTTAAAATGCCACTACAATTCCCCTATTCGTACCGTATCGCGCTGAGGTGGATCATTTCTGGCTCTATAGAGGGACTGGTGATTGGTCACGAGAACCCCACACCCCAGTCGTCAAACCTGTCAATGTGCAACGTCACGATGTTTTCGTTGTTTCTTCCCTTCTTCTCCCTTGTTTTTCCGTGTTCAGAAATGGAAGAACTTCCGAGCCGATGGTCAGACCCTTATCGAATTTACTTTATTTATAAACTCGTGAGGAACGTGCCTGCCCCCGGTAGAATCTTTCGTGGGAACTGGTCGCATGAATTTAATTTACCGAGGTACGAGGGATGTTCCGTTATTAAAATTTTGTTTTATCGTTTCTTTACCCTCGCTTGAAAAATCCGTGGAATCTTGTAGCCACGAGGCTCTAGCACACTAGAGAACTTCGTAACAGTCACGAATAGAAACATTTTCTTTTTGAATTCTTGAAGGAACCTGAACTTTCCATTAGCGGTTGTGACATGCGATTTCGTGCGAGAAATTGTTGATTTGTTTTTGAACGCAGAGTTAATAGGAAACGGAATACAAGGTGGATGACGCAGTTTCGAGTGTAGTTCTACAATCTCGATTATATATAGAGAATCTCCGAGAATTGTATTCATATTTTTCGTTCAATCGTCTGACTGATATTGTCCAATTAAAGTGTCTCTACATTCGTTTTTCACGCTAAAATGGAACTTGCGATTTTATTTCAACCTTTCATTTCGTTATTATTATCGTTATCGAAAGTCTTCTTTTTGCAAATTGAGGTCGTAAATCTTTAATAAGAATGTGTACAAACGTTAATTAATTTCCAGACCCGAAATCGGCAAAGAAACGAGCAATTGAGGAGGTTGGAACGTTAGCCACATTCCAAGACTAAATATATATATATATATATATATATATATTTTTTTTTTTTCAAAATATTTTATTGAATTTTTACTGAACTGATAAAGTCATGACTTTATATTTAGTATATTTTATACTGATGAAGACATAACTTCAGATTTATACTAAATCTTTTAGGAATTAATATTAAAAAATTACCACAAAACACCAGAGGTAAAAATTAGTTCATGCTTAATCGTCAAAAATTAGTTTCATTAGTTAAATGGGTATGACTTTCACTGTACAAGGTATGCTATTTGTTGGCCGTTTAGCACTAAGATAAACCACTTCTAACAACGGATTAACGCAAACTGAAACTTTGCGAACATTTCGAGAAAAGAACCAATCTTGCCGATCGTAAACCATGTATATTTAATATAAACCATCAAGGTTTGATAAAAGATTGACAATCTGGGCTGGGAGCGTCCACAACCGTTATAAACAAACGTACAAAAGTACATAACGTTTTATTAAATTTGTACATATTCTTGAAGGATCGATATATGTCTAAAAGATGCCAAAATCTGTTCAATTTTTTGCCAATTTTGTATGCGAAAAATATTGAATATGGAATGTTGAAATTTGGTATGTTTACTAAGCGGTCTCTATATTGACCATGATAATATTTTTTTAAGTTTGACACAACGTGATACTGGGAATGGGAGGAGCCACATGTCATTGCGCCAGCGATGATATTCTTCGCTTGCGGAAGTCCTTAGTCCTGGATCGGTGACCGAAAGCAAAAAAAATCAAGCATATTTATACTTTGTACAATTTAATATTCCTCACGTAAAAAGTTGGTGAAAAATCGAACATTTTTTGGCCCAACGAAGTAGAGACCTGCTTTGCCCGTGAAGAAATTTCTTAGAGTTAGCCTGATCGGGATCAGGCCATGATCCGGGTGTGATACGGGCAACACCTATTACGGACAGCCTGATTCTGCCCCGATAGGGCCGGAGGTATTCGGGCCCTAAATCAGGCAATACTCTAAGTGGCCCTACCGGCAATACTCTAAGTGGCCGTTCCTGATAAGTCCCTACCAAGCCTTTCCCTGATAAAGTCCTACTAAAGCTCTCCATGATAGGGCCTTACTAAGGATTCCCTGACAAAGCTCAACTAATGCTTCCCCTGATAAGGCCCTATGCAGGCTTGGCCAGGTGAGACCCTACCGAGGCTTCCCTGATAAGGCAATAAATAGAGTTGCCCTATAACTGCCTCAGCAGTCGATAGATGCACATAACCTCTTATTTTTCACACAGAAACTTCGATTCGACATCATTGTAGCTTCGGAATTTTGATGTATTCCTGAATTCCATTAAAAAAAGGTGTTATGGACTGTCACGACAAAACACGTCATGCCGCTCGGATACGTGTTAGAAGATGTCGGCAACTTTTTTAAGTGGAGAGAGGAATTATATATATACATATATATATATATATATTGAAAAATGTATAGCATGTTATTCGATAAAACTCTCTATTTATCACAATGATATTAACTAATTGATATACTTTATGTGATACACCAAATAATTATAAGAATTCATTTGATGTTCATTTTATACCATATCTGCGAGCAAAATGTTGCAAGCACTCGGTGGCATAGGGGCAATGTGCGTAGCATAGTGGGTAGCATAGTAGTCCAGTCATTTCGTCCGAAAAAAAGGCAAATAAAAGAAAATGAATTTGCGCTTCTAATTTTTTAATATGTTGTAGGGGATACCTAGAAAAGCTTAACTTGAGATTGTCGACCAAGCTTTCCTAGGAGCTTTCGCCGCCATCTTGGAAAACGCTTAAAATTTGTTTTTCGGCAATAACTCGGCTATCCGATGAGATTCGAAAATTTTTGTAAGACACTTTTTGTAGCTTTCTTTGTGCTCTACAATAACGCCTGAATCATTTTTAGCGTATCATGCATCGTTATCGAGATATCGATCGATAAAGTCAAAAATTTAGGACACAATTTTTGTTTTTTCCTTTTTTTTTCTTTGGGTCTTAATAAATATGAAAAATTGTGGAATTCAAACTTGTAGAGCATATTCAGACCTACAATTTCCTTCTTGGATTTTTTTATGTTGGACAAAAATTACGATCTCCAGCGCGCCGCAAAGTCGGTGAATCCACGCTCAGCGTCGAGCGCGCTCAAGTTAGTATATCGTATCGTGTTGAGTTTTTGCTGTGCGTAGTGTAAATCGAGGGTTCCGATATTCTGGGCAAAAATTTCGATACTTTCGAGTTCAAACACAAGTCAGTTCTGGAGCACATTCTTTTCATTCACGCTTTTAGCGGTTGCGACACGACATCATCTTTCTATAACATCGGCAAGTCGAAGTTCATTAACACTCTCGAGAAAAATCCAGAGCTACGGTCATCGGTGGAATTATTCAAACAAGAAAAGGTCGATCCGGAGGTTCTCACTTGCGCGGGAGAGCAATTTCTTATCGCCCTATATGGTGGTGATAAGCACGAGAAGTCCATAAATATTTTGCGATTCCATCGCTTCGCAAAATCAATGACAGCGAATAAAGTGAATCACCTCTCACTACTCCCGCCAACCAAAAGCGCTGTGCGTCAACACATTTTCCGGACGTATCTCCAAGTTCAAACCTGGCTCGGATTTTTCAAGGATCCACAAGGATGGGGTTGGCGACAGACCAATCGAGGGCTCGAACCAATCACCAGCACCGCCGAACCCGCTCCGCCTGAACTATTAAAGCTCATTTCCTGTAAGTGTAAAGGAAATTGTGAGGCCGCCGCCTGTGGGTGCAGAAAAGCGGGAATCAGTTGCTCCGTTATTTGCATGCACTGCAGTGGGCAAACATGCAGTAACGTCGCCAGAGTCGACATTTTGCTTGACGACGACGACGACGATGTCTGTAACGATGATGATGACGATGCTCTCATCGAATCAGCATCGTTTCCAACGTTTCAACAGACACAACAACTCGAAGAGTTTACGGAGGACGAAGATCTTCAGCCTGGACCATCCAAGCGAAAAAAGACATGAAAAAAGTCCATCGTTCGTGTCTCGAGTGCAGAAAAAAATATTTTTCTTTCCGTTTATTTTGTTTTGTTTATTTTGTATTGTAAAAAAATAATATTTTTTACTGCACAAACAAATTATTTGTTTAATAAATTACTATTGTGTGATCCTTAATTTGTTGCTCTATGTACTTATTTTTTATCCCATCAATTTCCTGAACAATTTCCCATTCGATTCGACATCCAGACACAACCGAGCGAGCAGCTCGCTCGACGCTGAGTGTGGATTCACCGACTTTGCGGCGCGCTGGAGATCGTAATTTTTGTCCAACATAAAAAAATCCAAGAAGGAAATTGTAGGTCTGAATATGCTCTACAAGTTTGAATTCCACAATTTTTCATATTTATTAAGACCCAAAGAAAAAAAAAGGAAAAAACAAAAATTATGTCCTAAATTTTTGACTTTATCGATCGATATCTCGATAACGATGCATGAAACGCTAAAAATGATTCAGGCGTTATTGTAGAGCACAAAGAAAGCTACAAAAAGTGTCCTACAAAAATTTTCGAAATCTCATCGGATAGCCGAGTTATTGCCGAGAAACAAATTTTACCCCTTTTTTCAACATGGCGGCGAAAGCTCCTAGGAAAGCTTGGTCGACAATCTCAAGTTAAACTTTTCTAGGTATCCCCTACAACATATTAAAAAATTAGAAGCGCAAATTCATTTTCTTTTTTGAATGTACGTAATGACTGGACTATAGGCGTACCATGGGGGTAGGTGCGTAGCATAGGTGTGTAGCATAGGTGCGTAGCATAGGGGCTAACATAGGTAGCGTGCGTAGCTATAAGTAGGTCAGTTCTAGGTTTCATTTCATTTTGGATTTTAAAAATATTTTATGCATATAATTCACTTGGATTTACAGTGTACCAGGTGTAGAAGTATGAAACCGGAATTTCCCTATAGATGGTGCTAGCTATCAGTTTAGGGACCGTAAGACCGCTTCTGCAGTGCCACCATCTCCCCCCAACAGCTGACGAAGATTTTCAGCACACAACAACCCTACACCGGTATATTTTTCTATAACCTTAAACATGTCGAGTTTTGTGCCTACGAACTACGATTTGCGGACAGCATTGGTTTTCTGTTATCATTTGAAGAAAACTGCTGCAGAATCGCATCGAATGCTTATCGAAGCTTACGGTGAACATGCTCTTGGTAAAACACAATATTTCGAGTGGTTCAAAAAATTGAAAAGTGGCGATTTTGACGTGAGAAACGAAGAGCGTGGGAAACCACCGAAAAAGTTGGCAGACAACGAATTGCAAGCCTTATTGGATGAAGATGATACTCAAAGTCAACAAGAACTCGCGGATCAATTGAATGTGACGCAGAAAGCCGTCTCCATTTATTTTTATCATTTTCAAACAACAGACGTGTAATTAAAAAAAAATACCGGTTTCATACTTCTACACTTGGTATATTGTAGGCAAATAAAGATTTACTCGAATCGAATCTTCATTCATTCCATATTAATATATTTAATGTCTTTTAAAAAAGCTAAAACAAATAAGACCGTAGTAAGCCGTGAGACAACGAAAAAACCTATTTGATTTAAAAAGATCCTATTTAAATCAAATACGTATTTTGACAGTGCAGGAAAAGGCCGATAAGGGCCTTATGAGGGCCTCACTAGGCAACCAGGTGAGGCCCATACGTGACAGAACGTTACATTTTTTAGCAGGGCGCTTTCAGGCTGCCTTATAAGTGCCTTACCAGGGCAGTCAGGCAACCTGAACGCGCCCTGAATAGAGCCCTATCAAAACTTCTACGCGGGTACGTTACGTTTCGCCATCTTACAAAATCACTAGGGAAATAGGGAATACGATACAGCCATTCCTGACAATCAGTTATTGTAGGAAGGTTCATAAGGTATACGCTTATACAAGTATATCGACGAGCAAGATTGTTAGATAGGCGCGTCGAAGCGGTTGGAAATACTTCGACCGTGTTCCCGCGCAGGTCCGCTCTTTGTACCAACTCTGTGTACGTTCGGTCGCGAAATTTGGACCGTCTTGAGGTGTATTATATACCCGTATACACGTGTGCACGAGAGTGAGAAGTGTCGTACATTCAATATAGAGACTATCGCGATCTGAAGCTCGTCAGAATGACTTGGAGAGCCCAGCAGACGAAATTCGTTCCACACGAAAAGTCCCGAATCCCGAGTGCTTGGTATCAGAGAATGGCGATGCTATCTCTGGATGCGGGTTTTGCCGAGGAGCTCTCAATAAACTGGTTAGATAGAAAATCTCATTCTCGTACAGTGTGGGCTGACGAATGAAGTGACGGCGTGAGCGAGATAAAGCAAGTGAGAGTAAGAGAAAGTCATGACGTTATCTCCAACGACAAACCAGTCGACGAAGATTCCATAAAGTTTACGGAGATTCGCTATTGAACCTTTGAGATTTTTATCCTCCGTATATACATTTTTTTTCCTATCCTTGGGCTCGCCTATTACAATGCGAAAGGCAAAATGTTTAACGACGCGACAACAGCATCTTGTGAGGCGATTCAAAGATCTCTGTTGTAGACAAATGGAAGTAGAGCAAAAAAGATCCTTTGCAGCTTCCTCTCACGGATACGAGAGACTATCCATATCCTTCGTCTGAACCATCCTTTTTTTTATAATTTATTTATCGTAAGACGTGCATCGTTGGTTCAGAGAAGCCCCAAGCCTCTCAACGAAAGGAGATGGAAAAAAGCTGAACCCTATGAGTGCTAGAGCAGTCGTGGCAGACTCTTCTCGTCCCTTTGAGCCCTCTACGTTCCATGAACTCACAGCTTGTGGAGAAACCCTTCGTACCTTATCCGCACGGTAGAGGAATTGGATATTCCGGCAGATGCGAGGGGAAAAAGCAGTTCGTGCATGATCTGGACTAGAGTATCTTTTCTGCTAAACCATTGAAGGCGTTGCAATACACACTGTACATGTATCTCTGCATGGTGAAACGCATAACGGAACATAAGGAAGATGGCGATTGTGAAGACATTCGACTCCAAGGAACATGCCTAGTTGTCCATTGTTTCCCTAATCATGGTGTTGAAGTTTCCTACGTTGGGATGCAACGAAAAATCTTCTTTATACTTTTACTTCCTCATTTACATCACTTCACAAAATCTTTTTTGAACATTTAAATCGTACGTTTGTAAATAAGCGATTGGAAAAATTGTCGAGGGATTTTCGTCGTTGAGATAGGGCGAAAGAACTTTGAGCAATTGAGAAAGTATCATCTGCATTGGCTCCCAATGATGCAAACTTCAGTCTCATTCTTACTCAGTCGTCACTGAGTAAGAATGTTACTGTTACATTCTTACTATGTCAACTCCAATGTCTTGAGAGTCACCTTTGCACAAATGAAGTAATATTCATAGAAAGGTAATGTGAAGCATTGTCCAGACCCCAAACCCAAACGAATAGTTTACAACAATGGTAAGGAACGTCCGAAGGATAAAGTTCTGAAAAGCCCATACCTCTGATGAGTTTGGAATTTCATGCACCTATGTATTTTGACTCGCTGATCGCGAATGTCATATTGAAAATACCCGCAAATTTGATTTTCAAGGTCAACACTCACGAAAACTGATTTTTTAACGGTTGTTGTGTTTTATTTTAGTAAATGTTCATTTTAGAGAAAAATGAGACGCTGCGCGTCTCATCAAAGACCTTCACGATTGTTCTCATAATTTACCCTTGGCTGGGAAAATTTGTCTGTCTGAAATTATTCTACGCCCGTTTGCATATGGTTCAAAGGGTTCGTTGAATTCTCTGTAAATTCAAAAGGGTTACAATTTCTCGAAGCTGAGAATGATGCATTTCGCTGCTCGCGAAAGAGTCTGTTTGAATTATGAAAATCAATTATCGCAAGAAATTTTAGTGTGAGTTACATTAGAAAGTCTATTCACGAGCGTTGTTCACAATATATTCATTTTAGTCCACGATATTGATTTAGTTTTGCCACGGTATTTATTTTCAAAATATTTCCAGAATAGTTTTAGTGCCCACAGTATTTTATTTTATTATTTATAGTGCATTTAAAGGGGTAGGGATCTACTTGACTCGAGAGGGAATCTAATTTTACAACTCGTATATACAGAAGTTTCGATGTTGGAGCTATACATTTAAACCTGCATTTTATCGTACAGTCAAACCTCGATATAACGAATCTGTAGGCAAGTTCGTTATAGAGAGTTTTTGTTATATTGAGGTTTCATTATAACGGAAACATGTTCCTCAAAATGTTATTAAAAAAAAATTATTAGCACTATAAACATAGGGATATTCTTTTATGGAAGAAAGGTTTTAATTAGAGCAATTTTCACAAGCAATTAGCAATTAGAGCATAATGTATATTATTATGTTTCAAGTATAAAGGTATCGAGGTTCCGGGTGTCTATCGGAAGGGAATGGACAAATCTTCGATACATCGAGGCCCGACTGTATCACGTTTATTTTTTTTTTCACGCGCCAGCGTTTGTTAATGATTCTAGTAAAAAAAATCTTATGATTTTACAGAAATTTCTCATTTATACAAGATCCCTACGAGGTTTTTATATTCATGTGCAGGGCTGTGCTTTAAGTTTTCTGTATATGTGAAAGAATGAATAACGTTGAAGTTTGCAACGATATTTTTTATTTATTTCTTCATGTTTATCATTATCCAAAGCTTGTTTTTTTTTTTTGCAAATTGAGGTCGCAAATTTCTAATAAGAATATGTAAAAACGTTTGGGCTATTTTCACAGCCTCAAATCGTCAAAAATAAATACAGTAATTAAAGAGAACTAATTTTCGTTGAATTTTAACCCTTCGAGTGCACACCTTTTTTGTTTTTTTTTTTTGCAGAGACGTTTTTTGTAGTAAATTAAGCATATTTTATGGCCCTAAATTTATTTTTTGACGAAAACGAAAATTAAATACCAAAACATTCGTTCAAAGTGGGGCATACGTTGAAAAATACGTACTTACACGAAAGATTTTTGGGGTCAAAACGACCCAGTGTGCACTCGAAGGGTTAACGACGCAATTTTCAGCGTCATAGAAGTTAGAAAATAAAGATTCTTCGATCTTTTGTTTCCAAAAATGTTGAACATGCGTTGAGTTATTTTTATTCATAGCTCCATCATTTTTTGATGTAATACATCGATGGAAATACATAACTCTTTTCTTTAATGGTAATCCCTGCAAAGTGGTCGCGTCTATGCATCGATCCCCTGAAATTGGATATCAAAGGTTTTTGTGTTTCTTGAAAGGCGTGTATAACGTTTCACTTTGATAGCAACATGTTTGCAGCGATTCAGGTCCCATTCTTATATGTATATATATAATTTGAAATATCAGATTTTCCACAAAAGAGTACGTTATATATATATATACACCCTCGTAACATACTCGTTTGTGGAAAATCTGATAACATTTCTGCACCCTGCCATAAATCTCCATCAAAACCGTCCAACAATGGTAAATGATTACCCGGCCCATTGTGTCTCAAAGTTTCGTGCTAACAATAGAAATCATTATCGAATCATAAAGCATTCATTCGTTGCCACTTTGTCATCGCACAATGTACGCATATTTGAGTATTGACATGAATAACTCTCCAATTATTTGGAATTATTCGAATACAGTATTTCAAAATAACAAATGACGTTGAAATTTGAATCGTTACGCAACGGAAATCAATTCTTCCCAATTTATAAGATTTCTTTTTGGTCGATTCGAGCTATAAAAACCACTCGTCTATTTTCATGTATCCTCGTTGGAGATGGGGATTTTTATTGAAAAAAAAGACTAGATGATAATAAAAATATAAAAATATAAATAAGCATTGTATCGAACTGTGCAAACTTCAACGTCATAATCATATTATAGGAAAATAACGTTTGTCTTCGGAAAAACTGAAATTTTATTTAGTAAACTTTCATGACTTTTTCTATTGCTCCTATGACAAAATAAGTAAATAAGGGTCTCTTGTGTATCTTTGAACTCGGGCATTCGGATGTTTTTGCATGGAAAAGTAATTACGACAATAAAGTTTCGGTCCTGAAGAAACCAAAATTGAGGACCAATTAATCAGTTTATTCATTTTTCATCAGTATTACATAAAAAATGAAGTTTATCATTGTAGTTTTGAAGTTGCTACATGCGTCAGTTCCCTATACTCGGAGGAATTTTTTTTTTTCGCAAACTCGCTTGATGTTGCCGCGAGTTCGCCGAAGAAACTTTCAGAGTAGTATTCTCGTTTATAAATGTACATACGATAAATTGGCAATGACGTGTAGTTCCATCTTAACTGGAGCACGATATATCGATCCAAGATCCATACGCCCCCTCGCCCTTTTTTGTTCTCACAGGTTCACTCCCTCTCTCTCTTTCTCTTTCTCCCTTCCAACCCTCTACCGTTTCTTTCTCTCGCGCGTTCTTCGAATTTCAAGCAAGACTCAATTTCGCGATCCTGCGCGTTTCCCGGCTATCCTATGGCATTTCCCTGATGCGTCAGCAGAAGAAGAAAGAACGCACGACGGAAATTTTTCAATGCATTTATCGTCCTCGCTGGAGCACCGCATCTTTTTAATTTACCCGTGTATCCGTTCCGTTCAAGCTGGACTCGAGAAACCCTTGAGCCCACCTGAAGTATAGGGTGTCTTAAAATGACGCCAGTTTTTTAATTTATTATTAAAACGTATTATTCATCTGAAAAGGGCGAATATTTTTATTTTCATATTAGATACAATCATGGAGGTCACGTGTGGAACGCAATATCCGATAAATAGCCGCTTCGTCCCTGTTTGCAAACGTTCACTCTTTCGACGAAATTTTCGAAAACATTGTGGCATAATTGCGGACTAACTTCATTTTGGCGTCTTCTTTCTTTAAACGCTAAAAAGGCTATCTTCATGAATTTTTTTGATAGGTTTATATTATAGACAATGATATAAAAGTCGTTACACTTAATAAATACACTTTTGGAATACATAAGAAATTTTTATTTATTTATTTAAGGCCTTAGGCCACAGTAACGGGTATAAAATCTTGTGCGAATTTAACAATTTTTTTCGTATGAGAAAGTGATTCACTCGTAAAATTAATTACACATCTATTTAGTATGAATATCAAGCTGTGGGAAAATATTAATGTTTTTTTCCATGTACAAAATGGCCGACGACTCGAAACTTCTCTAAACAGCTTTTTTCCAATTGGCGTGACAAATAACGTCAACAATTTTCACTCGATTTACTTTACATTTAACAGTTATGTTCCTAATTGCATTTCGCAGATAAGTACGTACGGAATTTCTGATTAATCGAAAACTTTTCATTTTATGAGCAGTTTATGAGTAGTTATAACGAAATTTTTCACTGAAAATTCATTTCTTAAGTTCAAATACCTACAACTTTTGAATAAAACAATATTTTTTAATTCCGTACGTACTTCTCTAGGTATTCTAAAGTAGATTGACAAGAATTTTTGTTTTTTCTTCTTGGTACAAAATTGTGGATGCTAAATGTCACGCCGCAGACCGCCTAAAAAAAGATAACAAAAGAAAATAGTAGTCGGTGATTTTGTACATCAAAAAAAAAAAAATCTAACAGCTTGATATTCATACTAAATATAGGGGAGACCGGGGCAAAATGGTATAGCGGGGCATAATGGGACCGGGGCAAAACGGGTTTGGGGCAAAATGGAATAGTGAAAATCAACACTGCTGGAAAATACGTCATTGGGGCAAAACGGGACTGGGGCAAAATGGGACAGGAAAAATCGGAGATTGATTAATCGTAGTAATTTAACATTAAAGAAGACGACAATTTTTATTTGTTAACTCAATCGCTTAAACAATTATTATTATTTTTGACTTTACAACAACAGTTCGTGCTCGGCTCGTCAGGATTCGTTGAATCCAATGAATTTAAGTACTTCAATATTCAAAAAAATACTAATTTTTCATTTATTATTAAAGTTTGTTAAACAATTACTTTTAATTCTGCGGTCAGAACTGTACCAAACTTGACGTAAACTGTTATTTGAGCCTTCTTATTCGATTGGTACAATTTCTTTGTCGTTATTCATTATTTAAATAATCAAGTAATTTTTATAATCTGACGCGTGCAATTTTTTTTTGTTTTTATCTTTCTTTGTTTTTTTTAAATTTATTTTCTGCCAACTGCACGTTACTGATACTGATTTTCAAGCCATTGATGAAAATCTAACTCTTGTCAATTTTTACGTAAATTGTTTTATGAAACTAGGACCGCCACTCCCCATGAAATCGACGGATATGTGTCGACAAATATATCGGTCAGTCCGTATTATCTGCGTATATGTGGACTGAAACGAACCACAAGCACCATTTAGATTAGATTATGTTTCAACAGCTCTTTCATAGAGCCGAAGCATGAATTTTCCTGTCATCCCATTTTGCCCCAAATTCAGCGGGCTGCGACACTTCATTTTTGTGTGTCCCATTTTGCCCCAATTTGATATTCCACTCCTCTCTGTCCCATTTTGCCCCGATCCCATTATGCCCCAGTGCCGTTTTGCCCCGGTACCGTTTTGCCCCGCTATACCATTTTACCCCGGTCTCCCCTATGTATAATTAATTTCATGAGTAAATCACTTTTTCATACGAAAAAAATTGTTAAAGGCGCACATGATTTTATACCCGTTACTGTGCCCTAAGGCCTTAAGTCACTATGTATAGACGAAAATAGTAGTTAAAAAAATGTCCTAAAAAATTGTAGGTCGACGCTGTTGATGAAATCTCGGAGATGGATCATCCGAAACAAGAAAATCAAACGATTTTACACTCAGTATGTTAATGGTTATAGCGCATATCATACGATTTTTTATATATGCAAAAATAACAAAATGACGGACATTTAAAAAAAAAAAAGACGTGTTTTTCCACCGTTTTTGGCAAAAAAGTAGTAAATATTAAAATTTAATAAAGCCTTAATATCCGCTATAGCGATAGTTGTAAAGAATATGTGGTTAAAATTTCATAAGTAGTGGTTCAGTAGTTTCGAAGATTTCATCAAGCCATCGAAAAACGCTGTTTCGAGAAAAACGCGTTTAAAGTTTGTTTGAGTTACATACATACATTTTTTTTTAATTTTATGTATTTTGAAAGTGTGTTTATGAAGTGTAACAACTTTTGTATCAATATCTATAATATAAACCCATGAAAAAAGTATTTTTTAGTGTCTAAAGTAAGAAGACCCCTTAAAATGTCAGGTCATTTTGAGACACTTTTTATTTATCGTCGGCTAAGCCCTTGGTTTTAGCCCGCGAATGCATACTCTATTTTCCAACCCTCGTCATTGCGGTAGCCAATTAGAAGCTGTTGTAACTCATGTGTGTACATACGCGTATCTTCTCGAAAGTGCTCGATCCCTTTACGTATCTCTGTGGATACGCGACCCGGGCCCCGCCACTTATAAATACATCTACGTATAAACGTGATGTCAAAGGCAAAGGATAAGCTTACTACCTCCGGGGATTAGCGGAATTTCTCATGGAAAAAAGATCACGCGGTGCGATCACAAAGTCTCGAGGCCGCGTGGTCGATGTTTTTTTTTTCCTCTGCTCCACATCGACGTATAGCCCATTTATTTGCTCATCTCCGATCGCTGAAAAAACGATGCGTTCGAAAAAAAAGTTATCTTTTTCATCCCTTGTTTTTTGTCGACGAACCAGCTCCAGCGAACGGGGAATTGATTCCGCATAGCAGGAATTCGAGGCCATACTTTTCGGTCTAATTAGAGTCGAGAGGGAGAGAGAAATGGAGGCAGAGGCCGGTACAGTCGAAAGAGATGAAGAGTCGATTAGGCTAATTAATCCCCGACTCGACGAGTAGAAAAGGATCGAAAAGTTGAAGGATTGGAGAATACAACAGGATTGAAGAGGCTCCCTGCTTTGATGTGAGGAAAAAACAGTATGGGCGGAGAGGGCAATGGGTGATAACGAGGATACACTAATTACTTGGAGAACGATAAAGAGAAAGAAACGAAATATTGAAAATAACAAGAGATCGTGCAGTACCTACAAAATGTAGGTATTACTGAATCATGTTGAAGTTTGCATAGCTGCGAGGCAACGAAAAATAATTATTTTTAATTGTTCAAAAATGTCTTCCGTCCTTTTGGGCTGTAAAAATCACTTGAACGTTTTTACGTTCAAATTACCACTCTTATTAGAAATTCACGACCTCACTTTGCCAACAGTAAGGCTTTGGATGATGATGAAAATTAAGTAACGAAAAATGATTAAAAAATATCATTGCGTTCCAACTATGCTAACTTCAGCGTCATACTGCTGAATAGGAAGAACGTTGTGTATTTAAAAATCCAAAAATATACAAAGATAAAAACTAGACGATTTTTTTAAAGCGCGGACCAGAACTCCGAGCAACTGAATTATTAATATTTGTAGTTCGAATATACGTATCGGGAAATATCCATAACAAAAGTAGTGTAGACTGCCTTCATCGATTTTCACATGGATCAATATCCCTCGTTCGAGAAATGTAGACTTGGCAATACACATATCTATATATACTGTTTACATTGAAAATAAAAGAATCAATTAAAAAGACAATTTTCACACAAAAAAAGACTTTAATTCATTCTTTTGGAAATCTAAAGCTATCTCTCTCGTAATATAATGACGTTGAAGTAGAAGTTTGCATCGTTGCAACGCAACGAAAATGATTTTTTTCGATTTCTCAAGTTTCCTTGGCAGATTTGAGCTACGAAAACCACGCAAAGATTTCTCCGGATTCTCATTCAGCGATTTGCAACCCAAATATGCAAAATATCATTTTCAATAATAATGAAGATAATAAATCGAAATAAATTTTCGTTGCATTCCAACGATGCAAATTTCTCCGGATTCTCATTCAGCGATTTGCAACCCAAATATGCAAAATATAATTTTCAATAATAATGAAGATAATAAATCGAAATAAATTTTCGTTGCATTCCAACGATGCAAACTTCGACCCCGTGTACGATAATTCTTTAATCTTTTTAGCTCTTGTTAATCTTTTAAATTTAATCTCTCCTTACCAATTTATTCGTGTCTCCTGTTTGCTATTCTTTTTTTCACCACGACTGATTGATCGAATAAAAAAAACGATAGGAAATTATCGTTCGAGAGTTTTTGCCCGCCTATAAACGTTCGGCGGTCACGAACAAAACGTCGTTAAACTGGCGCTCTGAAAAGACGACGAGAAATGTCGAAGACATTATTGGCCTGAGTAATTAAGCTTTCTTCGTAATTTCACAAACGAGTAAAGAAACTTCTTCTTTTCATTTATTCTCAACCCTCCTGCGACGAGCCAGTCAACAATTAACTCCTTTAGCAGTTATGCACATTTTATCGAGCAACCACAATGATTGAGGTAGTGAAGAAAAGAACTTTTCTTCCATCGATTATCCATTATTTTTCATTCGATACGCATCCAGACGAGACAAAGAAAAAAAGCGAAACGTCTCGTCGGTTGTTACTGCTCAAACGCGGGTGCTCTCGGCGAGGTTTTCGTTCCCTTAATGAAAAAGTGGCGAGACAATGTGCTCCGCGATTCTGAGCTTCATCCCAATGTTGGCTAAAATCTGCTCCTTTGCCAGACGAGCATAAGGCTGCAAAGATTGAGATGAATGAAAAGGAAGTAGATCGGGTGAATGGGGCGGCGAGGGGCAGGAGAGAGAGAGAGAGAGAGAGAGAGAGAGAGAGAGAGAGAGAGAGAGAGAGAGAGAGAGAGAGAGAGACAGAGAGAGAGACTTTCGCTATTTCCCGACTCTGTTGAACGGAAACAGAGTCACGGATATATTGGGACTATTTCTCATTTGCCCTTTTTCGTTTACGCCGTCTTTCTAGTGCCCTGAATGCCCGCATCGAAAAAAACCAACCGTCGCAACAATTCTGCCGTTTTCTGAACGTAATCTAACGAGAAAAGAGACGAAGCGAGTCAGATAAAGGCAGCAAGTAGAAGAAGACGAAAGAAAAAAGTGAATCGCGATAAAAAAAAAACTGTCAGAGCTTCTATCATGAACTATAAGCACCTCTCTTGGTTGAGACTTGACCCACATTCCTGATAGAAGCGGAAGAAAATGCAGGAGAGAACGGAAAACGTTGGTATGCCTCGTGGTATGCCTCGACCCTTTGGATTCTTTCATTTTCCGTTCCCGAATGCCTAGCATTATATAAATTAGGCACTTGAGATCCTCCCCACTAACCGAAGATCAACCAAAATCTCTTTTCACGTGTATACGTATGCTTCGTATTAATCTGCAGATTTCATAAAAGCGCGCTTTCGGTCGAGAGAGAAAAATGTCAAATCTTTTCTCCAAACGATCGACACTTGACGTCAAGAAGTAAAGGCGGTTATTAACTCGAAAATTATAGGCATTGAAGATTTTTTAACCTTCCCGCCGAGGCCTGATCCCGAATGAAGCTCTCGCAATAGATTGTAACCCTTGGAGAATAAATGTAATGAATTTCTGGACCTAAAGCTTTTTTGTACATAATAAAACGGTGGTCTATGAATACTGTTATTTTTTATTTAATGTTAAAAAAAATTAATAAAAAAAAATTATTTAACAGAAGGTTATTTACAAAAAATTAATTTTTAAGGAATAAGTAAGCTGATTGAAAAATCGTTGGGACATTTAATTGTATGTACATTAACAAAGTTTCACGTTAAATTTCATTTTCAAATATAAATAATTGAAGAAGTAATAAACGATCTTCTGAAGGACCTTTGAACGTGAGGGGTTGAAATGTGTACTTGATTTTGGCCACCCAGTGGATCTGAAAAAAAACGAGTTTTTTTTCTTAAAGTAGATAATATTGACTAAGACTTGACCGAACTTCTTCTTGTTATTGCGTTTCAATAATCAAAAACAGTCTACATTTTTTTATTCTTCAAGTAAAATATTACATAATTATTGTTAATAATTAACGAGATGAAATGTTAAGAAGCAAAACGGCGGTCAAGACTAAACGACTATTGCACTGAATAATAGTACCAAATTTCCAGTAAATCCATTTAAAGTTTCACTAGCAGTCCTATCGTTGTAATCATAAGTTTACCACTAATCAGCGATTCTTGCGGCATATGTTGGACCTTCCTCTTCAATTTGAGTTGCCTCAAGCGATTATCGATTTTTTGAAATTTTCACAGTAGCCTAACCTCTTAACCATAGGTCGTATTTAGTGAAAATGAATCTTTTTTGCCATTCGAAAACATTTTTCACGTTGATGTAGCCTGGAATGCAACAAATATTCTTTTTTGTTTTTTCTTTATTTGTTCATTTTTTATATTATCCCAAATGTTTTTTGTACATCGTAATAGTAGATCTTTGATGAGGGTAGGGCAAAATAGAAACAAAAATTTAAGCAGTAAAAAAACAATGCACGTTGCATTCCAACGATGCACACTGCAACATTGCCAAATTTGATGAATACTTCTCATTTTTTGGACATACCCTCGGTTCGTTCATTTTGCTCGCCTATTGTTACATACATTATTGTTAGAAATAACCCGATAATATTGTGTTTTTTATGCCAAGGCATTGACGACACTTTTTACCGAATTCATGTGTCACACAAATGGTACAGTATCATTGGAATGAAGAAGAAAAGTTTATATAAATAGAAAAAATCTTCTAATAGCGTTCAACCAGTAGTTGTGATAATTTATCATAATATACACTACCGGTCAGAAATTTCGATCACTTTGGATAACAGCAAAATTTTCAATCGCTCTGGATAATCGAAAAGTTCTATTAGGATAAAAAAATTCATTTTATTTCGTATTTTATGGAGATGCTATTTAGCTCTATAAAATGAATTATATTATTCTCATATAATTTGGCAATTATCCAGAGTGGTCGAACATTTCCCTATTATCCGGAGTGATCAAAAACTTTTCACCGGTTGTATATGTATCAAATTTGTGTCATTCCGGCAAAAAGGGTGTTTTCGAAACCTTATCGAATCGATTATTCTTCGTATGATTGTAGGTTTGTTCATTTTTTATTTATTATCGTCAGAAGTATAGGCAGGTTATTAACTTCAAATTGTTTTGATATAAAAATAACATATGCCGAAGTGCAAACGTCATCAGGGAACTTACCCCTGCAGACATTAACGTTCGCGAAGCGTCAACCATGTGGTAAGCCCCTACGAGGCATCGAACCGGAAGCTACACATTTTTGCAATAATTGCAAATTGTTTGAAAAATTTGTTTAATTTTAGATTGATAAAACGCTCAATCATACGATCACTCTGTGATTCTTCATATCCACTATCGCTATCTTGTTCCCTAATTTACGGAGCTGCCAGTGACGGCCATAAATCTTTTCTCCGATTCTTTACTCCCTTTGCTACGTCATCGAAATTGGCTGCTCAGAGACGGGATTTCCCGTACGAAATCTCACAACCCCTGTAATCACGGAAAGAAACGATGACCATAATTTTATTCCGTCCAACTGGAATAGATCGAGAGAAGTAGAAGAGGAAGAAGAGAGAGAGAGAGAGAGAGAGAGAGAGAGAGAGAGAGAGAGAGAGAGAGAGAGAGAGAGAGAGAGAGAGAGAGAGAGAGAGAGAGAGAGAAAGAGAGAGAGAGAGAGAGAGAGAGAGTGTAGGAAAGAAAGTGTGAAAAAGGGCCAAAACGGAAAAAGAGATGGTCGTGAAACCATCTTACAATGTTCTCCATCTAATCGAATTATTAGTCACCAGTCCACTTCCAAGCTGAAAACCCGTTCTCCTTGAGTCCTATTCCTACTAAATTCCATCGCCCAAAAATGCAATTCCGGAATTTCCTGCTCCAATATTTTCTTCCTCGGTTTCGAAAATCGATTTTCAGCTGACCGCGTCATCAGCTTCTCGGAAAGGCCATTCACATTGGGACAATTGCATCAAAGGTAACAAAAAAATAACGAAAAAAAAACAAGCCAATGATCCTTAATTTTCAGGCGACGATAAGAATAAACAAAGAACGCGAAACGTCATGAACCAAAAATGAAAGAACAAAAGGCGAAAGATCCAGACGTTAATCCGAGCGTAATACCAACGACGCAGTGCATCCTGCAACCACGTAATAGTACAGTCCATACGCGTGATTCGGAAAAGAAAGTTCCATATTTTCGACATTCCATTGATACTGTAGAGTCAGCCGAGTCCAGCGCTGAAAACTTACTAGCTCCATAAATCCGGCATAGAATAGTCAAACGAAATACGAGCAAAACATTTCAAGATTGCAAACAAACAAAAAACGTAATAACGCAATCGGAGTAAAGAGAAGAGAAAAAAAATCGACATACCGATCATTGCCGACGTATCATTGCTACACCGTTATTCCTGTACGCCTCTCGTCTCAAATCGAGAGTGAAAAAAAAGACAATGAAAATAAAAAGTACGAAAAAAAACGAGAGAAGAATCATGCGAGACCGAATTCTTGTGTGTCAGTACGTTGACTGAGCGAGACTGTGATTTTTCGGGTGTTGCAGGATGCACGCGGTTGGATTGCACTCGGCTCTGGCGATCAAGCGTCAGCGTAAGCGTCGCGACGAGCAGAAGCGCGCCCGCGAGCGTCGTTACAGCGCTCAGAGTGGCGAGAGCGGTCTGACGTCGCCGCGAGCATCGACCGGATCGTTGGATCGTCATCCGCGTCATCATCATCCGGCGCAGGTCCATCGGGCCGCCGGCCAGGGAATGTTGGACTCCAAGGTCGTAACGTCGATCGGGATGTTGCACATCGGGGTTGTTTTCCTCGTGCTAGGTGGCTTTCTGTTGGTGAGCGGCCTCTTGCCCGGCGATTTGGCCACGTGGAGCTCCAAGGGATCGAACGGCTGGTGGAACGAGCTCGTCGTCACCGGCATATTCGCCGTCGGGGTTGGCATATTTCTCATAATACTCAACCGCGTTATCGCGAAAAAGGAGGAGAACGATCTCGAGGAATACGTGCAGAGACAATTGACCAGATCCAGGTCCGGTCACAGACTCGAGAGGGACCTCGAGACTGGCGGCCTGACGACCAGACACGCGAGAAAGGTCAGACAATTGAAGAACGTAAATTCTTGCAGCTCAATCGAGGTCCAGAGCGAAAAAAACTCGAGCACACCCCCGCGCAGTCCACCGCCAGCTTATTCACCCCCACCGGTCGCCAGTGGTGAACATCAGAACGCACAATTGTTCCTTGAACAAATCACCGAGGAGGAGATCATCAGCGATCGCGTGGAGACATCGACCACCAACAGTCTCAGCCCTGGCTCGCCCAGCGAAACCAGAGAGCTGCTACATGCCGATGCTAAGCACTACAAGCACAACGGCAATCATCATCAGGAACACAGACCCATCTTCGTTCATCCCACGAGAAATTGAACACGTGGATTTCGCTTATTTTCCTCGCGACCCTGCGAAGGGGCGAAAGCAACATTCCGTCGTAAACACGGTTGTTCGTCGTCCGGGAGGATTTTTTCTCATTATCCGCGGAAGTGATGTCAACGGTCTAGACCGATAGGAGACGCGTTTGGAGCCCGAAAAAGTTTCGTTGCGAGCAGCGAGGAGAACATTCTTTCCACGTCGAAAGAGACACGTTGGGGGATGTATTTGCTGAAATCTCGAGACACGGAGTAGTATCGAAAATATGAGAAACTGATGAAAGTAACGTTGCTGGAGTATCGCACGGAGGAAGTGGTCCGGCGATGTTGTAAACGAATGATGACACTGATCACTCCTACGAGTATTTTTTGCGTACCGATTGCACGGCCGTGGTTTTTTTTATCGATTAATTACATATGCGGGGGAGCAGTTGTCGTAGTTTCAAGCAGTTTCGCTTTGCGATACACTCGAGACTCACGGGATTTGCGCTTTTTCGAAAAAACGATGTTTTGTCGATATCTTTCGGTTACCCTGTTCGATGAAGTTATTCGAGGAGTAAGTACTGGCGAATTTTTGGACTCATCTTCGAAGAGTTGAACGATGACGGACGGTTTGAAAACTCGCCGTTGGTCCTTTTTTCACATTTTCCTTCGTAGTTGTAAAGCTTCATGGTTTCGAAGTTTGCATCGTGCAATCTCTGTATTTCGAAAATCCCGTTTTTGATTTTTTTCAGAAGCTGTACGTATGACACTGTTCGTTCAATACCCCGGACACTTCTTGGATTTAATATGAAGCGTTGCTCCGAAAACATATTGAAAATTTGCGAATCTTCATCCATTTTTTTAAATAAAAAAAGTTAAAATGGAGATAAGGAGAAAATTCTACAAAAATTCATACCTATTCAGAAAAATCTTCGAATTCTTTTTATAATGTAAAAAAATAGTTCAGCGGACATTTGTTGAACAATCTTTTTTTTACAATAATTTATTTACAACTTTTTTGTATCATTATTACCGGAAATTAATGTTCTTAGCATCTTCAATGTGGTTGATTTTTTTTATTTGAATCTCACCGCAAAGTACTCACAATTCTCGCCGAAACTCACTTTTGGTGAGGAATGTACGGGCAATACATCCTTAAGGGGGGAGATACCGTTAGGTATCTCTGATCCTACCATTAAGGTTTTTTAAGGAAAAGTTTCTCCGGTTTTGAGACTTAGGGTATGTTTTATTACTACTTTTGGTTTTTACATGGTATGTTCAAATTTATTGTTAATCTTTAAATATGGAGGAGGTATGGTACGGTCTTCTAATCGGATTGCGGCGGATGTGGTCAGACGGCGTGACACGTATCGTCGCCGGGATTAATCTGAAAAAAAAGCAACGAACATTTATCTTTCATTAACTCGATGAAATGAAATCGATAAAATGGTACGCTTGAAAATAAGAAGATTGAATTTCCCGAAAAAATGGCTTGCATTTTTGCAGCAATAAAATAGCCGGCAAATTTTGCAATAAAAAAATACTTTTCAAAAAATTTCGCCAATATTTAGGGTCATGTTCAAGACATTAAGGTTACAAAGATGACTCCAAATTTCATCTGAATTGGTCGATTAGTTTTTTAGCTATACGGCCCGCCAATTTTGAAAATGCAGTTTAGAAGACCGTGCCATACCGTGCCTCAAAGATTGATAGATCCTTCAAAAAATACCACGTAACAGCCAAAAGTAGTAGTAAAACATACCCTACATCTCAAACGTCGTGAAGAAATTCGTAAAAAAAACCTTCCGTAAAAAAAAACGAAAATCAGTAAATTTTTTGCTCCCATAAAGGTACCTCCCCCTTAAAAGCCTTCATTTCCGCTAATATCTCCGTCACTTCTCACTTTCGCGCTCTTCAAATTCTCCTCCGATACTGACGTACAGGGCAAATGGAAACTCGAAGAAAAGAACGAACTGGTAAAGGAGAGAGAGAATACCGAGAAGGAAGAAAGGACTCCAATTTTTCACAATTCAAGTTTCCTCTTTTATCCCAAAAGTATTGATAACTTATGAACTTTTTCATTCTTGCAGCGGAGATCGATCAATGTTACAGTTAATGATTGATGAAGGTCTGTGTCGTGAGAATTAGAGAACGAGATAAATTCGATAATCAGATTGTGTGTATGTAACAGAGGACATATCGATAAGACGGATTTTTATTCGTACTCGTGTAATTACGTGATATAAAATATCCGAAGAGAAGAATCAGTCGAATGAATTGCAGCGAAATGTTCGACAAAATCGAGTCTCTCGGAGTATTATTTGGGAGTGCTTTCAAAGGGTAAAACTATTACCCTGGTGAGTCGGATTCACAGATGATGTATATAGCGACACAACGATAAATTGATAGCCGGACACAGCAGTGAAGAAAAACTTTAGCAATTATAAAAATTATTTTTAAAAAACATTGCAATTGTCCTCTGAATGGGCAAAAATCGATTTGTCAAATTTCTGAGAATATCAGGAAATACTATTTATGTAATTCACGAGAAAACGCTTGATGAAAATTACGATGCAATCGAACATCGTGTAGACATTCGAGAGGCAAAGAATTTCTTTTTAGTACTAGTGACTCGAACGCTATCGTTAAAATAAAATTACGGTCACGTGAAACTCCGGCAACGGGTGGAGGATAATATTATCAACTTTTTCAGTGAAAATCAGATTTTATTTAAAAATCTCGAAATAATAGTGAAAAAGGTTCGGGATGGTCGGATTTTGGGACCACAGTAAAGGACACTTGCAAAGTTGTATCAAAATTGGAGGAACAAATGATTGACCGCGGAATTAAACAACATATTTGGTGAACTGTATTATACACTCTCATCGCTGCACATTGTGAATTCGAAAGGAAAGGAAACGTCACATTTGTCAAGCGAAACAAAAATATTAGCATTTGCGGTTGATATTTTTGCTAAAATTTTCCAGCATCAAGAAGCTTTGCATCCCCTTAAGTCTTCATGAGGCTTTTTTTGGTCGAACATACGCTACAGTTACGTGAGAAAAAATTTTCACTCCTTTGTTGATCACGACCATTCGCTAATGCTAAGAAACAAGATAATCGAATTATTTGTCTAAACGTCTGACCTAGTCGGTGTAAAAAGAACGACGAACAAAAAACGAGCGAAAATAATTCAAATAGTAACGTGGTGTTTTCGAAAAGTCGTTTTCTTTGAGAATACGAGAGGTAACTTATATACAGAGTAATTAAGAATCTTTACACACATAAGAAATGTAAGAGATAATCCAAGGACCAAGGACAGATTTGTTCGAGGAGAGGTGGATTCAAAAATCTTGAGGGAAATTCGCCAACGCAAAGGAGAGAATAGCAAGAGTCGGTGATTAATTAATTTAGACGAAACGATTAAGATTAAAGGAGGACTTGATAATCGATAGAAGTATTTAAAATTGTCTTCGATCGAGTAATATTAATTTTAACGCTATCTCAAAGCATCGTATAATCATTAAGTAATCTGTAGATGAATCGCCAAGCAAAGAAAAAAAACATACTCATTGCTCACTCAAAAGCGAAAGACACATTCTTCGACGTCGAATGCAAAAATTGTCTACGAAATTACGAACGTTCAAACGTTAAAAAAAAAACAAAAGTCGACGAATGATAGAAGAATGTTTTGTTGGTGGGAACCAGTGACGAGAAAAATGATCAAATGAGAATGTTACGAAAAGACTGGTAGTGGCAATTGCATAAAAATTTAATCGCCTGAAAATGAGAAGGAAAAAAGTAATAACTCATCTTAATCGAGAGTTCGGGAGGTCTTTAAAAATAAGAACTCTCCGCACTTCTCGTTGAAGAATACGAAGCGTGTTGGGGCGAAGGATATTCGGCTTTGAAATTAGGCTTAACATTTTAATTATAGCCAGAAAACGCAATTTCTTTAAAAAAACAAAACCTACTTGTAGTATAAAAATACTATGTATCCGTAATCATCCAACGTCCAGGTACACTATTAACTTTAATTTATTTTCTCATTGCATTTATCTAGCCTTAAGTATCGTTGTAAAAAAACATTACATATAGTTATATTCCATTTTATATTACCTCGGATACTTTCCTACGTGCGCAAGCTTTAGACTCCGAGATTTTCGAAAATGAATCTTTCCAAGTCAACCATTTTTACCCCAACCCACGCCCTCCCCCCACATACGCTAATTACGAATCCTTCTGATTGTTTCGGTCCTGACATAGGGACACGAGGAACAAAAAATGAAGCACAAATCAAAGTGCGAAAATCATCATATCACGATGTGAAAGATAATCCAGAAATATACATATATTCCTCACATGTACTCTTCGCATAGACATAAAAAAAAACGTGCACTCACACATTATATCATGAGACCGTCGTTTTCGAAAATCTACGAAGGTATTGAATTGCCACGCTCGGGCGCTACCATTCTGTGATCCAATGAAAAAGAAAAAAATAAAAAAAGTAAATTGACTCACGCAATGACAAAGTGAAGGTGTTTTAACAATCTTATTCTATACGCTAAATATACACCTATAGTTAAATAAAACACACACACACACATCTATATATATATATATATATATATATAAATATATATATATATATATATATATAAACCTAAGTCTTTAAAGCATTTAAAGAATCGAAGTATTATCTACAAAGTCACGAAAAACTATTGCCATTCCTTTGTATATCCAGACGCTTGAACATAATATAAGTATCAGCGACGATTTTCATTATTTTTTCTAAACAAGAATTTGTACGCTCTCCGTGACCTTTTTATTTCGGGATATTAATCATCGAGAGTTGCGTGAAAGTGCCTTTCTCACTAATCGTTCTTTTTTATTTCTCGATGTATCGAATAATTGATGAAGCCAATCGTAACAATTATTTTGCATCGTGAAACAAAGTGCGAATGATTTCGCGAAGCGTCCAACATTTTCTTGTAAAGACGTTGTATATGGGTCGTGAGAAGAGATCGAATCAAGAAAGAACGAGAAATCATGCTAAGCTGGATGGACATGTATTTGTAGGAAATCCAAAAATCGAACGCGATTGGCTGCGGGAAATGAAATGAAAAAGTTCAATTGTGAAAGCTCCGTTGAATTGATGACATTTTTTTTTGTTGGTCGAGAATTATCGAAGGGAATGAAAAGACGAGAAAGGAATAATGGTCTCGATTTTACTGGAAAGGTAGGTGAAGAGCGAAGAGACGTCGTAACTTCGTTACGAATGAGATACACTCGAATCATAATTGGAGCAAATTCCATTTGTTGGTGCACGCTGAAAGCCTTGGTATTGTGGAAAGTAAATGCTGCGCTGGCTTTTTGTACGCATGGAAATTGTGACAAAATAATGGTAATGGTAAAATGCAATTGAAGAAAAGACACGACCCGACCCTACGTGGTTTGCGATCGCCGAATTGTCGTGGCACAAGCTGTTAATGAAACTCAATAAGCCTCGCGTTATTCGAAGGCAAACATTTTGCCACACCGCCTTTCCAAGAGTCGAGCTCAAGTTCACTAGATCGCATTTTGACAATGCAAAATGAAAAAGTGGAGTGATTCAAAATATATCATCTGCACGAGAGGATTTCCATTTTCACAAAAATCATCTCATTATCAATTACCTTTGGCTGATGGAAGATTCGCATAACGATATACACGTTTCGAACAAAATCTCATGCAACTTTGTTTTCCTCTCGACATTATTGCCATAATCATTGGAAAATCGTAATCATAGATTTAAAAAAAAACATTGAAGTACAAGTAAAACATCACGAAAATGTCTACGGACCAACAATAAGCTTTTATCTAACAATCCGAATCCTTGTTCACGGTTTACTCTCAAGCTCACGTATAATTTTACGAATATCGCTTATACTGTTATTATAAAAAAAAAAGGACTTTTGCTTTTCTCTTGTGACTATTGACTTCCCGAGCACTGACCCAACTCTCCCCCGTTTTCGACGCGTTTTCGCGCGATCAAACAAAAAAAAAAACGAAACCAAATGTTCAACGACGACAAAACTTAACGGTATGAACAACTGGAAAAAAAATTATTATATCTATCCATTAGAGTGGCACAATTTTGAGCTCTATTTTTTTCCTTTTTCACACCATCCAAATATATGCATAAGAAAAAAAAATGGTCGCGGACGCTCCGAGTGGTCTAAACATATTCAGAGGTTGCTCGAGCATCACAAAAATTCAAATTTCCATTAAAAAATCAATACTTTTTCTCGTTCACTTCTCACCCATGAATTTTACGCTGTATAATTTTTTAATTAACCTCGCAAAAACTCTTGCCGGCCAATGAATATTCAGGAGGTCGTTCAAGGGCTTTGAAATTTCCAATTTTCGTCAATTTTTTTATTCTTTGCACTCACAAGTTTGACGCTTTGTAAAAAATTCAAAACAATTAATCCTCTTTCCTCCGGAAACAGATTTTTCAAATTTACCTCATACTTCTAACCCAAGAATTATAATCTTTGTTCTCATAAAATGGTTCGTTAGTCAAACTGCGAACCAATCGTAGCTGTACTCTGTGACACCATAATACAATAATACATAATAATACATAATAACACATATCGTCTAACTGGTGTTGATTACAAATTATTATAATAAATTATTCAGAAAATTAAAAACTTCGCTGTTTATTTTGTATTTATGCTGCAAGGAATTATAGTGCATGCGAGATTCATTTTTTGGCGAAAATTCAGAATTTCAACAACCTTGGAGGCACCACTAAATAGTCACTGGCCGGCTAGAGCTTTCCCGAGGGTAATTTAAAAATTGTAAAGCGTAAAATTCATGGGTGAGAAGCGGACGAAAAAAAATCGATTTTTTAATGAAAAATTGAATTTTTGGACGCTAGAGTGACCTCTAAACATTTTTGGACCACTAGCAGATGGCGCGACGATTTTTTTTTCTTTAAAGAAGATAATTGGACGGTGGGAAAAAGGAAAAAATACTAGAGCTCAAAATTGTGCCATCCTGCTATCCATACATGGTACCTTATAAAGAGAGAATAAAAAGTAAGTACATTCGTGTAGGCCATTTAATAAAGCGGTATAAAGAAACGTCCCTATGCGTTTTTTACGCATGTAAAGATATGATTTTTTCTCCCACGAACCGATTTTTTCGAAATCCTTGATACATTCCGTAATTTATGAAATAAACACTCGTTTACGGTATTGAAGTGCGATCGAGATAGTTGTCATGTTGCATTTACGAAAACGAAAAAATATACATACATGTGCACTAGTGGAATTGATTCTGGACACTTTTCAAATTTAAAAAATAAAAAGTAAAAACATTATAGTATCATTTCGGCATAGCAGTATGCACATTTTCTGCGTAAATATAAAAAAAAAAGCTAATTTCTATTGAAAGTGTCCGGAATTAATTCCACTTGTGTAATATTTATCGAGTGGAATATCGGTGTAATTATATATGTACATAATTATGCGATACGCTCTTCATGCGACTGTCATAGATATACTAGTTGTATTTTTAAAATATCGCTATTATTATTATCATTATTATTATTATTATTGTCACTATACTATCGAATAAGCTTTCTTATCGCATTTCTCTATTATACCACGTATATATATATATATACACATATATATATATATATATACATTTGACGCACGAATTTTCGAGAATAAAACTTTATCAAGCGCTCTGTAATGTTTGTAATTTTGTTGATTATAATAATTGCGTCGCGTTGCAATTCCTTTCCGATAAATCCACACCCCTCCCCCCTCCGCTCTTCTCCCTTCTCATCCTTAGCCTTTCTCAGTTGGCTGATACGAATAACTTTTTCAAATGAAACAAAACTTTGTTTGAGTTTTTTTTTTGAGATATTTTTTATTCAGCTGTTCCGGTATTGGTAAGTATAGTGCCTTCAGTTCGCATCCTCGGAGAAGACGAAAGATTGGGCGTTGATAATGACACGGTGCAGGTGAAAAGGGAGAAAGTATCGTAACGTGATTTTATTATTATTTTATTCATCACGAGAATATACGATCCATGTGTACTCCACGCCAGGAACTCGCTGGGAATTCAGTGGCTTTAGTTTTCTCCAAGCGGCGAGCACGTCATCATGCAGGATGTTTTCCAGGGGGGATTGGATATCGAATTTCTCACAAGCGCTCCTCAGGAATTGTTTCTCCCTCTCGTAAAGGCGATCGACGTGGAGTGGGTTATGCCTGTCTTTATTATTATTATCATTCTTATTATTATTACTCTATATATATACACACACATATGTATATACACGTATATATATATATATTTATATGTATGTATGTATATATACTAAAATAAATCTCCCCTACAACCTAGTAGGACGCAGGAAGAAAATAAACGTGTATAAAAGATAAATGATAATGGAACTCGAATCCCTAAGAACAGTTTTAGCCAAACAGCACCTGAAAACATCGGTACGACTCGATCTACTGACGAAATAGAGTGACTCACAAGTCAGATATTTTTTTAAAATCTGTACCCTCGTAGGTCCATAAATCAATCCAGTAAAATTTTCGTGTTTATTTTTTTTTCTTCAATCCGGTGGGGTTGATTCGCAGTCGTTTATTACTACAAGAAACCTGCTCGTTTTAAGGCAGAATTAAAACGAGGAAAAAATAAGCAATTGTGAGGGATTTTTTAAACCAATAAACAATTATTCTACATTTATCAAACTGTCGGCATACTTCGATAGTATATTTAAGCATACAAAGCCGTTTTTTTTTATTTCCCGTAAACTTTGGCTTTCAAAAAAATTAAACAAAAATGTTGTCGAAACGTGAATAGTTTCTATTTGACAGTAATCAAAATGAATAAAATGCAAATATAAGATAATGGCACGCATTTACAAAAAAAATGAACATTTCACGCAAAATTTCTGTAAAATTTGGATTAAACAAGTACTTTTCCAATATTTGAAAAACAATTCTCGTCAATATTTCCACCAAGTTTCGACTCAATCGGCTTAATATTTTTTAAGTATCACTGCGGGCCAATTTCGAAATTGCAGTTTTGAGAACAACGCGTTTGAAGTTTACGTCCACTCCTAATCCGAGCGGTGAGGCACTACGTTGCCGGGCTGTAACGTTTGAAGTTTTTCGCATTTCATTTCGAAACTTTGGGAAAATATTCTACATATATAGTTTATCGTTAAAACAAAAGAAATCGATTGTTTTGTCGTTCTAAATGTATACCTATCCCGCCTTAAGAGGGATCTCCTATAAACGCCAAATCTTTGTCGATTTTTATGATTTTTTTGGAGGGTAAGGAATGCATATATCTTTTCAGGGTCATAGGTACTTTTTATTACACAAGTCTAATTTTTAAAACGATTTTTCTTGCTTAACAAAAGTGAAAAATGGCGGCGATATAACCAGTCCCCGTGAAACTGTCCGGAAGGGAGGCCGAATGTGGTGCACCTCGTAGGATTATCTAAAAAAGTCTGCGCAAAAAAGATTGATTAGTTTGACATGTGGTCACTTGATGAACTAATAATATTGTAAAAATAATGATAATTGGCTAAAGCGAAGGCCTTCGACCACTATTTTCTACATCGAGCCGAGAACGAGATGTATTGAGGTTGAGCCTGGAGCCTAGAAGTATTGAGGTTGTCTTGATTTTGTGAGGAAAAAAGCTAGGGTCGAAGGAAGTCTTGCACATTATTGATTTTTATGCAAAAGACGATCAGCGCGAGTAGAATGGAATAAAATTATTCGGGTCAAGCTGCTTTTGTCGGTATTAGAGTACATGCTGATGTATTATTCGGCATATTTTAATTTATTCATTTCGAATATAACGTACACCGGTAATACAATAAAATATTGTACCCTCGTATGAAAAGGAAGTGTCACGGATTTCGCTGTTGCGTAAGGGTCTCTGTGCATTGAGGTTGCTTTGGGATCAGGTCGAAATGCTATCACCGAGCTGAAATTTCCTCTGAAAGTTCACAATCCGTTCCCTGTTCATCTTGTGCAGTTTGGATTGATCCGCAATACCGTTATTTTTCGAGAAAAAAAATCGCAAACTCGCTTTTCAGGTATGCAGTGTTTTACACTGAATAACTTTTCACATGACATTGGCGTCGCTGCCCGAAATTCACATTCAAATATTCTGCACGATTCTGCCGAATTTCGAACAAAAAATTGAACGACAAAATGACCGAAATAAAATCCAAACAGAATGGGGAGAATTAAATATGAACGGTTGGAAGTACACGAATTAAATTTATGTTACGTAATTTACTCATGAATTGTTTCGTGTCCTCGTAACGATTCGCTCTTGGATAATAATGTTTTAAATTCTTCAGACGAAAGTTTTTTTTTATTTGTACACTTTGGAGTTGCCGCACAAATGCAAAAATACAGTCGGACCGCCCAATAAAAACGCTTCTCCTTTTTCTCGCTCAAGCGCTTCCCCCAATCCGACCCGAACCCCAAGCTCGAGTCATTCTGCGTGCGGGTTTCTGAATAAGAACGCCCAACCTAGAAGACCTTAGAAGAGTAAAATGAGATAAATATTGTAATGCGCATTACCGTTCTAAACCATTCTTCTTAAATTATGAAGAAATGTTGATATACAATACGAAATCGAAACTTTTTGTTATTCAAACGCATGCATTTTTCGAGTCAATTATAAAAATTTTATTTCCATTTATAACAAGTAATGTCTGTATATTTAAAGATTATCGTACATAATAGCCAAAGATTCAGATAAATGATTCAAATTATTTTCATTGTGTTGAGTCATTTTGATCCATGGGGCATTCAACTGGAGGTGGATTATTTTCAAGGGAGCCGAATTCCTCCATTGAATATGAAGTATCAGCGAAATGGAGTTTTTCAATGTCTTCTTTTGGTAGAATTAGTACTACTTTGCGATACAGACTTTGTTTGGGTTTACACCAAACTATTTTTCATAAACAACAGTATATTTTTCGTTTCTTTTGTGACATCTTATATCGTTGATGATCATCCACTATTATTCAATTACTAATATGTATGAATGATATTGAAAAAGAACTATTCATTAAGTAGAACAAATGCGAAAGAGAACGTCTTGCGCATGGGCTACAAGTTGAAACTCGTTCGAGCGGCCGTTCTTATTCAGAACCTCGCATGCCGAAAAGAAAGAGAGAGACAGACAGAATCAGCGAGCAGGGAGCGCGCGAATGGTAATCTAAAACTCTTGCCCTTGGGAGCTTTTGCGTTCTCATTGGGGGGTCGGACTGTATTTTGAGACGCATTGAATCACAAATAAATCAAATATTTGGGCTTTTTTTCACGCTTGTCAGCACGAAGTTTATAATACAGAGTAAGGGTGAGGGATGGTGGACTAAGAACAAGTATTTTCAGGTTGTAGACCGGCTTATAATTGGAACAGAATTGCGGTTTACCACGAAAGGGCCGGAGGGTCGTAGGGATTAATTTGATAGCGGCTCTCCTGTATTATTTTACTCGATGTTATCCTTGCCTCGGAAAGCCTCGCCGGGTGTGTACTTGGATATATGTTACGCCCTTCCCAGGTTCATCTATCCATCTATTTTAACGTGGCGCGAAGTAGGCCCATCCTCACCATGGAACAAATATCAATTTGCATGGCTACCCGTGGCAACGGAGCTTCAGCCTTAAACCGTCAATATCGTTCCGTGAGCAGAAGGCACTTGGGTAGACTCGAATATCTTAGCCTTAACATTTTAGTGCTTATACCGTTGGGAATAGTTCTAGCTTAATAATGCCTCATCACGAACTACGTTGCCAACATTTGAATGTAAAAACATTAACATTCTAGTTAAACACCGGGAACGCCAAAATTCGATTATCAATTATTCGAAGACATTAATTTTCATTTAGACACTCAGCCCTTCGGCGTAACCCGATTTTTCGATACCACTATCTTGAAGTACGAATACTCAGGACTTTTGTTTCGATGAATAACCCCGTGAAAGTGGGAGCATTGATTTTGGAAAATCGAAATGCAATGCAATGCAAAGCTGTGAAGTCGTAAAAATTAAATTGTCGAATTTTCAAACATATATTCAAAAGTTGATAAAATATTGAAGGACCATATTGGAAAAAATGAAAACACCGCGAAATTTTTCTTTCGGCACTTACCGAAAAGCCAAGAATTTTTTACATGTTGGGGTACACTATTTTTTACATTGGAACATATCACTGGTTTGTCAGAATTAAAAAAAAAAGTAATTTCGCTATTCAAATATGAATAAAATTGAGTTTTCTAAAATATTGTATATTTTGTACTAATAAACCTCAACGTGCGATCTTCTTTATTTGTTTTTTTTTTACAATGCCGTTTAGGGAAGACATAGATGCAAATGATGTTGAAGTTTGCATCGTTGCAATGCAATAAAAATTCATTTTTCTCTATTGCTCAAATTTATTTCTCCGATCCAAGGTACGAAAATATCTCGAGCGGATCTTCGAGTTCTGATCGAAGATTGAAGACAGCAAATTGAAAAAAATGAACCATCATTTTAAACACGACATGAAAAAAAAGAACCTTCGTTGCATTCCAACGATACGAACTTCAACGCCGTAGATGTGTATCACTTTCTTTAAGGGGGGAGATTTTAGGCAACTTTAGGAGAATTTAGGCGAGGAAAAAATTTCGGATGTTCATGATTTTTTTTTTAAAGGAAAGATTTCTTCACCATTCTCGAGACCACGGTATGTTTTATTACTACGTGTGGGTGTTACATGGTACTTTTTTTCCTATTAATCTTTAAAAATGGCACGGTCTTCAGAACGGGTTGCGGCGAATGTTGTCAGGCTGCGTGACCCCCAGCGTCGGCGGGATTAATCATAAAAAAACCAACGAAGATTATTCTTTCATTAACACTCATACGCAGAATATGAACCAGGAAAAAATGAGAAATGTTTCAAATCAATGACATCGTACATTTTGAAACGAAAAGATTGATTTTTCCGAAAAAAATGACTACATTTTGCAATAAACAATTAAACGATTAAACGAACTTACCTGTAAGTGAAGTTCTATCGTAATTGTATGCAGCGCCTCTTCCGAAGAGATCACATGGTAGTATCCCCTCCCCATGCCGATGTCGCCACAGGTTTATAGTAAAACAAAACCTTTTGCCCACCCCCTGAGGCCCTCATGGTCCGATGTTCACTTCATTCCTTTAAAGCACTGCCGTAATTCTTGGGGCTAAGATTTCTTAGTTTTGGGTATTTGGGTGGGAAGTGATTTCTTCGGAAGAGGCGCTGCATACAATTACGATAGAACTTCACTTACAGGTAAGTTCGTTTAATCGTTTAATTGTATTTCGCGCCTCTTCCTCGAGATCACATGGTAGATGTTTATAGCATAATACGGCAGATGGTTTTTTTTTTTTTACTACCTTTTCATTCACCTTGTAGTTCTAGAATAGACCGTGCAAATACATCTTTTTCTTCCGCTATTCTCAGATTATAATATTTGGCAAACGTTTGTGAAGATTCGGTCCATCCTGCAGTCCGTTGAATAGTCTCGATGTTGACTCCGTTTCTCTTTACTGCAGATGTCGAAGCGTGTCGCGTACTGTACGCCGAAAAACATCTTGTATCCACGCCCGCATGGGTTAGTGTTGATTTTATCCAACGGCTTAAGGTCTGCGTTGAAGCAGTCTTGTGTGGTTTTTTAAATGAGATGAACAGTGTTGACCGGTTTTTTCGTAGCTCTCGTGTGCGTATGACGTATATATCAAGTATGGACGCCACGCACAATTTATTGTTTTCCGGATAGAACGGTATTATTAACGTAGGTTGTTTTCTTTTTGGTCCTGACGTTTTGATTCTCTCTGGAATCTTTATCTCGATCCACTTCTTTGTTTTCTCCATATTACGTATATCTATAAGCGCTAGAGTCTGTGGTCTATGACCGGTTATTAACGCAAGAAGAGTGACAAGTTTGAGAGTAAGTTTTTCCCGGCACAAATCTTCGTTTGGTGGTCCTTGTGCAAAAAAGTCGAGAACAACCTTCGGGTCCCAAGTTGAGTTATATTTGGGTAGAGGAGGTCGACATTTTCCGATGCCTCTAACATATTTCTTTATTCTGTCATCTTGACCGATCTCTGGCCCTAGTATAAAGGCTATAGCCGATCGGTAACTGTTTATTGTTCCATACGATGCACCGTTTTGGAATTCTCTTGCCAGAAATTTTAAGATTTCCGTTATTGAAATTGAAAGAATCTCGATTTTTCCCTCTTTACAATATGACCACCATTTTTTGTAAGCCGTTGTATATTGGCGTAAAGAGGATTCGCTCAAGGATGAAATTGCAACATCTATTGTTTCTTCTGGCATACCCTTTTTTGCGAAAGCTTGCCTGATAAGACTGCGGCTACCAGAGTAAGACGTCTCCATAAGGGATGTGGTTCCCTGTTTGAAGAGCAAGTAAGAGTAATGTCCGGCTTGAAATAGATAGGTTTTGAATCAAGCATGGCCATAAAAAGTGGGAACCAGGCTTGACTTGTCCAATGAGGTACGACCACCACGCCTCGAGCTCTTTCGGATTGTATCTTCTTCAACATTTTGAGAATTAGTGCAAATGGAGGAAATGCATAAAAGTGATACCCACTCCAGTCTATTGTAAAAGCATCGATAGCCATCGAATGAGGATCTTTTTGCCAGGATATATAACGTTCGCATTTCGTATTTGATCTACTAGCAAACAGGTCAATTTCCGGGGTATTAAAAGATTGGCATATTCTTTTGAACGCGTAACTTGACAGTCCAAATTCTGTTTCTACCTCCAGTTTTCTAGACTCCGCGTCAGCTACCGTGTTTTCCGTTGATGGGATATATGATGCAAAGATCCAGAGGTTTCTTTTTTCGCACCAGATCCAAATATCTTTCGCGAGTTTATTAAGTTTTTTGTACCGCGTTCCACCCATACGATTTATATATGCAATTGCTGTTGTGTTATCAATCCTCATTAAGACACTACAATCCCTGAGGTCTCTTGCAAAACATTTAAGAGCAAAGAATGCAGCTAGAAGCTCTAGATAGTTGATGTGGTGTTCTCGCTCTGTTGTATCCCAATGACCGTGTGATTTTTGTCCTTTACAGGAGGCTCCCCAGCCTGACTGAGACGCGTCTGAAAATATTTCGATCTCATAATTGTCTGTCACTATCGGGTTGTTTGCAGACATGATATTGGATTTCCACCAAGACAGATCTTGTCGAATATCTCTTGACAAAATCATCGTATTTTCAAAATTTCCGTTTTCCACTATTAGTGCCAATGTCTTTTCTCTTTCAAGATCCTTCATATATACCCAACCATAACGTACTGCTCGACAGCATGCACCTAACGTTCCAACGAATGACGCGAACTCTCGTATTGTACACGAATGCAGTTCTCGCATTTTTTTAATTTTGTGAAATATTTCGCGTTTCTTTGTGATGGGAAGCTCAATAATCATCTTTTCTGAATTTAATTCAAATCCGAGAAATCGTTGAGTTCTTGATGGTTGCCATTGGCTTTTTTCTTTGTTGATAATAAAACCCAACTCTTCTAAAAGAGACCAGGTCTTGTCTCGATTCTCTATACATTCTTGGTAAGAGTTGCCGATCAACAGAAGATCATCTAGGTATATTACTGAGATATATCCTAACTCTCTCAAGTGGCTTACTACGGTCCGCATAATTTTTGTAAAAATGTAAGGAGCTATATTTAGTCCAAATGGTAAGCAGCAAAATTGAAAAAGTTTGTTTTCATATAAGAACCGTAAATATTTTCGGTCTGCTTCTTTAACCGGGACTACGTAGTATGCGTCTTTTAAATCGAGAGTGACCATAAACGAATCTTGTCGTAATAAATCTCTGGCTGTTCGAATATCCTCTAATTTAAAATGTTGCGTCTCGATTGATTCATTTAAATCTTTTAAGTTTAAAATGAGACGATGACGTCCATCTGATTTTGGAGTAAGAAAAATGCGGGATATGAATTCTCTGGGAGAAGGCTCACATTGTTCGATTACTCCCTTTTTTAGTAACTCACCAATTTGTTGGGAAATTTGTAACATTTCTACCGCCGACCAAACCGGTTCTCTTGGAGGTGTTTTTTGTAGGATTTTTTCTTTAAATGTGATCGTTATTCCGTTTATCCAATTTAAAATGACTTTGTCCGTGGTGATCGTTTCCCATTTTTCGTAAAAATACTTGAGTCTGCCCGCCAAAATATTTACGTCATCTAATTGCATCTCTTCCGAATGTGCTGGTCGTTCTTTAGGTCCGGTTTCCGGTAGTTCGACCCTCGGTGACCCGAGAATTTTTTCTGTCCGCCCCCCAACATAGGTCGAGGCTTGTAATTTTGTTGACGGTACGGACTCTTGAAGTTTTTTGTCGGTCGGCTTGTCAATATTCTTGGTGTTATCTTACTGAGCTCTTTGGATGCTCGCTCCAAGGTCTTCGCCGTTTTAAGGTTTTCGTCCAGTTGTTTTCCGAACAACCACTCGTCCACGACAGTGGCATTAACGGCTTCCTTGACAGACGCATTGAGGTTAGGGAGAATCAATGATCTTCTCGTCTGAGTCTCATCTCGTTGTAGATCTACGAGTAATCTTCCCATATCACTCAATCTTTCTAGGAGTGTTAGTCTCTCTATGTTCGTTCCACTCAATAGGTCTGACAGAGTTGTTCCGAGGTCGGCAAGACAACTTGTCACTTTTTCTTGTTTGGCATATAACCGAGCATCCCTGTTCGTGACCGGCTCTTGGAGAGATGCTTTGACTTCGGGGTTTATTTTTGGCGGTTTAATCATTACGCAGTTTTCCGGTATTTCGTATTTTTTCAGAAGCGTGGATCTTTCCTCTTTGGGCAGTCCAGCTTTGAACAAATCCGTCCATCTCAGAACGATTTCTTCAAGAATCGGTGTTCCGGGAGGTTTGTCTATCGCTACGCGCTGCCCGAGAGCCTCGAGAGTTTTTTCGTCGAAATGTGTCTTCGGCTGCGATTTGTTTGCTTCAGGAGTCTGGTCTGAAATTTCTTCAGCATTTTTCTCTTGATCAATTCGAGTTGTCCCGGCTGGAGTCGTGGGTTCGCTTGATTCTGTTCTCGGTGATTTCGATGATCTTCTCGAATTCCGATCGTATTCCTCGTGATCTGTATGAACCACGTCTCGAGATATATTTGTTAATTCATTTCCTCCCAACGGGGCCTAACCCCGGACGTTATATCGTCTTCTGGACGGAGTGTTAAAAGGCTTTTTTTTTTTTTTTTTTGAAAATCAATCAGAAGCTTCTTTGTATTCGGTCCAACTCTTGTTGGTCGTGTTGCCCATTAACAGCTCCCTCGGACCTTGTCCGAAACCATACAGGCCTAACCTGTATGGTTGGCATTATTTATAATTTTTCGATACGCGTGTCGGCCTAGTCAACACGCGTTTGTCACTTTGTGTATATATGTATATATATATATAAAAGACTCTTGTCCTCTTGTTACGGCCTAGCCGTTTCCAAGGATATGGGTAAAAAATTCCGCCATCTTGTCGATCTGAAACATATCGTACTTACCGTAATTTATGTTTTGTAATATAAGTCGGTTCTGCTCTTTTATCCGTTTCTCCAATCGCTTGAAACGCTTCTCCCAGCGGTTTTCTTTTTCTTCTTCGTCGGAATATGCGTGACGTTTGTGTTTCTTTCCCATTTCTCCGCAATATAGGATCGGGAAAAAAAACACGTGTGGCTTCTTCGGCACAAAGATTAAGAATGAAGTGAACATCGGACCATGAGGGCCTCAGGGAGTGGGGAAAAGGTTTTGTTTTACTATAAACCTGTGGCGACATCGGCATGGGGAGGGGATACTACCATGTGATCTCGAGGAAGAGGCGCGAAATACAATAAGTTTCTTTTCATTTTCAAGACCATTTAGGATCATATTTTTGACAATAAGGTCCGAAAGATTTATACCAAACTTCATCGGAATCGGTCGATTAGTTTTTTAGCTATACGTCACGATGCTTTTAGACATGCAATTTTCCCCCATTTTTAAAGATTAATAAACATCCGCCTTTTTTAAAGATCAATAAAAACAAGTTAAAAAGCTTGTAAAAAAATCACGTAACAGCCAAAAGTAGTGATAAAACATACCCCAAATCTCAAAAAAGAAGAAAAAATATTTTCTTTAAAAAAAACCACAAGAAACAAACGACTGCAAGAAGTGTGTACATTCTCCATCTCACACTACCTTAAGGGGGGATTGTCTTTTTTTTCGCAAAATTTACCGCTTTTTGGGAATTTTTTTGTGAAGAAAGTATACAACGGAAAACTTGTGAAACTTGGCATATAGTTTTATTGATCTGTTTACTACATACAAAAAATTTTTTAAACAAATTCATCAAAAAATCCGCCTCCCACCCCCCTCGACGCGCGATGGTCCTTTTTTGATGGTGTGCACGATTACAGCCTTCACGTTCATCCTGCAACAAAAACCCAAAAAGCATTTTACTTTAGACACATATAGCTATCGTTCGATGAAAAGAAGAAAAAAAAAATTGACCATTTGGTGACGTTTTGAACTTGAAGTATCGATTTTTCGAAAAAAATTGATCGATTTTTTGTTATAAATAAAAAACTATTAAACGTATTGCTTTTTTGCTTCATCAAACGATAAAAGGATGTCAGCTGAGCATTCTGTCCAAACTTGAAGGCAATCGGTTGAATAGTTTTTGAAAAATCGTGCACACCATCAAAAAAGGACCATCGCGCGTCGAGGGGGGTGGGAGGCGGATTTTTTGATGAAATTGTTTAAAAATTTTTTTGTATGTAGTAAACAGATCAATAAACCTATATGCCAAGTTTCACAAGTTTTCCGTTGTATACTTTCTTCACAAAAAAATTCCCAAAAAGCGGTAAATTTTGCGAAAAAAAAGACAATCCCCCCTTAAATGTTCAACCCACTCCGGATTTCTTTTTATTTTACGGTGTCACATTTAATTTTCCATATCAACGGATATAGGTCGAAAAATTTGTCTGGGATGAAATATTTTATGGAAAACATTAATCAACAAAGCCGCGCCATTCGCACTTGATAAATTATTTCGCCGATCTCCCAGCCCTACATCTCCCACGACGTAGTAGCACCCTCATAAAGAATTCTCACGTCAGGATGGGGCATGTGCGGGTATTGTCGTAGAGGGACTTGGCTGTTTGGGTGTCGGGTATATGATGCGAGGGAGATGGAGGGAGAAAGCTTCGAATCTGCGAAGGGTGGCAGCAGAGGGGCTGTTCTGGGCTGGCAGTAGCTGGGTTTGTAGTGACGTATCGACCGGGGCTGGGGTCATCCGAGGTCACCAAAGTTCACAGCGTCTCGCTTATAGTTCAAGAACCTCATACGCCATGAAAGTGCGTTGCGCCGTTCTAAGCGCAATCGAAATAAAAATAGAGGAAAGAAGAGATAGCTTGCAGGAACGAAGAGTGCCTCGTGAACGACGTTGCAAGATAAAAGCTTCGTCTCAGGCGACGAAAACAAAAAAAAACATTTTTTCGCTCCCAACTCGACGAAAAGAAAGCACTACAAAAATGACCAGCTTCCGAATCGCATATTTCTCCATTTAGCCATGGACGATTGATTTTTCTTTTTGAACTCAAATTCGCTTTCGCTTTTTACGGCGTGAAAGCGGCGTGTTTGTTTTTCTTCGAACTTTCGTGAAACGTTGAAAATAACAATCCGCAGGATGATCGGTGCTATGCCAGCCGTGGCTGTTCGCCATGAGCGCAGGAGACAGGAGAAAAGGCTGAAACGTCCGAGCCAGCTCTACCTCGCTGGCCAATGGATGCCACCCCCTCAGGGCTCACCACCAACCCCTAGTCCACACGGTCACAACAGCCATCTGGATCCCATGCCGGAGTTTTACCTTTGTGGCAAAGTGAGTATCGAATATTTATACAGAGATGTACATGCACGTAGACACGTAAGATCCTTCTCAAAGGACACACCCCATTAGCCTTAGGTATGCAAGGAAGGTCCTAAAATGGCACGTGGGTTGCCACAAACGAAGATAAAGCGACAAAGAATGCCTGCTGAGAGCATAAACGTAAATCGTTAGAAGGACATACTTCGCATGTGACGATCGTGCTCTGGAATCAGATTTTAGTTCTGGGATTCTTAGGAAACAAGGATTAGCAACTGGGCCTGAGTAATTGAGGGACAGAGCCCCTGAAATTTGTCACCGGACTGGACCCTTGAGATTTTTCGTTTCCACTCCGCCTGTCGCTGATTCAGGATGTATTGTAAATAAATATTAATGAACTTAATTATGTTGAGGTATTCCTTTCGCGGAGAGCCTTGTGTTGTGAGGGCATAACCAGGACCCTTCTGAATCCTTGATAAATTACATTGGCGCATAATAAAATCAAGTCACAATCAATTATTATACCCAACGATAAATTGGAATAAAACCATTTCGCGTAAATTTAGTTAGTTTATATATTTTTATATATTTTTTTAAAGTCACGGCTCCGAAAACTTTTCTGCTAGTCATATTTTTATCAATAATATTTTTGTAGCAGTCTTTTATTTTCATTAAATTTTCGTTCAAAGTTGACTAAGTTGACTTGAAATTTTACCAGTATATAGGCAAAAATCAGTTAATTGCTAAATATTCGGGTTCATAAACGGCATACCTTAAAGACTTCGGGAAGTTTTGTTTCCTATAACAATAATATCGAAAGGTTATAAACAATTTGTTTTAAACTGCTTAACACACTGCATCATTCTGACCCGAACGAATTTGAATAAAAGTGAATAAAATTGAAAGTTTTCAATAATTTTCCACAAGAAGTGAATTTTATACTTCCTTTAACTATGCAGTCATATTAAAAAATGTCTAAAATGTATGGTGGATTTTTTCAATAAAAAACGACGAAAGGGTTTAAGGGCAGACAGATGAAGTACTGTTTGGGTCAAATTGACCCAGGGGGTCAAAGCCGTGGCCAACTATAACTGTGTCAAGAAAAGTTTAATGAACAGTCAGAAAAATACATCGTTCGGCAGTTGAAATGATTTTCCCAAATACATCTTGATTTTAAAATAATATCCCCAATATTTGCAACTCTTTAGAAAATGTTGTACATTGCACAAAAAATTTATGATTTTTTGCATTTTTGTAGCAAAGTTTTACACAATGCTTGAGAAGTTTCCGGAAACGTTGGGTTGAAAATATCATTGAGCGAAAAGTTCTAATATCCGAACAGTTCTGAAAACATCCATAAGTATTACGAGATGAAAAAAAAGATTCTCTCATATGTCGAAAAATAAGTTTTGCAAACACTTCTTCAACTACTTCTTTAACGGTTTGCCAATACTTTTCAATGATATTATTGTTTATAATGTGTTGGGCACCTTTCGGACGATTTATTTTTTCAGATTTTCATCGTATTGAAGAGTACTGGAAGTAGTCCACTTTGTCTTACCCTTTGTTACCTACGAAACGTAATCAAGAAGTCACAATTCATGTTTCGTTCTGTGGGGCTTTCCATTCGTGTACATCGAATGCCTAGTTATGGTGGGAAATAACCATTTGGTTTTCGAACATTCGCAGATATCCGGATTGCACGCTGTGGTGGTTTGTTTGTTGCTGGGAGCGGTCGTCCTGGTGGTTGGACTGGTCCAGTTAGCTCCGGGAGCAACGACCACCGACCACAGGCTCGCGTTGCTCATAGCAGGTGCTACCCTGCTTGTGTTGGGTAAGACTATCCGGGGGTTGCCCCCTCCTTCTTCTATGACCCAGCCGAAATTAAAAAGACCGAAAATGGGATGGAGGTTGTTATGATGAGTCATCTTCAGAGTTGTGATAAGTCATCTTCAGAGTTGTGATGCGTCATTTTCAGAGTTGTGACGAGTCATCGTCAGAGTTTTGATGAGTCATCTTCAGAGTTGTGATGACTCATCTTCAGAGTTGTGATGAGTCATCTTCAGAGTTGTGATGAGTCATCTTAAGAGTTATGATGACTCATCTCCAGATGAGTTTTACGAATTAAGTATTTGACTATCCTTGCCAAACATAGTGGAATGTTTAGTTGAATTAAGTAGGATGGAAGGGGCAATGGACCTTCCTCAAATTCACAATTCACAACATCACAACTCTGAAGATGACTCATCACAACTCTGAATTCATATTGATGAGTCACCTTCAGAGTTGTGATGAGTTATCTTCAGAGTTGTGATAAGTCATCGTCAGAGTTGCGATGAGCATCTTCAGAGTTGTGATGATTCATCGTCAGAGTTGTGATGAGTCATTTTCAGAGTTGTGATGAGTCATCTTAGGGAGTAAGGCCACTGTAACGGCCCAAAAAAAAAGGTTTTTTCACTAATTTTTTGCTCCCGAAATTGAAGGTATTTGAAAAAAAACTTTTAATGGTGTTATCGGGCATACATTAAACTTTATTATAAAATTTTTTTACAGTAAAAAAAAAACAAAATGGCGGTTCCACAGCTATCTTCCCGGGACATGTTTTGCTTCCAGGGCTCCGCGGCACGCAGCACCACTGGTGCACTTTTGAATCTAGAACAAAAAAAAAACCATTAATCTAGAGGGCTATAGCTAGAGAATGTCGATCGGATTTTAAAAAGTATCAATTTTTGTAAATTTGGCGTGCGTTTGAAAAAAAAATTGATTTTTGACGAAAAAAACGGCAAGTCTTTTGTTAATAAAAAATCAATAAATAAAGTTCTTGAAAATTCCGATCGACATTCTCAAGATAATGTAAATGTTCACATCTGATTAAAATTTCAAGTAAAAAAAATGAAAATTGTTCGAGTTATGCTGCGTGCCATTTTGAAAAACCATGTTTCGAGAAAAACGCGTTTAAAGTTTTGCGAATAGTTTTTTATTGGAAAAAATTAAAAAAAAGAAGTTAAAAAAAATTTTTACCGTTAGTCTGCAATCCCAGCACCATACATTTGTCCTTCGATAGCCAAATTTTCGTCTTCTTCGTCTTTCCTGGTTGATTTTTGGAGCGCGCGCGCACTTTTGGCCGCGTCGCTCCGAGATGTCTCCGCGTGCGTGATGCGTTTGGCGTCGGCTTCGATGCAGAAATTATATAACTGTACACCAATTTCCACCTCCAACATCTTGAACATTTGCAAGACGTTGGTAAGGCCGCCATTGAATATGCAAACAGCGATATCCGTCGCAATATCTAGTACAGTTTTTCCGCTTGAGGATGATTTGGGGGCCAAACTCCAAACGGTAGCGTTGAAACTTTCGTTATTGTTTTGAGTATAGGTCCCCAAGCAACGCTCCAGCAACTCGTCCCGGCTCAATTCCATGTAGATGGGTTTGATGGCTTGATAAACCTCCTCACTCATTGGCTGATTGTGATGATACGCATCCAAGGCATTTTCTGCTTTCGCTTTCTTCCAACTGCACCAATTCTCCGAACATTTTTCGTGCTGAGGCTTTTCATCCGTTGACATTTTGTGAAAAAGGGTTGCCCAGATCTCATTTTTCATATTTTTGATGGAATCGGAATTTCGACGGATTGCTAAGCCGTAATAAATGCTTAGTTCGTCAATCAATTTGGCAGTGAGTTTTCCTCTTCCCCCGAGACCTTTTGTTCCTTTTTTTAAGTTTCTCAATCGAGTGCCCATTCTTTTTTGCACGTGATCTATGCACTCTTTTTTTTTAACATCAACATTTTCATAAGGCTTCGAATCCACGATGCCTTTGAAAGTTTTGGAATCGCCATCTCCGATATAATTGCAGTCGTTTCGGAGCAAGTTTTGACACGCTTGGCGGCGACCTTCATTTCCTAAGGACAACAAATTTTTTTTCGCACAGGACCTTTTTTTTCTTATTCTAGAGGGTTTAAACTATTTTTTAAGCCAATAAAAAAAAATCGATTTTTCAAAAAATTTACAGTGGCCTTACCCCTTAAAAGTTGTGATGAGTCATTTGCAGAGTTGTGATGACTCATCTTCAGATGAGTTTTACGAATTAAGTATTTGACTATCCTTGCCAAACATAGTGGGATGTTCAGTTGAATGAAGTAGGAACGATTTTACGACACGATTTTAAAATTGACACGATGCACCGTCCAAATCACGTCAGTAAGGAGCAACGTTTATTTCGCCCCCTCAACAGGAATAGTATTGGCCGCGGTGAGATGTTACGTGTTGCATTGTATGCCGTTGCCAGCCGATTCACCGGTTGCAACACCCTTGCCACCGCCAGCCACGGATCAGCCCACAGTCCCTCGCAGCACTCTCGATCTTTTGGTTGGACATCAAAATCAACCGGAGACCGACGCTCTGATGCAAACCGAGCATCAGCAGCAACCGCACCATCATCATCACCACCATCATCATCATAATCATCATCACGGAAATCACAAAAAGAAGCGTAGTTCCCAAGGTTCCCACTCCGAAGAAGCCTAACCTCCAAAATTATCGTAATCATATAAATAATCGTGATGATGATAACGATGACGCGGGTTGTCATAACGAATATGTATATTTGCTCGTGACACGTGCATCTTTAGCTTTTCGTTGGGGAAAAAAACGAGTAACTTACGATGAATCAGTCGATTGCTGAAAAAATGTCACTCAACCACAAATTTCTGGCTCGTGCGACTAGGTCAAGTCGTTTTCCAACTCTGTAAACGAAGAGAAATTGCGAGATAACAAAAAGTGGCAAAGGGAGAACTACGCTTGACGAAATGGAAATTGAGATGATTAAAACAAAGGAACTATAAAAAATCGCGATGGTGGGGAAAAAATGTGAAGACTATTCTAGAGAAAGGTGAAAAAAAGATCTCGCCAACCTGTACATGTACACATTATACTTGATCCTTTTATCTTTTATAACTTTCTATATATCTGCCTACTATATACGTATACATACATACATACGCACACACACGCATGTATATATATATATATATATATATATATATATATATGTGTGTGTGTGTATATATATGTATGTATGTACATCTATACTACGCATATTTATTAACATATAAATATAATATATTGTGTATATCGTAATCCCGTGAAAATATTCGTTAATTTTATGCACTCCGGTGCTTTACCGGGACATGCGTGACAGTCTAATTTGCACACTCTCCAAGGGAAAGAGACGGAGATTCTGCAAATGAGAAATGGTTCGAAATTAATAAGAACGAAGTACATTTTTTCCTTTATACTGCCGAAAAAGAAACAGACGAAAAAAACACGAAGGATCGCGCGGAAATTCGCGAAGATTACGATGCCGGGGGCTCACGCTATATATGTATATACAAATATATAAATAAACAAACAAACAAGCGTCCCAAGTAAAAAATAATTGTCACGGATTTTACCAGTACTCGCACCTCGGGCCATCGGATTTGCTAATTTTATCGCTAAATTTGCATACGCTTGGGCGAAAATTTCGCCTGCGAGCGGGGGGCAAGCGTCATGCGTGGGGGAAGGAAAAGAGGAACAAATATTGTATAGAAATAAACACGCAAATGGGGGAGAAGGCAGCAATGGCAAACACCCATTTTTTTAACTAGTGTTTTTTATCGTCGAATACTTCGATGATATTTGGATTGGAAAACAACGCGTACACTTTACTTTACGTCGTTGAAGGGTGAAAATAGTTTTCTTCATTCCTTGTTGTCACTACTGTACATTTTCAAAATACGCCACGTAACAATTTACACAAAATAACCGCGAAAACGTTTACTATCGATTTTCTCAATACTATTTTTCTAATACTATTTTTTTTGGATACTATTCTTTTAATATATAGAGAATTTCATTCTCGCAATCGTAATAATCGATTCGTTATGTATTCGTGAAATTATCACGCAATGTTAAGAAAACGAGAAAAACATTTAAACCCGACCGTTCTACGAGTAACATATTTCTACTCTATGGTCCAAACATGAAAACCGACGACAGACTGTTTTAAAAAACGTTGAGGAACGAAACAACGACTCGATTGATAATTTGTGACTCAAATTTGGTAAAAATTCTCACGGCGAAACTGGATGAAGGTATTAAAAAAAAAAAAAATTCGAGTCTCATCACAATTGACACGTTAAAGGAAAGGATCTTATGGCAGCGAAAGGTTCTTATGACAACGCGCACGTTATTCGCTGGTAACCCAAACAAATTGATATTTCGTGCACGGAAACATGAGAATTCCCGAATTATGAAGAATCGAAACGAGGCGATTCTTGGATATTTGCCATTTCCGCCGGTTTTCCCCTTAAAAATCTTCAAGTATTTTAAAATATTTCGCTGGCGCATCCCTATGCGTCACTATATGTGTCTTTCGAATTATGTATTTAAACAATCTATTTACACGACAAAAAAAATATATATATCTATATATATATACATATACATATGGATAATATTGACGCCGTAAGAAAGAAAAATGGAAAAAATGTCTTACGCCCGCGTGTCGAAAATAAGTAAAAAAAAAAGATCGTCATCGACTGGATTTCGAGACGACAAAGTCGGATGGAAAAAAAAATCGAGACTTCCACATGCAGGCACAAACGTTCGACTACCGTTGGGGTCCACTTATACTTACCGACTATGAGAAGGAAAAATGCGAAAACGAAAAATTAAAAAAATATAAATAAGCGTCTATACAAGCAATTGAAAAACTTTACAAAGCGATACGTACAGGGTGATCAAAGAATATTTTCGGGAGATCCAGACCACACCCGATTTCGTTTGGCCACTCCGTACAGTGATATATAAATACACGCATACATCTATATATACACGTGTGTGTATACACACGAAGGTGGCACAACTTTGGGCTGTATTTTTATTCCCTTTTCTCACCATCCAATTATCTGCTTCAAAGACGAAAAAAATGTCGCGGAAGCTGCGAGCGGTTAAAAAATATATAGAGGTCGCTCAAACATCGTAAAAGTTCAAATTTTCATTAAAACATCGATTTTTTTCGTCCACTTCTCACCCATGATTTTTACGCTTCATAACTTAAAAATTAACCTCGCGAAAACTCTAGCCAGCCAATGCCATTTCAGTTTACGAATAAAACGACCTATGATTTTTTTTACGGACAAGAGCTTTATAGATTTATTTCATGAGAACGAAAATTATCATTCTTGGGTTAGAAGTGTGAGGTAAATGTAAAAAATCTGTTTCTAAAGAAATAAGGATTAATTGTTTTGAAAATTTTACAAAGCGTCAAACATATGAGTGAGAAGAGGGAAAAAAAATCGTGAAAATTGGAAATTTCGAAGCTCTTGAGTGGCCACTAAATATTCATTCACCGGCTAGAGTTTTCGCGAGGTTATTTGAAAAATTCTAAAGCGGAAAATTCATGGGTGAGAAGTGAATGAAAAAATTGATTTTTTAATGAAAATTTGAATTTTTGGGAGGCTTGAGCGACCTCTGAATATTTGTTGACGGCTCGCAGCTTTCACGACGATTTTTTTTTCTCTAAATAAGATAATTGGATGATGCGAAAAAGGAAAAAAAAATGGAGCTCAAAATTGTGCCACCCAAATACACATAAAACACTATACGTAAAGTATATTGACCTATGATATGCATACAAACTATCTCTAACGACGTATGAAAATGTTTTAAAGGTAACGAGTTTTAACTTTTAAAAGTTGGGAAAGAAATCAGTCTTCGCGGTGCTGAATGACCGCACGTTTCGTTCAGCACCGATCGGCGCTTAAGTTACAAAAAAAGAGTGTGAAAAGCAAAAAAGAAAAATTAGACGTGTAAAAATTATTCAAGCTTGCCATCGCCAATGGGCGAACGTTTTTGTACCGCTGCTCTACAGTTTTGATTTGAAAAAAAAAATAATAATAAATAAATAACAAGCAAGAATTGCGATTGAAACGAACGAGTAGAAAATTGCCACTTAAATCTTTTCGTGTTAACACTCTCTTAGTTATAGAATATAAAAATCGAACTATGCAAGTGAAAGGTAACCAAAAAAGAAAAAAAATGGTAATAACGCTCAGTATTCGCATACGTTGGTGCCTCACGAGGGAGAGTACATTATTTTTGTCCAGGAAATAAAAAATAAAAGTGTACTTTTCTTCGTCGAGGTCCGAGCATAAACGTGGCCTCTGTCTTTCATAAAAGAAAAAAGAATAAGAAAACCGTTCGCTTTATCGTACAACTACGAGCACCAATTGCCAATTGTGAATACACCCCCTTACCTCCGATGCGCAATGAATTTATTGAAATTAATTGTATGTGTATAAACATCCATTAGCCGATGCAAAAGCGTACAGGGACTCAAGGAATTTCATGATAATGCGCTGAGAATCAGATTCGAGGATATATCAACAGTCAAACGTAAAGTCACGTTTGCATTTCGAGGGAGGACACCACTTTGACGGTCTGAAATAAAGTCGTCTTTTACGATTTTTTTTGTCTACCAGAGCATTTATTTAAAATTTGAAAAGAAAAATACCTTATTAAGGAAACATTGAACGCGTTTCGCGTAAATTTTTATTTAAAAAAAAATACAAAATTAACAACGTCATTGAGCTATCGTAGAGCCTCCGAATGAAAAATGTGGTCCAACGGCTGAGCCGACAACGTGACAATGGTCGGTCTGAAAAATAAAAAGAATTTTTTTTACAATCTCTATAAATGTAGTTCTCGTTGTACGCAGACCCTTTTCAAAAAAAAAAAAAAATAGAGAACAATCACAATATGGCGAGTATTGAGGAAAGATACCGGAGGGATGTTCCTCGTAAGTCAGTTGTAATTTGGTAAATTTCCAAAACCTTGACTTCCATGTTTTCACATATTCTTGAATATGTATGAGAAAGTGCAAAAAAAATCGTTTTTTACCCGTCACAGTGGTGTCCCGCCTCAGTCCTTTTCGATAATCGAAATGCTGGTACTTCCGCAAATTCATTTCGTCGATTATTTGGCGAGTTAAAAACAATTCCATCAATTATCCAACAAAATACGCTCTTAGTTTGCGCATGCAATTATTCACTCCATTTAAAAAAAAATACTATTGAATATAATGATAATTTTGTGGCCGTCATATTGAATCTTGTATTTATCATGTTGATAAGTCAAAGAGATAGACTTCTCAATCGCAAACGGGACGTGAAATCTTTCCACAAAAAAGTGAGCACAAATAAATATTTTTACGAGGCTTCACCAAATATTGATACATACTCCTGAAAGTTTATCGAATCAATTTCGCTCGGAAAAAACGGTAACCTAAACTTTAATTCGCTTATTGAACTGATTGAGGGGTCTTATCACTGTAGACGGTAAAAAAGCCTATTTTCATGCATTTTTTGATAGGTATATATTATAGATATTGATTTAAAGGTTGTTACACTCAATAAAGACACTTTCGAAATACATTTTTTAAATTATTTACGAGTCACAATAGACGAGAATGTTAGTTAAAAAAATGTCCTAAATGTCCTAAAATGTAGGTCTGCGCTGTTGATGAAATGTTGGAGGTGGATAGTCCAAAATAAATAAATCAAACATTTTTAGATTCAGTATGTTAATGGCTATAGCGCATATCATACGATTTTTTATATGTGCAAAAATAACCAAATGGCGAACATTTTTCCAAAAAAAAAAAACAAAAAAACGTGTTTTCTTTCACTGTTTTTGCCCCAAAAAAATAGTAAACATAGTTTTTTTAAATTCTTGATATGCGATATAGCTACAGTTGTAAAGAATATGTGGTTAAAATTTCAGGATCGGTTCAGTAGTTTCGACGATTTTATCAACAAGCCCTCGAAAAACATTGTTTCGAGAAAAACGTGTTTAAAGTTTGTTTGGGTTGCATGAAATACATAAAGACATTTTTTTAATGTACTTTGAAAGTATATTTATTGCGTGTAACACTTTTTATATCAATATATACAAAATAAACTTATACAAAAAAATCACGAAAACAGGCTTTTTTAGCGTCTAAAGTGAGAAGACCCCTTAATTTATTACGCGAAATCAAGGTTCCCAAGATGCAAAATTGACACTTTGAAAATTTTGCCACATCGCTAAGTTTTTTCCCCAAAATGATACCACATTTTTTAAAATCAAGATTATCATCTTCATGTTTTTGTCTTTTCCACAAAAAGTATGACGTAAAAATGGGTCTCTCAACTTTCCCAATCTTGAGATATTCTAAAATCATGTGTAGTAAAAGAAAAAAAGCATGTCCAAGTGAGCCCTGTACGCGTATAAAAAACGATTGATACGTATTTCACGAGGATCAAAAGAGAGAACGAGATTTAGTACTTATCTCGACTATAGAGTATGGTCTAGCTGATTAAAACGATACCTTCACGACATTAAACAATAAGGCGATTCAATTAAATGCATCCGATGTAGGATGATTAGCGTTGAACTCGTAGCGTCTGAAAGTTTTATTTTTTTATATGTATAACAAAAATACGTGCTCACGGCGTTTTTTACGTGGAACGCTTCCTTACCATTCGTTGAAGGCTCCTGGTCGACGCGAATACATACAAATGTTGCGGTGTAACAATAACAAAATGCGACGCGACATGGAAAAATAAACCACCCACGATTGAAACTTAGCTCTTAAGGTTCGTCATACGGCACATTCGTGAAAAAGGTTTCTACTCGATACACGTTATAATTATTATCGGAAATGGAAGCGTATGAACCTTTGAAGAAGTTGATCATCGGAAACTTTGGATAATAACTATTGAAATCCGAGCTTGGTTCCGAAAACCCTCGACCTCCGATCGAGCTGAAATTTAGTACAAACCTTCCTTTTAATATTTTAAAACGACCCCTAATGGAATTTTTGGTGACTCGTAATAGTTTTCGAGATAATGAATTTTAAAGTTATTTTAAGGTAAGATTCCCCCCCCCCCCCGTTCGAACAGAAATTTTGCACAAACCTTCCTTTCGATATTTTGAGACAACCCCTAAAGGGATTTTTGGCGACTCGCAATAGTTTTCGAGATATTGAATTTTAAAGTTTTTTTTAAGGGTAAGATTCTGACCCCCCTGAACTGAAATTTTGCACTAACCTTCCTTTCGATATTTTAAGACAACGCCTAAAGGCATTCTTGGCGATTTGCAATCGTTTGCGAGATATTGAATTTTTTATTTTTTCTTTTAACGCGCGCCGTTTATGTATATATCTGCTACGTTTCCGTTCATACCTATATATGTTATCGCGTTCTCCATTTTGTCCAAACAAAAAAAACCCAAACAAACCCAAAAACTATTGCATGTTGCCAAAAATCCCTTTCAGGGTTGTGTGAAAATATTAAAAGGGAGGTCGGTGAAAAATGTCAGTTTTATCGGAGATTGGGGGTTTTCGGAACCTTACCCCGAGCTTTTTACTCGGTTCGTCTATGCGGAACGGAAATCCTGCTTTTGCATCGTGCTTTTTTAAACCATTCATGAACTTTGCTTCGAGTAACTTGACGGTAAAATCGTGAGGAAAATACTACACAATAGCTTTATAAACATTGAAAATTCATTTCCCATCCAATCTGTGGGATTTTGAGGGGTGAGGCTACTGTGAGGACCCGAGAATCAAGGCTATTTAAAGAATTAATTTTGACGCAATAATTACGATAATAAAAAAATCGCTTCTACATTTATTTGTGCGCACATTACCAAAGATGTGGACCAAATTTCTCTAAAAAATATTAATGATTAAAACGTTATGAACAATCTCGTGAAGGACCGTTGAACGTGAGGGGCTCAACGGTGTACTTGATTTTAGCAATTCGGTTGAACGGAAACAAAAAAACGATTTTTTTTCTTAAAATTGATTGTGTTGGCTAAGACTTGACCGAGCTTTATTTTGTTAGGGTGTATCAATCATAAAAAAAAGAATTAAATCTTTTTCTTCAATTTTTCGAAGCCAAATGACGTAATTATTGTTGGTAACTAATGAAAAAAAATCTTAAGACGACAAACGTCGGTCAGGACTAAACAACTATTACATTGAATAAGTGCACCAAATTTCTAGTCAATCCGTTCATTAGATGTCGGGAAATTGTGTACACCGTTTTGAAAAACATAGTTTCGAGAAAAATACATTTACCCCTTCCTTGACACACTTGGTCAATTTGACCCGGATAGAACTTCATCCTTCTACCCTGAACAAGACATCGGTCGATTTTTATTCAATAAAAATCCAGAATACACTTTAAAAATTTCTCAATGTGTCTGTATAATTGAAATTCGGAAAGTATAAAATTGAATTCCGGGTCAAAATGACCCAATGTGTCAAGGAAGGGTTTTCCTAGCAGTTCTATGGTTGTAGTAATAAGTTTACCTTCAATCTGCGATTCCTGCACCATATGATGGACCTTCCTTTTCGATGTGAGTTGCCTCAAGCGACGAACGATTTTTTGAAATGTTGTCAGTAAGCCTAGCCCCTTAAGAACTTATTTCGTAGGGATACAAAATGTTGTGGTTGCGTCTCGTGATAGATTGATAATTTCATGAGCTTCTATGTAGAACCTCAAGTCTGTTAGATTCGGCATTGAGTACCGAACCATCAGAGTCGTGAACATTTATGGGTGTGTTGGCCCCTAGTCTTCCTTAATTGGTTACTCCGCCGCTTTTTGCGCTACTAGCTCATGCCCTTGCCATCATCTGTGCACTGTTACTTCTTCGAGGATAAGTTAAAATAATCGGTACCAACAAGCGGCGATCAGATGTTTTCGAAGATGTTTTACTTTTGGCAAAAGTTCTACGCTTCACGTCCATCGAAGATGCTTGTTCCGAGACTTATTGATTCCCAAAAAATCGATATACCCTTGAATACAATTGACTACAAATTTGACGACTTCAGAAGTATGTAAGGAAAAAAACGGGAAGAGTTTAATTATACATGAGCGGATTGTTTCGATCACATTGCGCCAACTTCCGGTCTTATATTTTTTTATACGACATAAGTATATATGATGTATTCGTTACGCTGCACACGAAACATTTTTATCATCATTTCATTGTATTGCCATCCAACTCTCCTGTTGGGGAAATAAGGGGAAAAAGTGTCTCGAAAGAATCTTGTATTCACAGGCAAGAGCTGTGCAATTCGCACTTAGCAGAATGAAGGTGTGAGACATATAAGAAGACTATGTAATCTATGTATGTGATTCTATGGTATGGAACGCGAGAAGAAACTAAATGAAAAAGAAACTCTAACGCTATTGTAACTTTCAGAGTTTAATAAACACGTTTTCACTAACAGAACGTCGTCTCGCCCCAACTATTCCCAATTCTCCCCAATAGAGTGGCTGCATTTTGTTTCCCAAAGGAGAGAAAATTCAAGGGTCCGGAACAACGATGAGGAGTTTAAACAGCGCGGCCTATCGCGATCTCCGAACTATCGAGGTTATGTATCACACTCTCCCACCGCTTCGAAATTTGGAACCGTAATTCCGACTAAACGATACAATCAATTGAGATGAAATTCATTGTGCACATGCCATATTGTTGCAAAAAGAGTCTGACGGTCGATATTTTCCCAAAATTTGAAGAAAAAAAAACATTACAGATTGTCGTTACCATAGGATGAATTGGGAATTACCAACCGATGCAGCGAACTCCTGCACGTTTCAAGACCGTTAGGCTCTCGACAGTCCAAAACAACGCATTTCGAGCGTTGTTTCAACGGATTTTGTGAAAAAATGACAGACAACCCGGAGTTAAGTGTTTTCTTTTACACAAAAGTCGGAAAATTGTACCAACGGAGCACAAAATATTATCGACAATCCCGAAAGTCTAGTGCATCAGTTTTCCCACTGGGGGCGTTCTCGCATGGTGGACGTGCACACATATACACTCATCACACGGACGTGCATTAACCGGCACCTATTGGATCTCTGCTCTTTGCTGTAGTGTGAGTAGCAGACGGGTGCCGCGACATCTGGCGATAGTTTGCGGCGGCCCGCAGCCAAAAACTACGAGTTCTGCAATACCGTCGTGCGGTATCGAAGTCTCGCAGCGGCCCGGTCGGTAAAAATCCCACGACCAAGTTTTCTCCTAAACGAATCACATTTCGGGCAAACGAAGAGAAAGACAAATCACCTATGTATCATGCAAATCATCTATCTCTCTCGCACTCGTGGCCGCTCGGTCGGTGTGAGCCTGAATGTTGGCCGAATGCGGAACAAAGACGCCCTCTGCCATATCGACCAGGGATATGTTATATTCATCCGAAAACGTGTCGGTAAGCTTAGATCGTAGATTGATTGCACTATCGATGGGTAGCCGGTTTGAAGGAGCCCTACCGAATTCTCTGTAGATAAGACCGCGGTTGATAAAAAAAAGACGTCGGATCTGGCCAGCCCGACACGTACCGGTTGCTTGCAAGCTCCGCTGACGAGTCCTCCAACATGTGTCGCATTCCCTTTTTACCATCCTGCTCCTCTGGTGGTACGGTAACACCTTGATGTCGGTCAGAAAGTTTTAGCCACCAATTCGGTTCGTACGTTCTCCGAAAAGATGGTCCCTTGACATTTCTCTCCAATTCAAATGCCAAAATCATTTTTGCACAACGAAATAAATAAATGGGCATGCTAGTAAGGGCATTGGAATGAAAAGTGACGTCGACTTCCGGTCCATTTCCGCATAACTTTATCATTACCACACGCAGTAACAACAGTGGCTTATTGATGAGGGTCGGTGGCGAACACGCACCATAAAAACCGGTGCGGAGGTGGTGTTTCAACGACGGGCTAGGGCCATAGAAGGTGGGTGAACGTGGAGGGAGAGCTTATCGACCAAGGCACACGAACCCCGCGAAGCTCAGTATCCGCGGGACCACCACCCCGTCAAAGTGAATCCACGGGACGGGATAAAGTCTCTTTTTCTCTCTTCCTATCTGCCACTTCGTTGCACTCATTTTCCAAAAGTTCTATGCTGACGCATCAGAAATAATTTGAAGAAAAGGGTAAATCAAAATTCACAGCCTATAAAAGGTCGTTCAAGGGTGCGCGTTTGAGAATTGTGCCCGGCAAGGAATTGAAAGAGGAAGACACACAAAACAAACAAGTGAGTTTTTTTTTTTTTTTAAGAATCCTGATATATTTAAGTTTCATCGCTTTTCTCTTTGGAAACTTCACACGATTATACTAGCTTTAAGATGGCCATTTTTGGACTACTGCTCCTTCTCTCGCTCTCTTGCTCTCACTACGTTACTAACTGCACTGTTGAGTAAACTGAGCGAGGTGAACTTCTTTATGTGCCATTGTGAAAGCACTTCCTGTGAAAAGCTCTTAGCTGCAAGCTCATATCAACTCGCACCTGGTTCAGTGAATTTCTCGAGGCGTGTAAATATGTACGCGAGAAATCCACCCCCGAAAGAGTACGAGTATCATATAGAGACGTAGGCCCTCTTACGCCCACTCTCAAAGACCCTCTGCTCCATTCATAACAACGTTTCTACTTATTAAGCTCCTACCATCTTCCAAGTGGACGAATGAAGCGACTAAAACAGAACGACATTTTTTTTCCACCACCAGCCTCCATCCAGCCTCCGAATTTATTTATCGATAGGCTCTCTAATATTTCTCGCAATTCATAATGCTATCGTTCAAGTCAATTTACTATGTTCAATCATTATAGTGAAAATCTTGTAAAGTTCATCGTAAAATCAAGAAAGTTAATTTTATGACGCCCAACGCGTGTAGGCTTGTTGCGAAATATACGCAAAAAGTGATTTCCGTCGATTCTAGTAATGAATTTTACGACAGCAGAAGTATAAAATGATCAATTGATAATTCGTCAAGTGAACGCACGAAATAAACGATTTAAAAATCGTATCAAGGTGGAACATAAATAAATTCTTTACAGCAGAAGTTCATCGTACACTTGATTGTCTCGTCGTAAATGTTTGCAGAACCTAGGCCACAAATATCGGGAGTTTGGATACTCCAATTGTAAACGACGGCTGAGCAAACATAACTATCGATATGTATGTGCCTCGAGTAGAAATTTTAGCTCAATTACTTTAGGTAAATTACAGGCATATGTTTCATCTTTATACATAAAAAAATTAATACAATTAAAAGTTAACAAAAATAAAACATTAATTGAATTGCAAATTAAATTACTGTTCTTTTCGGGACAAATGTGGAGTCTGCGTCAATTTTATTATCAAATCCACTAAAATTATTTTGTTCCAATTAACAGGAGGTGAAAAAATGATAAACCATATCTTTATGAAACTTAATTTCCACGGAATTGAAGAGATAATTATTTACGTGTGAAGTCGATGTCTTTGTTTTATTTTCGGCGACAAAGATTACGCCATTGTTCTTCTTGGTGCACATCTTGGTGCAAAAGTATACGATGGTTAATGTTTCGAGCACGAGTGGCACAATTGCAGGTGCCGTAAGAGCACCGACCTCTTCTTATTTCTCTATTTTCAAATGCAACGTATTATATATATGTATATATATATATATATACACATAACCTGTCCCGATGTACTATTTACAATGCGATATGTATCAGACTACGGTACTGGAACACTGCCAAGTGAAGTTACTACATTTGGTGCATCGTATGCACGGAAGTCAACGAACGAGAAATCCTTTCGGGCGAAGACCTTTTTTTGTACACCAATGTACGTGTACGTGTATTGTTGGCCTGCTTCCATTAGGATCCCCACCAAGTTGAGTTCGTTGTTAAGGGAAAAAACCTTTAAATGTGTTGGTGGTGCAATATTTTTTTGAATACAAGCGTTGGGTAACCTCGCACCAACGAGCACCCTAATATCATTCCCAAAATGATAATTCATCGATATGATAGGTTTGAAATGTTTACATATATTTTTAAGCTTGTTTCAATCGTGTTGACAAAGTTATGGGAAATATGACTTTATCAACTGTTTAAGGATGTTGAGTCCCTATGAAACATGTTAAAGTTAATTGTTCCATAAATAGCTTCTTAATCGTCATGAAATTTTTACACGACTTCCTGAATACTTCATGTAAAAACATACCAAATTTTCAGAATTTTATCATCATTACTTCAGCCATTAAGGGTTGAAATAAAAAAAGATAAGAAAATTCTGAAAATTTGGTATGTTTTTGTATGAGGTATTTAAGAAGTCGTGTTAAAATTTGACGACGATTAGGAAGCTCGTTATTAAAAAATTAACATTTAGTTAAGAACAATTTTTAAAAGAAATAAAAACAAATTTATCAATAAACTTCGTTTTGTTTCTATTGCTTTCAGTATATTGTAGATATTATAAAATTGAGAGGTCAAAAAAAAAACTTATTGCCAAGTTACATCAGTTTCCATAAAACAACATTTAATTTGTGAAAGTTAACTGTTCAATAACGAGCTTTCTAATTGTCGTGAAATTTTTACACGACCTCTGAAATACTTTATACAAAAACATACCAAATTTTAGGAATTTTATCATCATTTGCGATTTGGGACTCAACATCCTTAATATTTTTCTTTCGAGGTTTTTAGAGCTGATGCTTTTAGATTCGAGGATAACTTGAAATCCTGGAAACACTGGAATTGTAAACACTCCTCTCAAAAAATCGCTGATGATCACGTGCGGTTCATTTTAATTTGAAGGTTGAGTTAGTGGTAGCTCAACTCGCAAAACGATAAATGACGACACATTGAACAAATTATATTTCTCGATAAAGGCAGACATAGCACTTTTTTAATTAATTAGGATTGCCCTACGAATATGCTCGGACAGTTACAAAAATCCATTGATGGAGAAAAATAGCGATCGACCTTTCTCGTTGGATATCCTTGTAAGAATGGGATTTTTATTGATTTATAATAGTATTAGAAAAATACCTATTTTTTCTACAATTATTTCTGAGCAATTGGACAAATTCCTTAGATCACCAGTCAAAAAATAGAAGCTGATTCAGGTTGAAGATTTTTCTTCGTGGCTAATATTCATTCATTAACTTGTTTATTCATAAATTAACATCTGCGCTTGCGCAAGCCCACTTTTTTATTGCTCTTAATAAAGAATGTTGCTATGCCAAAAAAGTCAGAAAATTGTTACATTTGCGGGGTCGTGCGACTTTTCTGCACACGTTGGCAAAAGTCGTTAGCCGAATTGAATGAAAAAGTGGTGAGAAGATAGAAAAATGTGATGAACGAGAGGGCGCGCAAAAAGGTCCTTCCCACGTCCCTGTAATGGGAAAATCGTCAGCACATCGCTAAAAAACAAAAAGGTTTCGCCTCCACTTTGGATTTTTTTATATTTCATTTGCGCTTTTGTATTACAATGTATGTAAAAGTAAAGATGTAAAGAAAAAAAAATGTAAAAGTCGTGTATATAATTGCAACGGAGATACTAACAATTTTATTTCAAAACAGATTTGACGACAATGTTTCCAGTTCTCAATTCTTCTCACGGCCATATATAATAGCTTCCGGAAAAAACATACGACACAACTTTCTGTACGCTTCCTTATTGTACGAAGAAATGTTCAATTTTTTAGCACTATTTATTTTATTACGTGAAGAATCGACATTCGTAAGGAAATTTTGAAAAAAGCATCAACAAGATTATCAACAGGCTGTTTGTGCCTACAGATAAGTGGCTGCAGATATTTTAACTCACTTTTATTATAACTCCTCTCACAATTTGATACAATCCAAATTCGTAAATTTTACTCGACCGTACGGCAAATCTTATCACTCTTGCATATGCAAGAATGTGTTTGTTTTAATTCGGCGACGATATACATGAGGAATCGTAAAAGTGGTGAGCGAGGGACGTTTCCATTAATCGCTGTTGGCCCCTTTCGGGATTCGTACAGATAAATTGCTCGAAAAGGAGGTCGGCCCAACAGTTACAATGCTTCCAATGGCCTTAAGCTACAACTAGGCCTCACGAATGTCACAAACATTTAGCTGTTGCAACCTGCGCGAACTTATATCCGTGTACAATAGCAAGAGGTTTATTATCACGCCAAAGAAGCTTTAAAGAAACTCTACGCCGATGAATATTCCGATCATTTTCTTCATTTTTTAGTTTTTATTCGCCAATGATTCAATGTACAGCCCTTGCCTACATACCCAAAAAATTATACACTCTAATCGTTTTTCGCGAACGCGAAAAGGTATGAATTTTTATAAGATAACGCTACCGACGTTTTGAAAATACTATAGATAAATATGGTTTTCACCAAAACAGTTCGAAGCCTCCTGAATTTTTTGCCGTATTAAAAAAATATTTTGTCCGAAAATGACAATAAGCGTTGTCTTTCCATTTTTATAGGACTCTCGGAGGTATTGTATGTACGTCATGTAATCTGTGGGTTTGAAGCCTTCGAGTACACCTATTCTTCACTCTCGAAAGGGCAAGGTTCAAATCGGAGAATATTCGTTTATCAAGTGTTTTTTTTATAATTATTATCGTGAACATATCGCTCATCCACTAGAAAACTGTTAACACAAAAATGCTGTTTGAGACAAACGAATTGTGATCTTTTTTCTTCACATTCGTGAGGCCACTGTGACATCAATATTTATCCAAATTAGCCTCTAATGATTTTACTTATTGTGCAATTTATCAACCTATTTGAGAGTTATAAATAATATGTAGCCATTTGCAATGAACGATTATTCTGTGTCGTGACAGTTTTTTAGAGGATGAGCTATGAGGCTTTCCGGTAAGGGCAACCGAAAACTCGAATAGCTTATCAGACTTCACGTTTTGGAGGATGAATAACGCTGGAACTCTTATAACGTAATCACAGTGGACTGCCTTAGCCTTTCCAGAAATACCCAGAAAATCGTTATCCAGTGATGTCTATAGGCACTTCGTAAGGAGCATCAGATATAGCCATATCTGATGTCATTGTCCGAAAGGGATCACGGAGGTGACGGGGGGGGGGGGAGACCCTAATATGTTACTTTATTCCGTGCACTGGCCTCGCGAGTCAACGAACGAGCAATCACCCGAGCGGAGACGTTTCCATTAATCGCCGTTGGCCTCCCTCTGTGGTCCGGATAACTCGAACGAGGTCGACGTAGCATCGACCTCCATATCGTCCACTTCCAATGCGATTTATATTATAACGCCCGATCTTGATCCTCCTATCGCGAAAATCCTTCCGTTCGCTTTAATTGTCTTCAGCAACGAATGAGAATTCCGGCCTGATAACACATTAAGCAATACTCGAAATCTTCATCCACCTATGATATCCCCTTTTATTTATCCGTTTCATTCTTATTCGCGAGAACCGATTTCCCGCGCTGTCTTGGATAACCATGATGGAGGAGACGGCAAAAAAATGTTTCGACATTAATTTCGGGAGTTTAAAAAAAAATCGTCTTTTTATACGGCCGAAAAGAGAAGGTCAATACAGCCGAATGACATCACATTGGCCGACAAGCTGCCGCGTACAGATATTTCCGTAACGAATGACTTGCGTCGAAATGTTTACGACCACCCCCGCGCTCATGCTGAATTGGAATCTTCCACGCAGGGTTGAAGTACCTCAGCGGACTTTTCCACTTCTATCCCTCTCAACACCCACGCGTTTATAAATCGCACGAAAAATACCCGGTTTTCTTCACATTGAACGAATAAAATGAACACTTCATTAATTCGTCGTGAAACCATAAATACTGGTCCTGCCGCCTGCGGTAAATTAATGCGAGTGCGATTGACCGAAATAGACGCGTTGAACTGTTATGCGATCAGTTTTTAAGGGGCTATACCAGTATAAACTCTGAAAATTTGGGTGATTTTCGGGAATTTTTTGGAAGAAAAGTACTCAATTAAATGTTTCGGAAAATTGAGAATATATTTGGCTATATTTGACCTATATTACATAATTTTTTCATGGAAAAATATTGAGATCCAAGCGACTTATGCGCTGCCTTCGGAGGCGCAAAAAAAAGTTCCTCCACTGCTGACATGATTCCGGCCGATTGAGTAGCCGAAACCGAAAAAGGAAAAAATGTCGTTAAGTTGGAAGATATTTACTCTACAATGACGTAGGATTTTCGAAAAATATCCAAATTCAACAAAATGGCGTAGTTATGAAAAAAGTATGTTTTCTTGCCTATAAAATGGTCCTTTTTTTCAATGCCAAATCGTCAATTTTCATCCAATCAAAAATATCCTACGTCATTGTAGAGTAAATATATTCAAGAGTACTCAGTTCAAATTTCAAGACAATCGGATAATTACTCTTCGAGTTACAGTGTGAGCAAATTTGAAAAATCTTATTTCGAGAAAAACGCGTTTAAAGATTTAACTATCGATTTTATACCTACGAGTAGTTGCTCTTTAGGAGACTGCCATTCGGGGAGTGTTGGAGATACGGCCTTGAAATTTTTACAGGATATTCTTGAAAGTATAAACTGTCGAAAAAGGCAAAAAAAATCGATTTGTCGAAAGTGTCAAACTTTTTTTAAGTGACACAGCTGGTCTGAAAAGAAAAAAAATCTTTTCATACTTGAAGGTATTATCGAAAAGTAAGGTTTATCGAAATGTCAGAACTGGCCTTATGACAATGGTTGTAGGTAGTCGTCAATTTTTACGTACCCACCAAATATCGACCCAATTATTCCACGACCTATTAAAAGCCACAAATTTCCTAAAATTCTTTGTTAGAAAGAAATGTTGTTCTCCTAAGAATTGTGTCCGAAAAAATGAAAATGGATATTTGTGAATTTCTTTTCATTTATATCGACGAATTTTTCCTACTCAAATTCCTCAATTATTTTTCGAGACACTCATTTAGAAATCTACAATATAAATATGCAAAAAAGAAATCTCAGAAATTATCATAAAAGTAAGGAAATTAAAATATAAAAAAAAACGTTCGTTCCATTCGTACGATGCCATCACCATAATTCTTAGTTCTGACGGCAGCTTTTTCCCTTTACATAAAACCTTACAATAATTATAACGGGGGAACGATAAAACTCCGTAAAATTTTAATCTTGCGAGCTGTTCTTCGCGGCATCGAAATAACGAACATTTTCGTAAGTATCCGAGTCAAGAAGTCCTAGAATTTCTATTTGAATGACAACCGAAGAATCGCACGTGAGCTGCTGTACAGCTCAAGAGGGGCGAATTTTTTTTTTCGTTTTAAGTGACGAGATCGCTGCGAGAGGTTTTGGCCGAATTCCAAAGAGGCCTCGAGGAGGACCGAACGATGGGGTTAGAGTTGTCAGTGATGCGTTCACCCCTCATCCCTCGGCTAAGGGCGCTCAGGGATAAACATATATATCTATGTATATGTGTGTGTGGGCGTGTGTGTATATGTATATTTGTATATCTGTATAGATGCAGAGCGCCTACAAGCGCTAGTTCAGCACCGACCGTCCTTTTCTCTTGCCATGAGCAAATGCAGCGGCAACCATGACATCGAGATTCAGGCCACTGTCCCAGTTTACGCCTTTCCCAGCAATAAAGCTTTCACTTGGCTCTCTCTCTCTCTCTCTCTCCCCTCTCTCTCCCTCTCTCTTCTTTTTCTTCTTCTTTCGACTTTATCCTGCCGATACGTAGTATAACCAATTTTCTCGTCGTGACTATACATATAAAATGCTTCCATTCTCGTCCGATAAAAAGTTGTTTATATATATATAAACATATACACATGGATTCGAAAATTGCGTGTGAGGAAGTTGAAAGACTTTTGCTACGTGAACTATTAAAAATTCAAACAAACAAAAAGGTTCAGGCAGTATTATTGTCTAGAAATGTGAAAAAATGTTTTTTTTTAAATTTTATATCATTATTCTACATACCTTTCTCAATACGTCTGTAAAAACCGTTGGTAATTATATAATTTAGTGACTTTTCCTAAAAATGGCCTCCGATTGTTTTTTTTTCGCGTTTTATCGCTTTTTTGTGGTGTAAATATTGATGGTATATTTGGGGGAGACGGTTTTTTAGGTTCCAGGTTTTTGACGAAAAAAATACATTCGAAAAAATTGTAAAAATTTGCGACTTTTAGGGCGATTCTTTTTTTTAGCAATTATTCGTTAAATTGGTACATCATTGGTTATATTTTCCACGGCCGATGAATGAAGAAAGATGATTACCAAACCATTTTATGATGCTCATAACATAAGCCGAGTTATAGAAATATATGAAGGGTGCGCTCGGGAAGCGCGTTCGTGACGCAGCCAAGTTCAGACGCATTTTTCTCGAAACTTTGTTTTTCAAATCGGCAACCACAATATCTCGATGACCACTTGGCTGATTAAGGGCTTACACCACTGTCGACGTTTAAAATTAAGCGATTTTTCTCCTTGGTGAAAGGACAAGTAAGAGAATAATAATATTCAAGTATTTTATTAGTCATATCGTCAAAGGAACTGAAAAAAAATATTTTAAAAAAATTGTACAAAATGGTGAAGCCATTGTCGCGAGGCATATTGAATTTAAGACGCTATGCGGCAGGCATTATAACTGTCGCGATTGGGAATTTAGAAAAAAAATTAACAAATTTCTATTTATTTATATGAATATAGCTAGAAACAAAGGGGATTTTGAAAATATGAATTTTTGTGTATTTGGCAAGTATTGAAAGTAAAAACTCAATTTTCGACAGAAAAAGACATTCATACGTTAATAAATAATGTTATAATTAACTCATGGATAATCCCGTACGTGTTTCTCTTCGGAATGTTATTTTAAAGATGTGCTCAAAATTTGGAGTGAAAAGAATGAAAATTGTTGGAGTTACGCTGCGTGCCGTTTTCAAAAATTGTGTTATTCTTATTCAAAATGGTTCAAATCATCTCATAAGCCACTAAAAAATAATTGTTTTGAATAATTCTACACTGGTTCTACTCCTTAAGGAGTTCCGGGACAATTGACAAATATTACCACTTGATTTAAATTTGCACGGAAAATTCTTTGTCATTTACTGAATGTACCCTCCAAATTTTAAATCGACGGCTACACCGTTTCTATGAAATTCATAATTGAAAAAAAAACACTTTTTCATATAGGGAGATGCCTACACTTATCGCTGAATGGCAGTTTTACGCATGAAAAAGTATGAAAAAATGTTTATAATGTTATGCAGAACTGTCAAATCACTCAGTACATTATGACAATTTTGTCATCAGTGTCATAAGGTACTCCTAATGTCATCTGGTCATAGGCATATTTCTATGTGTTTTTCAATTGTAAATTTTATAAAAACGGTGTAGAAGATTGATTAAAAAATTGGGAAGTGCCTTCAGCATATGACAAACAATTTACTTTACAACTTTGAAGCCAAATTGTAACATTTCGTTATTTGTGCCGATAATCCTCAGGCTCAGATTTGGCATACATCTTCAGTAAACTATTTTTTAATCTTGGTAACAGAATTGAGAAGAAATTTTTTGAATGTAGAATGATTAGAAAATTAGGAAAAATTGATAATTGAAGTTTACCATGCCATCATTTTATAATTTTTTGCTGAATCTACTACCAAACATTACAATAGTCATACAGATTGAGAATTTGTTTTTTTTTCATCCGCATACAACATCCACGACACTAGTCGCCAATTGGGGGCGGTTTCCGAGCACCGCCTTAAAAAAAAAGTACAAAAGTACATGATAATAATTTTATTTTGTACATATTCTTGACGGATTAATAAACGTGTGTAAAGAATGTCGGAACGAAAACGGAAAACGTTCAACAGTTATTCCATCCTAAAAATCACCTCGAAAACAACGCTCTAGACGACAATACTGCCTTAAGGCCTTAGGCCACAGTAACGGGTATAAAATCATGAGCGAATTTAACAATTTTTTTTCGCATGAAAAAGTGGTTCAATCCTAAAATTAATTACACATCTATTTAGTATGACTATCAAGCTGTTAGAAAATATATATACTTTTTTTGATGTACACAATGGCCGACTACTCGAAATTTCTCGGAACAGCTTTTTTCCAATTGGCGTGACAAATAACTTCAACAATTTTCACTCGATTTACTTCAAATTTAAAAGTTATGTTCCTAATGGCGTTTCGCAGAGAAGTACGTACGGAATTTCTGATTAATCGAAAGCTTTTCATTTTATGAACAGTTTATGAGCATTTATAACGAAATTTTTCACTGAAAATTCATTTCTTAAGTTCAAATACCTACAACTTTTAAATAAAACAATATTTTCTAAGTTCCGCACGTACTTCTCTAGGTATTCTAATGTAGATTGACGAGAATTTTTGTTTTTTGTTCTAGGTAAAAAATTGTGGATGCTAAATGTCGCGCCGCGGAGCGCTTAAAAAAAGATAACAAAAGAAAATATTTGTAGTCGGCTACTTTGTACATCGAAAAAGAAAAATTCTAAGAGCTTGATATTCATACTAAATAGATGTGTAATTCATTTTATGAGTGAATCACTGTTTCATACGAAAAAAATTGTTAAATTCGCACATGATTTTATACCTGTTCCTGTGGCCTGAGGCCTTAAATTTTGGTACTTTTCCAAGTTGTACCATCTTGTATATCATTCGCACCATATCGCCAGCCTCGCGCTATTTGTTGGCTCCTTTCCGCCGAACAGCGGACCAACTACAAAGTGACGGTTCTTTTTTTTTTAACGACGGTACACAAAGAGATATCGATCCACATCAATTAATGCTAAATTTGTGGATCGGAATTTTTGTAAATTGTATTCGATTATGATATTTTTGTTGTAAATGTACATAATCTCATAGTTTTCCATATTAAATGACTGTGGATATCAGGCCCACGTGCTTCCATCACGACAAACAATGTATATATATATATAATTGAAATAGCTATGGAGTGCGCGGTATCCAATATCGGCTTCGAACTTTGTTACTGCATAGAAGAGCATACAATGCGCTGCACGCGCTGTTGCGACTCCCCCCCTCTGGTGAACGCACGTGTGTTTCTGACAATTAAATAGACCAGGCGAGCAATGTGTGTCTTCCATTTAAGGTTGTATTGCGCGTACATTCCCTACCAAAAGTGAGTTTTGGCAAGAATTTCAAGTACTTTGCCCTGAGATTAAAATTAATAAAAATCAACAAAATTGAAGATGCTTAAACCACTAATTTCCGGTAATAGTAATGCAACAAAGTTACAAGTAAATTATTGAAAAAAAAATTGTTTAACAAATGTCCGGTGAACTACTTTTTTTATATTGTGAAATGAATTCGTAGATTTTTCTGAACAGGTGTGAATTTTTTTAAGAATTTTCTTTCTATTTTTATTTTTATTATTTTTTATTTAAAAAAATGGATAAAGGGTCAAATTTTTCTATTTCAGAGCAATGTTCCATATTAAATCCAAAAAGTGTCCGGGGTATTGGACGAACAGTGTCATAGGTACAGCCTCTGAAAAATTCTAAAAACGAAATTTCCGAAATAGAGATAAAATTCTTTAAAAAATCATCTGTATTCAGATAAATATAATAATTCATTTAATGTCGCAAAAAATCAAGTTTATCGGAGATTTTTTTAACAAATTTTTGTTTGAACAGTTTATAAACGTTTGGCATTCTTATAATTCAAAACCAATGTTCTCAGCATCTTCAAAACAGTTGATGTTTTTCAGATTTTAATGTTATCGCCAAGTACTCAAAATTCTCACCGAAACTCACTTTTGGTAGGGAATGTACGGGCAATACATACTTAAGACTTCTACGAAATACAAAGTTACAGAAAATACATCAATTTCTCAATAGATGTATATGTTTATACAGTTCCTATATCAACCTGGAAATAATTTAATTTAATTTACCGTCTTTTTTTGTAGGTATACGTCCCTAAAATTTTTGCCGATGCCACAAGAGAGCAACTGTTGTTCATTTACAATTTAATTGTTAAAAAAATAGAACTCTGACATTTTATGAAAGTCGATAAAAATAATCGGTAAGGGCATATAATGAAAAATAATTGAAACTGCTCACATATGTAGGTATACACTACCAATCGACTCAGTTTACGGTATACATTGCACGTATTGAGGTGATTGATTTTTACGTGCCTTGTATTTTTATACGACAAGCCCCATGTTGAAGCGAACGCATTTGATTTGCTCTTCTTTTATTTCATTCAAGTGAGGAGTTAGCTTTAGGCGCAGAAAAAATCGCCGATTTTTATGTTTTTGTTTTAATGGAAAGACTTCTCCACCATTTTTGAGACTTTATTACTACTTTTGGCTGTTACATGGTTTAAAAAAATTAATCTTCAAAACGGGTCGCGGCAGATGTCAAACGGCGTAACACGTAGCGTCGGCGGGATTAATCTGAAGAAAACCCAACAAAGATTTTTCTTTCATTAACCCGCATACGCAGAATATGAACCAAGAAAAAGCGAGGAATGTTGAAAATACATAAAGTGGTACGCTTTGAAACAAAGAGCTTGAATTTTCCGAAAGAAATGACTACATTTTGCAATAAAAAAAATGCTTTTATTTCAATTTACAAAAACATTTAGGGTTTTAGACGATAAGGTTCGAAAAGTGTCTACCAAATTTCATCAGAATCGGTCGATTACTTTTTTAGCTATACGTCACGTCAGTTTTAAAAATACAGTTTACAACACCGTGCCACACCTCCACCATTTTTAAAGATCAATCAAAAATACGATGTAGTAACTAAAAGTAGTAATAAAAAATTCCCTAAGCCTCAAAAATAGTGAAGAAATTGTTCATTGCAAAAAAAAATCATGAATATGAGAAAAAATGTTCTCCACCTGAAGGTATCCTCTTAAGAGATTTAAGAACAACGCGTGAAATGTCCGTTTAATTAAATTCCGCAGACTGCGAATGACACACGCGATATTTTATATTTGGAGATACGCCTGCATAGTTCTCGTGTCTGAGATTATTCTTTTTTTCATTCCTTCTCATCGCCCAGAGGTGAACGATGTTTCGCGTACTCGTTGCCAAATCGCAATAATACCTTTCTCCATCCGATCTGCCTCTTGTTTCTGTCGTTCCGAACTGCGTAGCAGGGGTTGCATTTTTTGTACAGACACTACCCATGGGAAATAAGAGCAACCTGGATTGTCCATTGACGAGAAATGTTTCGTCCTTATATTGGCATTTTGTCACGTTGAATGTGGAGATAAAAGAAATAACGTGTATGTCGGTGTCACGAAAACTATGGTTACTCATGACGATCGAAACTCCCTCAATTCTACTATAATTTGTTGTTGCTTCACTATACGGGTTGTTGCATTTCAATTACATGCCCCAAATAAATCGTGGAAATGAAGGATTAACGGTTCGAAAACAAGGCTTTTTCGATAATTTTTTTCAAAGTACCTGAATAGTCCATGAATATTTTATTTTCCAAAAAAAAAAAAATACAAAATAGCGTCCCGGTGGCCGGTAGGACGAGAACGGGCGGACTCGTTGAAACGCACATAAGCACCTAACTCCCCCCGTAACGTACACGAATATTGCTAGCGCAGTACACACAATTCGTACAAAATATTCATTTTTGCAAATTTGGCACCAATTCGAAAAAAAAGTCACATTTTCGACTGAAAAAACGGGCTTAATGTGTTTGCAAAAACCGAAATTATTAGCCGATCGTGAAAATCGTGTGTACTACGCTAGAAAATGTATCTGCAAAGCTACAGTTGAAATTTGAAGTCAACCGGTTAAAAATTGCAGGAGCTGCGAGTCGGCCCTATTTTAAAGACATGGTTTCAAGAAAAACGCGTTTAAGGATGTTGAGTCCCAAATCGCAAATGCTGATAAAATTCTGAAAATTTGGTATGTTTTTGTATGAAGTATTTCAGAGGTCGTGTAAAAATTTCACGACAATTAGGAAGCTCGTTATTGAACAATTAACATTCACAAATTAAATGTTGTTGTATGGAAACTGATGTAACTTTGCAATAAGTTTTTTTTTGACCTCTCAATTTTGTAATATCTACAATATACTGAAAGCAACGGAAACAAAACGAAGTTTATTGATACATTTTTTTTAATTTCTTTTAAAAATTGTTCTTAACAAAATGTTAATTTTTCTATAACGAGCTTCCTAATCGTCGTGAAATTTTAACACGACCTCTTAAATACTTCGTACAAAAACATACCAAATTTTCAGAATTTTCTTATCATTTTTTATTTCAACCCTTAAGGAGGTTGAAGTAATGATGATAGAATTCTGAAAATTTGGTATGTTTTTACACGAAGTATTCAGGAGGTCGTGTAAAAATTTCATGACGATTAAGAAGCTATTTATTGAACAATTAACATTAACATGTTTCATAGGGTCTCAACATCCTTAAAGTTTTAAACCCCCTTTCACTTCAGACCATATCATTCTTAGGATATTTATATATATCAACTACATAATTCTTGGGATGTTCCTACATCATTCAAGACAAAAAAAACGCTCCTCTTCTTCAAAGGTATAAAAACCCTCAAGTAATGTTACGGAATTTCAAGAATATTGACCTACCGCCTGCATGGGCATCAGAATGTACCGTGTTGAGACTACCTTTTTTTATATCCCATGTGTATGCGCGCGTTGTTTGACTTTGTTTGTCATGACACTGGACACTAGGGAAATTCACATTCCAACGAAAGATACTTCTGGACGACCGAATTTGCGAATATGTGTGACTATTCGGAAGAAGCAAATGATCAACCAGACAGACTGTCATCACCGTGCGCCCAAAATTCTTGTTCAGTAGATTTATTTGCCAGAGAGATTAATCACACTGGCACGTACGATTTTTACATCGAGCGGCACACAATCAAACAAAATCGCCACACCTTTTTTTTCTTCTAGCAATACGAAAATTGTACATTCGCCCTAGTGACACGAAAAAGTAAAATATCCCACGCCACCCAATCAGAGCTTGAAAAAAAATATGATTCTCCCCGAGATCGGTAAAATATTATTTTTCCATGAAACCTAGCGTGCGAGAGAAGCTGGAAGATTGGTGCGTCAGGCATTGCAAGCTCGAATCTTTGGAGCTATATTCCAATTGCGCGATAAGTGTCGGCAACATTGACAATCATTACTTAGTTCCAAATAGTACAACCCTAACGTATAAACGTATCATATGCATGTGATATAATTATGCGTCGTAATCTGTTATTATGAAACGGAGGGGAGAGAGAGAGAGAGAGAGAGAGAGAGAGAGAGAGAGAGAGAGAGAGAGAGAGTTGTCCGACCTCGGGGCGCAATACACCAGCTGCATCTACCCCCGTGCACAAACGTGCAGCTTTCTCGACTGTTCGATAACACACCGTGGCTAGGTGCAACGGCCGTCGGCCCCACGAACGTAATCTAGGGCAGCAGTGCCACCACCACCACCACCGGCGTTTCTGGTGCTGCTGCAAATGTTGCTATACGGGCTCCCGGGTTCCATGCACCTTCCTCTCCCTCTTCCTCCCTCCCTAGCTGTGTTGCTCGCTCTCTCTCGTTTTTTTCTACCTCTCTCACCCTCTTTCTCTGCTTCCCATCCGCTTGCCTCTTCCTTCGTATCCTGTTTTCCATCCCTCTTTTTATCGGCCTCTCTCACTATACTTTTCTCTTCCGCTCTTGCTCCTCTTCTCTTTGCCTCGCTGTCTCAACTTTTTTTTCTCGCTCCTTTTATTTCTCCTTATCCCTTCACCCTTATTCCCGCCGTCTCGCTACCGCTCTCTCTCTCTCAGCTCCCTCAGCCTCACTCTCAGCCTTACAGATTTGAAGACAAGAAGAGGCAAGGCAAAGAGAAGAGGCAACGATAGCTTATCGTCATAATTTTTTTTTTTTTAACGAAAGATTTTACCGTTTTTGAGACTTGGGGTATTTGTTATGCCTGCTTTTGGATGTTACATGGTATTTATTTGATGGATCTTTAAAAACGGCGTATAGTTCACAAATATCGCACGGTCTTCTAAACGGGTTGCGGCGGATATTGTCAGACGCCGTGACACGTACCGCTGGCGGGATTAATCTTTTTAAAAACCAACGAAGATTTTTATTTTATTAACACTCAAACGCAAAATGTGAACCAAGAAAAAGTGAGAAATATTTAAAATCGATTAACTGGTACGCCTTGAAACAAAAAGATTGAATTTTCTGAAAAAAAAAATGGCTAAATTTTGCAGTAAAAAAGTACTTTTTCTCAATTTTGAAAAATTTTAGGATCACGTTTCAAACAATAAGGTCAGAAAGATTTATACCAAACTTCATTGGAATCGATCGATTAGGTTTTTAGCAAGCTTTTAGGTTTTTTGAACCTAAGCAGTTTAGCAATTTTTTAGGTTTCTTAAAATTAGGTTTAAATTTTTTATCAATAAAATTAGGTTTAACATTTTTTTAATTAGGTAACCTTCAGCAGTTTTTTAGGTTTTTCAAAATTAGGTTTTTAGCAGTTTTTAGTTCAGTTTCAAACAATGAGGTTAGGAAAATTCATACCAAACTTCATCAGAATCGGTCGATTAGGTTTTTAGCTACACGTCATGCCAGTTTTGAAAACGCAGTTTTGAAGACCCAGCCATACCTCTGCCATTTTTTAAGGCTGATGTATCGAAAAAATACCACGTATCAGCCAAAAGTTGTAATAAAACATCCCCTAACAGGAAATGGGTGCGAAGTCGATCTCTCCGATTTCGATGAAATTTGGCATGCTTCTAGAATGGTTAAAAATAGGCAACACGTTGAGACGGAAAAGACCGTCTCATGAAATAAACAACAGAATATCGCCCCAAGGAGACTTAGGAGTCAAGCGATTTCGGGAAACGGAAGGGGTAAAGGGTAAAAACATACCAAGACCAAGAGGTCCGCCATGTTGGTCGAACCGACCACGCTAATTAAATTAATGGCGGACAATAACAAAGGGAGACTAACGGTCACCAAGGTAAATTCAGACGCATACAGAAGAGAGGGAAAAGCGGTAAAATCCGGATAACCGCTAATCTAATTAAAGGAAGACGGAAGAGAAGGGGACCGAAAAAGCGGTAAAATATGGGTATAAAAGGACGATAATTTTGGAGGAAAGACACTCTTTGAGTCCCTCGTGGATCGACTAATACTGCTTGGCAAAGTACATCCCTAGTGGAAGGAAACGCTGGGAACACGGAACGTTGAGAAAGGAGAGAAACAAGGAGTCGCACCTAAAAAGCATTAGAAAGAACTCTTTGAATCCCTCGTGGATCGACAAGTACTGCTGGACCAAGTACAGCCCTTGCGGAGTGGAAAGGTCTGGAACACGGAACGTTGAGAAACAAGAGAAACAAGGAGTTGCGCCAAAAAGGCATTCGAGAGCTCTTTTCATTTTTTGGGAGATAACAAGTACTGCTGGACCCAGTACAGCCCTTGCGGAGTGGAAAGGTCTGGAACACGGAACGTTAAGGAACAAAAAACGAAGAAGAATTACAATAAAACTAATTTTGTGAGAAAATATTGGAAAAACAAAGAAAAGTAAAAAAGAGCAATAAGGAAAGTTAACCCCTTAAGGGTAACGACTAATTATCGAAAAATAAATAGGAAAATTGTCGCAGGAGAATATAGGATATGAGAAGGTATCATTACGAGCGAGCGTGACGATAGATATAAGGGAAAAATATTAAATATTGGAAAAGACGAGAAATAATATATTAGGAGATAAGAAAGTATACGCTACAGTCATACGAAACAGACACCCACACATACACACACTCACGCACACACTTGCAGAAAAGCAACGCAATAATCGAGTAATGAGGATCAGGAGCACAGAAAGTACAAGGAGGTATCCCGAAATTACGAGAGCCCCGAAATCTATGCAAAAAAGGGTCGTTCGAGTGCTCGCGGCATATCACTCGATTAAACTATCATAGACAGGTAGGTGGCGACATCGCACGCCAAGATCTAGGACCGGGCGACAAATTATTGACGCGCGATAATTGATCGGGAGATAGCGTAGATCACCGCGACTCGAAGGGCAGCGCTAGGGTGGGGGAAGTGGATCTCGACGCGTAACGAGAGAGAGCGCGCGCCTACGACCAGTCGAGCGCGAGTCCTAGCGCCACGAGTGAGAGAGCGCGGTGATTAGACGCGCTCGAAGGGAAAGTCCCAAGGGAAAGTACCGCGGCGCTATAGGCAAAGCATCGATACCTACCGCGCCGCTAGCGACCACCCGTGATAATCGATATCGATCCAGGATAAAAGCTCAAGCCGACCGAAATGTACCTTGCGAGTAATCAGTAATTGACCGACCGAGACATATATTGCGAAACACACTATAAAACAACACAAACAATACATTACACTCATACATAGCGTTATTTTATTTTATATCGAGCCATAAAAAAAAAACTTGAATAAATCATATTTTGTTAAAAATACCCAAAACACCTGAGTTTCTACTAATTTCTTCCCTGTTCGAGTCCCCGAACCTATAAATTTATCTGTAACGAATTAACACCCGTTACAACGTATTTTTTTATATCTGCGGAGCCCGTTTTTTAAGGGTTTAAACGCACCCTCCAAAATTGGGGTCTTTTCGTTTTTCGTCGATAACGTTTTTACGGTACGAGATATGAAAAAGCTTCAAATTGCAACAACGTTTATTTTGTCGTGCACTATACACGGGAGATGAGAACGATAACGTTATCGACGAAAAACGAAACCACCCCTATTTGCGAGGGTGCATTTTACCCCTTAAATATCGCAACCTTCCCTTTTAAGTCGTAAAAATGGTGAAGAAATCACCCCTTTAAAAACCAGTCATCAAAAACAGCAAGGTTTTTCCTCGCCGAAAGGCACGGCCCCCCCTTAAGAATGACGAGCATTTTCGAGTCTGTTCTCGTCCCTATAAACGAAACCGGGCACCTCTAGAAACGAAAAACATATCACCTGTTGATGCAACTCTTCCTTATAGTACGTAGGGAAAAAGAATGTATCAGCCATCCGCGCGATTAAATATTCTAAGATACAACAGACTATTCTCGATTACCTTTTCCCAGGATTGGATCCGGCAAGTTGATTTACACGGCGATCAAATATTGCAGAATCTTTACGGTTGTAAATCGAAGTAATTGTGTTTTCTTTCAATTTCCATATCACACTTACCGCTATCCAAACTGTGATTACAGCCTTACGCGAAGTAAAATTCAACGATAGCCAGTTTCACTCTCAATTAACACTCAAATTCGAAGGCGTTGCACCACATCTGAAAAAGGTCAGCGAACGTTGAACGATATTATGCTGACTGGCGGCAAATGTGGTGTCGATTGATCAGTACAAGAATTATATTTACATCGTCTCTACATCGTAGTAATTTTTGCAAACCCAGTGAAACCCCACGCCAAAACCGTAAAAATGCAGCAGCCGCCAATCATAAATGTATAATATAAATAACGACATATATCGATGAATACGTAAAACCGAAATACGAGGAACGAGCTGAATGTACCGAACAGATTGCTTGGAGACGATCACACAAAGAAACCTTGCCACCCCTTGATGAATAGATTTCATGGAGCCGAGCTGATAGAAAGCAAGCGTTTTCTTGAATTCTGTGTACGAAGGGATCGTTCTTTCTTCACTTTAGAAAGATCGGTACGACTACTCGATCAAATACTCCGAGGCATTCCAAGAAATACTAACAATAAGTGTCCCTTTGGATCTATGTAGTGGGGTATCTTCGTGATTACAACGGATACTCTGGACACGTGTAACCGCGTAGAGGTTGAAGTGATCTTATCCGTTTAAGGTTCAAAGCATGATCCAGATATTGCTTCATCCCTCTCTCCATAATCATCGTCTCTCATTTTTCACCGTCAACTTCCTGCTGATACCTATAAACGTCGCTGATGTCCCTCGTGAGGTTGGCGGGATAGCATCATTATTCATTTTGTACGACACACTTTGTTTATTTGCGCCGTGTGGTGGAAAATTTATCGAAGGTCGTTGCCAGGGTGATCGAAAGGCCTCGAGGGTTGCTTCTCGGAGTTGTTTCGAAGGGATGAACTGGAGGACTCTACCGAATGCCTATTTCTCTCCCTCTTTCTTCCGTCTAAAGATTTTCGATTAACACAGACACGGGCCGTTATTGGAGTGGCAATAGTTGCGTACACTTCGTGACACACGAAAAAAGCCCGAGTTCGGGATAATAGGAAGAAAAAAAAACGTTGTAACGTTGATACGCAAAAGTTACGATTAATGACGCTTCTACGCCTTATTTGACACATCTCATTGCGTTGAAAAATGATCTGTATCGATGAATAAATCGAGTATGCACCGTACATACAAAATATCCGAATATTGCTATATTCTTGATCGTGATATGGACTGGTCTAATGGTGTAGATTGATAGCGTCACTCGCGCTCCATTTCTCACTTTACGCTGTAAATTCATCGAAAGCTCATTTCGGCCACGGAGCTGCAAAATTAATCCAAGGTTGAAAGGAGACAGAGAAGAAGCGAAGACGAGAGGAAGAACCAACGGTCTGGGCGCGTGGTGTACACCAAGGTTAAACGAATAACTTTTATAGTATGATAATTGAGCCGATAGAGAGCCCGAGGTACGAAATATTTTCTGGGTTAATAACGGATTAATGGCTTATTGAGACGTAAAAGAGAATGCGCAGAATGGAAATATAGATTATTTAGATAAGCTTATAAATAAATAAATAAATGATTGAATATATAAAAACATTAATATAAATATATAATTATACTAAGTATGATATATTTATGTATACTAGATAGGGGAGACCGGGGCAAAATGGTATAGCGGGGCATAATGGGACCGGGGCAAAACGGGTTTGGGGCAAAATGGAATAGTGAAAATCAACACTGCTGAAAAATACGTCATTGGGGCAAAACGGGACTGGGGCAAAATGGGACAGGAAAAATCGGAGATTGATTAATCGTAGTAATTTAACATTAAAGAAGACGACAATTTTTAATTCTTAACTCAATTGCTTAAACAATTATTATTATTTTTGACTTTACAACAACAGTTCGTGCTCGGCTCGTCAGGATTCGTTGAATCCAATAAATTTAAGTACTCCAACATTTAAAAAAATGTTGGACGTAAATTGTTATTTGAGCCTTCTTATTCGATTGGTACAATTTCTTTGTCGTTATTAATTATTTAAATAATCAAGTAATTTTTATAATCTGACGCGTGCAATTTTTTGGTTTTTTTTATTTTTATCGTTCTTTGTTTTTTTTTAATTTATTTTCTGCCAACTGCACGTTACTGATACTGATTTTCAAGCCATCGATGAAAATCTAACTCTTGTCAATTTTTACGTAAATTGTTTTATGAAACTAGGACCGCCGCTCCCCATGAAATCGACGGATATGTGTCGACAAATATATCGGTCAGTCCGTATTATCTGCGTATATGTGGACTGAAACGAACCACAAGCACCATTTAGATTAGATTATGTTTCAACAGCTCTTTCATAGAGCCGAAGCATGAATTTTCCTGTCATCCCATTTTGCCCCAAATCCAGCGGGCTGCGACACTTCATTTTTGTGTGTCCCATTTTGCCCCAATTTGATATTCCACTCCTCTCTGTCCCATTTTGCCCCGATCCCATTATGCCCCAGTGCCGTTTTGCCCCGGTACCGTTTTGCCCCGCTATACCATTTTGCCCCGGTCTCCCCTATATACTTATAATAAGAGTATGCAAATATTTATATTTATATTGATATTATAAGCATAGTACTCCCTAATTATATTATAAAATATAAAATTATATTATATAATTTTTATCTATGGAGTTCACGCAAAACTTACATTTTCATTCTTGATTTTACATTTTTCAACATTATTAATATCATTTTGGAACGTTAATGAGACTTAACTTTTGAGTTGCTGTTATTATTCGCAGGTAACAGTTTTTTTGTCTCGGAAATCGAGATCTATCGAAATTAAACGTTAAAAGTAGGTGTTGTCCTAATAGTCTGCTCTCAAGTGGGCACGATCCACTAACCGTATCTACTATCCAATGCGATCAACTTTTCGGTTACCTACCTCGGAAGCCGTGAGCTTATGCAGTTGATCAACTCAAATACACGGTATCGATTATTGTGATATGAAAAAAAAAGAAAGTTGTTTTCTTAAAATTTTGATTTGTTGTTTGAGGATATCGAAATTAAACCTTAAAAGTAGGTGTTGACCTAACGGCGTTTGTTCATAAGTGGTACGATCCACTAGCCAACGCGATTCATTTTTGCGTTACCTACCTCGCCAGTTTTGAGCTTATACAGTCGATAAACTCGATACTCGATAATAAACACGATATTTATTATTTTCACATAAAAAAAGAAAGAAAAGAGTTTTTTTCTGAAAAATCCGATTTGGTATTTGAGGATATCGAAATTAAACGTTAAAAGAAGATGATTCCTAATTGTGTTTGCTCATAAGTGACACGATGCACTAGTAAACGCGAGTAATTTTTGTATTACCTGTCTCGCAAGTTTGAAGCTTATGTAGTCAATAAATTCAAACACGATATCGACTATTTCGACCTAAAATCATTCTTCCGGAAAGTCCAATCACTATTGACTCACTCCAGTGGTACTGCACAGTCTCGAGATTCTTGATGTAGTTTTGACGCCCGACAGCCGACTAGAAATGGGATATTTAATGGAGAACCCGATACGGAAGAGGGTTCAAAATAGCCACGGCTGACTATTCTATACCTTTACTACTGCCGACATGAACGCTTCACTCGTATTCGACTTGCAATCGAGCGGTCTTCACTGAGCTCTCGTTCCACTTTCCGCATCGGAAGTGTGCCTCCTTTTATAGCAAACCTGATGCATTTTATACGTATACGAACACACGCAGAATCGATAACAATTTAGGCAACATATATCGAGATAAGTTTTTTAAACAAAGCCCGTTTTCAAAAAAATAATAAGTTTTATAAATTTTATTAATTTTATTTTTAAAAAAGTTTTATTTAACTTTTATTTTATTTAAATAAAATTAATTTTATTTAGTTTTAGTAGTTTCATTTTAAAAAATAATTAGTTTTTTAGACAAAATTAAAAAATTAATTTTTAAATTAAAAAAAAATTACATTGAAAACTCGAACAACTCGTTTTGCAAAACCGTACTCGAGAAAATCAATCAAAAAGTTTGTTTGAATAACAAACTATCACGAGTATGTCCACTTTTATTATTCCAGATTCAATATTATTGCAAAATAACAGATTAAAACAATTGAATGCATGTTTCGGTGAATCAAAAATCCACTTAATGGGGTATTATAGTCTAGAGGCCCAAATAACCGGCGTTTTTTTACGATGGATTGAAAAAATAACAAACAAACGATACTGTTCATTTTTTTTCATTCATTTTTTATTGATATATTGAGAACTTACAAAAAATGTTGAGAACATATTCTTAAGGAACATACTCTAAGAAAATGGAAAAAAAAACAATTTTTCAAATTTCTAAACTGGAATACTGCCTCAAGACATTCTTTAAACAATAAATCGACAAGTAAAACGTGAGAAAGTTTGACGGCTCAACCACTTAAACTGCTCTCACTTGTTATTTGCCTCACGTCACTAAATAATAAGATTTTAAAGTCTAATTTAAGGGGTGCGTCATTTTTTTGCGCAAATGCCGCATGCTGGGCAAAGTAGAAATTTTGCCAAATTTTCGTTGTCGTTTGCGACACATGAGAATCAAGTTGACACTTTTTTTCATACTTGAATCGAAAAAATGTGACTCTGCTAAACATATTTATAGGCACATATTTTTATTATGCGAGCATATAGAAAGCTCGAAATCGGAGACGCACGTTTCTCGCCGCCGTTGCTCAATTGCAGAAGACTTGTTGAAAGTTTCCATCCCTGGGGTCATTTTAGCTCGCCCGCTTTCAGCCCTCTTTCCACTACGTCCCGTCCACGTGTCCGTGCCTCACTTATTTTTCTCCCTTATACAACCCCAGAAACCGTCTTATTTATTCGCAGCAAAATGGTTAAGCGCAATTCAGTAGAGTCGTAGACAAGCAGGGTCCTACCTACAATTCACCCTCCGCGCCCTTGTTCGTGCAATTAAGAAGACTCGCTTATGAATTTAATTCCTCAACGAGTACTCTCCAGCTGGAGTTCGTACAGCCAGTCGTTCCAAGAGTATCGCAGCACAAAGCAAATGAGGTGTACCAATATGCAGGGTGTTAGGAAGGTCGATGCAAAGCCTTAAGGGAGTGATAGGTCACCTCGTTAGGAACGTATCTAACCTAGGTTACCTTAGTGGAAAGTCTACGGATTTCGAGTTAGCACGGTAACTATGATTATTGGAAAAGTTCCCAAAATTAGTTACTAACTCGTTCATAATATTCAAACAGACAATAATTGCTAACTAAAAACTTATTTGCGTCTTATCTTAATTTGTATTCAATAGACGAACACGAATACAATCATCTGCATCCACACGATTAACTAAATGGACGTGTTGACAATTAAAATCGTGTCAAAAAAATTAAAATACCGCTTATGTTAATACTATTAAAAAAATAGCATTAACATAAGAGGTAGACAAGTTAGTACCTAATTTTGGGAAATTTTCCAAAAAACGTACTTACCATGATAACTCGAAATCCTTAGACTTTGGGCCAAGGTAACCTAGGTTAGATATGTTCCTAACGAGGTGACCTATCACCCCCCTTAAGGCTTTGCACCGACCTTCCTAACTCCCTGTATATGTATTGTTGTATGTATATACGTGTAATATGTATATATGTACATATTGCTTGTTTTGTCAAACATTTACTGCTTTTTACTGCTGTTTTTAAGATCTTATTGTACTGTTCAGAACTAACGGGTGTTTATTCAAATTTTTCTACTGTTCAGAATGATCACGGCGTTACCGGTGCCTTCGGTGAAGGTATTTCACAAAACGTATTACCAAGAAAAGACCCAGAGGATAGGCAACAGCCAGCCCGGGAGTCCCCTCGCTGACAGCGAAGCCGTCATGGCACTCATGGACAAGGATCAACCGGAATATTTCTTTTGCGGAAAGGTATGTGACCCTCTGCTCGTGACTTTTGCTGATCGAAAAACTCTTCAATAACGTTCCATCACTTCATCTCGTTGTGCTAATCTCGATCTACGTGAGGTTACCGATTCAAGAAATCGCAATGAAAAATGAAATTTAAAAAATGGCAAAAAGAAACCTTTGGCTTTGTTTCGTCAGAGTCAAATCTTTGTACACTCTTGTTATCGAAGTTATTTCTCAGCTTGCACATTCCTCATGTCGAATCTGTCACCTACATTTATAATTATGGCGAAATAACTCGAAACTGTCGCACTCGGGGTCTCATCAATTCACCAATGCTAGACCATCCACTTGCTCGTGGAAACGTAATTTCGTTTGTTCATTCACTGACTCAAATCGTGCTTAAGAATTAGGTGTTTCCGCTCCGTTGAGCTTGTCACGGTAGACCGCAGCGACATTTTTTGTCGCCACCTATACGTTCAAGGGAAGGTTGAATCGATGGAGCTATTTCTATTTTTCACATTACAAGTATCCATCGATCGATCGATTGTGTATGTATGTGTGTATGTGTTCATAAGAAAATGGTTAAATATGGTCTGCAAACCAATGCCCTTTTCCCGACACGCAATCTCCTATTTTTCTAATAAATGACAGAAGATTACAGGAAATGACGGAAAATATTTAAATTTTTTATTGAATAATATATTGAATATGTTTGATTACAATATTTTTATTTTTTAAATACTTTACATTTGGTCTGCAAACCAATGCCCTTTCCGCGACACATAATCTGCCATTTTTCGGATAAATGACAGAAGGTTAGAGAAAACGGAGTGTCTCCCCGTCCGGATAGCGGCTCTGTTCACGCCGTATATACAGTAGGCGTTCATATTGTTGTGATTCGTGTAAGTTAGTATCCGAACGAATAACACATATAATTGTTCGGATAGAATGTGTTGAATTGTATTATCCAGAAAAATAACTTAAACGTAGTCATCCGAATAAAATATGTATAATTTTGTTTGGTTTGGTTTGGTTGGTTGTGTTGGCTTTGTTTGGTTCGGGTGGGTTGGTTGTGTTTGGGTTTGTTTGGTTTCGGTTGGTTGGTTTTTTTGGGTTTATTTATTTGAGTTTGTGTTGTTTGGGTGTGTTTGTTTGCGTTTGGGTTTGTCTTGTTTAGGTTTGTTATTTTGAGTTTGTTTGGGAGTGTTTGTTTGGGGCGTGAACCGCGTGAACTGAGCCTCTATGCGGACGAATAACATACGCTTATTCGTCCGATAACTGGACGGCTAGACGCAGCGTAGAGAAAAAGACCGAATTTATTTAAATGATTAACATTTAGGAGATTTCAGAGAAAATGAACGTCGAAGTTACGGAAAAAAATGAAACGTTTGCACCCCCCAGTATATACAACTTGATACGTATTTACACGTATATATAACATACATACACAGGTAGCTTATTCTCGTGTGGAAGGCCTACGTGACGAGAATATTTTTACGTTAAGCGAGGTAGAAAATATAACGCTGTTGTCAGAGACGTAGGCGGCCGCTTATAAAGGTCGGAATCTCCTGCTCGTAGATATGGGCTCGTGCAGTACAATGTATACGAGGCGGGAGGCTTTTGCATTTCGGGGCTACAATGGCAAAGCCATTCAAACTACGAACGATGTATGTAGTAAAGTATATGTACGTAATTGAAACGGAATTTTTTCATTACAAGAAGGTGCTTGTCTACTAAAATTATACCAGCCAGTTTAACAAATCTTCATTAAAAATGAGAGAACAATGTAGCTCTGACAATAAGATTTGGAATGAAGATTTGGAACATGTTCAGCGGAGAGCATAATTATTCTTGCTAAATGTGAACACTTCGTGCTGTGAATTTTATTATCTGTAATGTCATAATCGTGAAGTCAATTACAATTTTCGATACCCGTTCCATCACAACATATTGCAACAGCCGAGAGAGCCAATCAATTTCAAATCGATTTCTGATAAGGTTTATCGATTCGCAATGCTTTTGATGACAGGATAAATAATCATTTACTAAGTTTGAGACCGATAGAACGGAAGATCCATAACAGATGCGGCATGTTTTTATTCCAGTTAAAATAAAATTGCGTTAAAAATAAGACTATCAGGAACACGAAAAAACTGTGGTACGTCTGAGTTCCGTTTTTTCAAAAATATGCACATTTTTTTGCACAAAATACGCACATTTTTTGCACAAAATATGCACATTTTTTTGCACAAAACACCAATTTTTTTGCACAAACATCAATTTTTTAAAAACTGGAAAAAGTAATGAAAATGTTTGCCGTGTGCGGACTCATACATTTTATTTTTACCAAATCGGTATTTTTTTGGAACATGGAATACCGCCTTGACGAAGTGCGCATTGCATAAAGCGTTCAAAAATATAGTAAAGCATGTCTCTTCGTGCTAAAGGTCCTATACAAATAATTATTTTTTGTTGTGAAAATTGGAAACAAATAATGAAAGACACAAACGTCATTTTTTGGTGATTTAATTTAACAAAGAAAGAACCCGTGACAGACATCACTGCGAATCAAGACTGCTAATCATGAATAACTTAAGAATTTAGTAGAAACGTCGGATCGGGTAGAAACTCCCTATATATGTCGTCACATTTTTTTTCTTCGCTTACTGAAGCCTGTACTTGGAGATCGAGGAAGCAGACAAAAATAAGTAGAACACCGATCACTTTAGTGGATAGAGTACTAACGGGAGATCCCAGGTTCGAATCAGAGTAGAGTCATCGCGTTCATGAACAAAAAAGATCGTTACTAATTCCGAGGATCTTTCGGTAATTTATAAAATCACCGGGGTACCTGGAGTGAAGTTACGAATTCCAAGGATTCGTATTTCGGCAATGCGTATGTACTGTCTATGAGTAAGTTTTACCCTGAATTCGTCTAATTGTGATTTCCCGAAATTAACAAGGGAGATACCGTTAGGTGAGGAAAACATTACTGATTTTCATGATTTTTTTTTCAAGGAAAGATTTCATCGCCATTTTTGAGACCTAGGGTTTATTTTATTACTACTTTTGGCTGGTACATGGAATTTTTTTCTTAATCTTTAAAATGGCAGAGATATGTCGCGGTCTTCTAGAAAAGTTGCGGCGAATGTTATCAGACGGCGTGATGCGTAGCTTCCGCGGAATTAATTTTTTTTTTAAATCAACGAAGGCTTTTCTTTCGTTAACACTCATCCGCAGACTATGAACCGCGGAAAAGTGAGAAATGTTGAAAATCGATGAACCGGTACGCTTCGACATAAAAAGATTGAATTTTCCAAAAAAATTGCTACATCAAAAAAAGTTTTTTTTTTTACTTTCAAAAACATTTAGGGTCATGTTTTAGAAAAAAAAATTAGAATGATTTATTTCAAATTTCATCTGAATTGCTCGATCAATTTTTGAGCTATACTCCACGCAGTTTTAAGAATGCAGTTTGGTAAACCGTGTCATACCTCCGCCATTTTTTGAAGATTAATAAATCTAAAAAATACCATGTACCAGCCAAAAGTAGTAATAAAACGAACACTGAGTCTCAAAAATGATGAAGAAATTTTCTCTTAAGGATGTTGAGTCCCTATGAAACATGTTAATGTTAATTGTTCAATAAATAGCTTCTTAATCGTCATGAAATTTTTACACGACCTCCTGAATACTTCATGTAAAAACATACCAAATTTTCAGAATTCTATCATCATTACTTCAACCTCCTTAAGGGTTGAAATAAAAAATGATAAGAAAATTCTGAAAATTTCGTATGTTTTTGTATGAAGTATTTAAGAGGTCGTGTTAAAATTTCACGACGATTAGGAAGCTCGTTATTAAAAAATTAACATTTTGTTAAGAAACATTTTTAAAAGAAATAAAAAAAATTTATCAATAAACTTCGTTTTGTTTCCGTTGCTTTCAGTATATTGTAGATATTATAAAATTGAGAGGTCAAAAAAAAAACTTATTGCAAAGTTACATCAGTTTCCATAAAACAACATTTAATTTGTGAATGTTAATTGTTCAATAACGAGCTTCCTAATTGTCGTGAAGTTTTTACACGACCTCTGAAATACTTCATACAAAAACATACCAAATTTTCAGAATTTTATCATCATTTGCGATTTGGGACTCAACATCCTTAAAAAAAAATCATGAAAATCAGCAATTTTTTTCCTCGCTTTAAGGCATCTCCCCCTTTAAGTATCCCGGTATTTCCTAATTGGAGTAGAGCGTATTATTTAGTCGTACGATACATAAGTGAATTCATTGCGCAATTATTCCACATATGTACATTTGAACGTAACAACTTCCGATTTTGCGTCTTTCTCTTCGGCACGCTCATCTCTCTCCTCGACAACCCCATCGCAATTCACGCGCCCACGTTGAAGCTCCGACTGACGTCACTCGCGATACAGCTACGAAGTTGTTACTCATCCCCTTTGCCAAACCCCTCCCATCTTGTATTCCAATAAATGGGTTTGGGGACGTACCTTGAATGAGTCATCCAACGATCCTCTGTGATCCGCCGGGTGTACACATTCTCGTACGTTTGCGGAATATTGCCCATTGGAACGAATCTCCACCCGACACCGGGTAGCTTTTCATTCCCTTTTCAACGAGGCACTGTGCGCTCGATGCAATGAAAAATTTAACCGGAAACAAGCTGAAAGATAATCTTCTAACGACAGTTGCCTTCTTTGGTATAGATGGGAAAATGATCGACTCGAGATCGATCGCAATGAATAACAGAAGGCTAGGGTTGCTTTGTTTTTGCATCGGCGTTCAGTCGACGAGCAACTGCGAAACAATGCTGGCTGATCCAATGGGAGGGCGATCAGCTCGAGCTTCAGCCGTTTCAACGGCTTTGCATTGCCAAAGCTTGCTCTATCGGATCTTGGGTATAAGATACATTATTGGTAATATCCACAATCATAGTATCGAGATGCTGAATAAGTTGTCGCTATTTTTTCGCGAAAGATAATGATTCATTTGAGATAATCATTCCTAATGCTTTCAAACGTTTCATCAACTCCTAATGATCCTGCAAGCTCAGCTAGCGTTTGATCTGAGTCTTCATGAAGTAATGTCTCCAATGGAACGCATCAAAATCATTATTATTCAAGAGTCTGAATCAATCTCTGCATGTTGCTTCCGACAGAGTATGGTCGAGCTATCAACTGGTACATAGTGCGCTGGTAAACTATTAGCGAATGGCGGTCATACCCAGAGCTACCAACTAGAAGACAGTGAGCTAACAAACTAGGATCTAGATGGGGAGATTATCATCACAGCGATTTTCGATAAATCAGAGAATCGGGCAAAACAGTTTACAGCGTGATAATAAAACGACCGAGCATCAGAAAAAATTCAATCCGAAGAAGGACCAATACGGAAATATCAATTTTCGAAGACAGTCAACAAAAATGGCTGCGTTTTTCTAGTTAAGAATCCTAGTGTCAACTCCAATTTTCACGATGGTTTTTGGGAATTAAATTCAGATAAACGGTTAAATCTACAGGTTAATATTTCCCCTTAATATTTGTACGTGTTTGAAGGAACGTCTTAAATTTTTACAAAGCATTTTATTCGAAATTGTCCATGATATCTGATGTTGCGATAGTCATGTCGCGAAAAATGTTTATCGTCAGGCACTGTGATTGCGGCCATCCTTGTCATCTGCAGCAAGCGATTTTTTTTCTACTCTTTACAAAAATGATTATCGTTCGGGCCTTTAATAAATAAATAAATAGGAAACATTTACGAAATGGCGGCGTTTGAAAAAGAGTACTCATGTTACAATATTATGTTCACTTCTCGCGGCCCGAAAAAATAGTTATTATAAAGCAATCGAAAAGATGGAAGGCCGAACGATAACCACATTCGTAAAGAATAGAATGAAAAGAAAGGTTTGTTCCACATGACAATTTCGAATAACATGCCATGAAAAAATTAAAGATGTTACTTCGAATATATATAAATATTACTGTGAAATACTATCACTGTAGATTTAACCGTTTCGCTACATTTAATTCCCAAAAAATCACCTTGAAAATGGGTGTTCACAGTAGAATCCGACTTGATCGTGAATATTTCCGACAATTTTGTATCTAAGAAAAAAAACACAACTGTACTTCATGTGTTTTACAAGAATTCGCATTGAACCGTAGAAGGTGGCAACAAATACTGATTTAAATGCTACAACGGCCGGGGCGAGATCAGCAATGATCTGACGTATTTTCCTTTCATTTCAATTGACGCATAATGTCCTTCAATAGCTATATCATTTGTAACCTTCGTACATTGAAGCGCCTGCGAGTTCCGAGTATCGAAGAATTTGCATGATCAAATATTGGGTTTCAACATATGTATTCAGTGCATATTAGTGCGCGACTATAGTTGAATTTCACCAAAATCACAATATCCCTAATGTCAAAATTCGATCACAATAATCAATTACTGTATCACCGTCATTACAAGCAATTGATTAAATTTTACTCACTGCATTCTCAGCACTGCAAAAAAAAACATCTCGTCATTTGCTGATCGTAATATTTTTGTATCGACGATCGCGTCGAAAAAAATCTGCTAATAACGATTCTAAATATGTCAAAAAGAAACGTAAACCCGTTGAGGCCGCTGTGATATCGAAGTCGCGTCTACACAGCATTGAGAATTGAACGGTTGCCTAAAATGATCTCGGCATAAAATTATCCTAATTTATGGTAAATTAGCCAGGCACGCACGTGCCACGTACATCAATTAGTGCACGACGCACGTATCTAAACAAATACCGCATGGCATAAATTATATCACAACAAGAGCAGTCTGACGAAAAATCAATATTTGCGCCTATGCCTCCACCGAAATCAAGCGACAAACTAAAGTGTATTAATCGGAAGCGTTGAATTGTTCTTTGGAAATCAAACCATATCCGAAACTGTGAATGAGCCGGGAAAAGAGTTCCGTATTCGTGCTTGTTGATACTTATTGATTGTCGTGGAACAAACCTTAAAATAATCACCAATACACGGATTTCCGAATGGCCGATATATACTATATTAAAGGTGTAATTCCGTACCTAGTGCTCCCATATATGTATAGATTTGGCACGAAAGCGTGGGCGGTCCAACGCTTCAGCGGGATGAACCACCCACACGGTGCCCGCCACGGTTGTAGGGCATTAATGGCAAAGCCGTATATTTTAAGCCCACAGCTACTTCCGGTCGTGAAAGCGCCTGCGCATAAACATCGAAGACAAATCCAAGATTTACGAGACTTCGATCATTATGAAACTTGATAGATTTTCTATGGCTTCTGTCACGCAATATGTAGCCTTAAAGGGTCTTCTCACTTTAGACGCTAAAAACGGCTATTTTCATGCATTTTTTCATATGTTTATATTATAGATATTGATATAAAAGTTGTTACACTTAATACGTACACTTTCGAAATACATTAAACAAATTTTTTGTATTTATTTATGTCACTACTTGTAGACGAGAATGGTAGATAAAAAATGTCCTAAAAAATTGTAGGTCCGCGCTGCTGATGAAATCCCGGAGATGGATCATCCGGAACAAAAAATCAAACGGTTTCAGTATGTTAATGGCTATAGCGCATATCATACGATTTTTATATATGCTAAAATAACAAAGTGGCAGACATTTTTCGAAGAAACAATAAACCTTTTTTTCCGACGTTTTGGAAAAAAATGGTAAAGATTTAACTTTTTTTAACTTTTTTTTGTTTCGAGAGAAACGTGTTTAAAGTTTGTTTGGGTTACATGAATACATAATATTTTTTTAAATGTATTTCGAAAGTGTATTTATTAAGTGTAACAACTTTTATATCAATATCTATAACATAAGCCTATCAAAAATATTCAGGAAAATACCCTTTTTATCGTCTAAAGTAAGAAGACTTCTCAAGGCGTTACATCTGTGCGGCTTACCGAAAAAGAGACTTTTTCGGGAATATTTTAGAACACTAAAAAAGCAATGGAAATGACGTTTGGAGGCTTCAATCTACATGTGTTGAAATGTACAAAAAAAAATTATTTTATGAAATACGAAATGGCGGCTCAGTAGTAACTACACTAAAAGCATTTTTTAGGCACTTTGCAGGGGAACCCAGTACTTTTATGGATCGGCACGTAGAAGAAAAAAATATCTCGTCAGTTACGTTAGTTTTGCTAGAGTAGTACACACGATTATTAAAAACATGGTTTTTTCGCAGAAACACCATTTAAAATTTTTTTTTGCAAAAAATCGGCCTCAATGTGCTTACATATAGGAGAATTTCTTACAGATCGTAAAAATCGTGTATACTTCTCAGAAAATCTATTTAAGAAGCTACAGTTAAAATTTCAAGTCGATCGGATTAAAACTTCCCGAATTATGCGTTCTCATTGCGTTCTCATGGGAAAATTCAAAAGATCGCTAATGCTCATTGGCGCTAGCTAAGGGATACCTTCAGGCGAGGCTGATTGCTGATTTTCATATTTTTTTTAAAAGGAAATATTGCTTCACCATTTTTGAGACTCACAAGGAACATCCATCAGGTGACACCCTTCGATTTTGTTGAAATTTGGATATGTTATAAAGCACCGAAAAGTAAGCGATACGTATTTTTTTTTATGGGCGGAAAAACGGGTTTAAGGGGTGAAACCACCCCTCGAAAAAAGGCATCTTTAGGGGTAATATAGCAGTTCCACACATAAGGGGTCCACCGATTTTAATTAAACAAAAACGAAAATTCTTCAAATCCGAAGCAATGAATAATCCACTATAGTGACATAGCGAAAAAAAAATTAAGGTGTGAACCACCCCCGAAATGCCATATTCGAGGGGTGGTTTCACCGCTTAAAACCGTTTTTCCGCCGATAAAAAAAATACGTACCGCTTACTTTTCGGTGCTTTATAACATATCCAAATTTCAACAAAATCGAAGGGTGCCACCTGAGGGATGTTCCTTGTCAGGGTATGTTTGATTACTTTTGGCTGTGACATGGCATTTTTTTAAATTATTCTTCAAAGCCGGCGTTGGGATGACACTTCTAAACCGGCTGCGCCGGATGTTCGCATACGGCGTGACACGTAGCGTTGATGGGATTAATCTCAAAAAAATCAACGAAGATTTTCCTTTCATTAACACTCATCTGCAGGATATGAACCAAGAAAAAGGGAGAGAGGTTGAAAATCGATGAAATGGTACACTTTGAAAGAAAACAATTGAATTTTCCGAAAAAATACAGCTACATTTTGCAATAAAAACATACTTTTTATTCATCTTCGAAGACATTCAGGGTCATGTTGTAGACAATAAGGTTAGGAAGATTTATACGAAATTTCATCAAAATCGGTCGATTTGTTGTTTAGCTATACGTCACGCCAGTTTTGAAAATGCAGTTCGAAAGACCGTGCCATACCTCCGCCATTTTTAAAGATTAAGTTTAAAAATACCATGTAACAGACAAAAGTAGTAATAAAACATACCCCGAGTATGAAAAATGATGAAGAAATCTTACCTTCTACGGTGAGTACAAACAAGTATTCGCCGTTTGACAAAAGATGGCCCCACCAGGAGGTTATGGCTGAAATTGTTAGATGTAAAATGTCATATCGTAAGGTTAGACATCTGGCAAGACCATAACCTTGAAATATTAGCGATTCTGTATCAGCATCGCATAATTATTTTCGTGCGAAAATGTCGAATTTTGAGCCGAATAAGCGTAATTTGCGGGAACTCTTGCGTTTGGCACGAATCTCCCTCCAATAATGCTTCCAATACCGCGTCTTCGGCCTTTCGCACTTTCGGCCTTCCGCTACGTTCTTTGTCTTCGACGTCAAACTCACCGTTCACAAACTTCTGAAACCACTCACGACAACTTCTCTCACTTAAGGTAGTCATATCGCTTCACACTAGTCATACCACTGATCATACTTGACACCTGTACAATTTATATTTTTAACATATGCAAAAAGAATAATTTGTAATGACTAAAATTTTCCATTTGTAAACTGTTCAATAAATGTTCACATTTAATTAGAAAAATGCAAAAATGCTATTCCAACGATTCGCGTAGTTTTTCTCGGTTTAATATTTGGCATCATTGGTTCCATCTCCGTATTTTTTTACTCATGCAGGCGAGTTTAACCTCCGTGCTTTTCAACGTCGATCTGTCAAAACAATGTCAGGTGCGGGAAATGTAAAGCATTGTATACGAGCCACGACTGGTAGAAAAGCGTGGAAAATTTGTGTCGGCGAAATATGTCGGTTAAAAATGAAATATGTGTGGAAATTCGAATGCGTGAGATGAGGTTACGACTACAGTCAGCTGTTGCCTTGTTGTCACGTTTCTTTATCGTAGCAAGTGGTAATAAATCCAATACCGGAAGTTCAAATTAAACTTGATATTACATGAAAATTAGGTCAATGAGCGTATTTTTTTCTGAGAGCATTGGACTACTGCAACTGTTAAGTATGTAAATCTGATTATTTAAAAAAATCTGACAGATTAACAGTATTGTATTCACTTTTGTAGCGACCGTAAATTGGGTTTTTGTATGACGTCTCGGGATTCCTTCATAAAAGTACGAAATTTTTATATTTTTTTTCTCTGTAATAACGTCGATAACCGACCCTGAAATTTTACAGAGACGATTATTAATATATTTAGTGAAGCTCAAAAAAAAATTATGAAAATCCTATGAATTGAAGCCTGTCGATAGGACTACCTTAAAGCAGCCTCACCATGGGCTTCTACAAGCAATCGATGCGCCTCAGCTGCAGATTTCTTCAAATTAAGGCGTTACCCCCACTTGTAGCGCAAAAAAAGGCCTTTTTCATGAATTTTTTTAAAGAAAACTACAAAACTTTTTCAATCGATCAATATACCATCTTAAAGAACACATCTTGAAGAACTTTCAGTAATTTTTTTATTGACAAATATTACATTGTTTAGTGGCAAATGGCCGTCAATGAAATAATGTTTTTATATACACAGTTTGCGGTGACCAACATTGCGTCGAAGTGGATGATCTGAAAAAAAAATGCGGATGGATTTAGTCAAATATAAGTATAAACTAGTCTTTAATCGAAGGATTTTAAAAAATATTCATTTTTCACAAAATGGCGGACAGTCAAAGTTAATGGTTCGATTTTAACGCAAAAAACGGCCGTTTTTTGGCTATAAAACGGCCATTTTTTTCGATAAAAAAATCGAACCATTAAAGACTAAATTTTTATGTATTAAATAAGCCTGCAAAATTTCAAGAAAATCGGTTCATTAGTGTTCGAGTAATCTTGGTCACCGACTTCAGAAATGCCATTTTGAGAAAAACGCGTTTAAAGTTTCAATTTCAGTGTACACGAAGAACGGATTCTTCTCTTTCAACGCTCATATCTTAGTCAATTTTGTTCGGATCGACTTGAAATTTTCAGGACATATTCTCAGATACGTATACTTCAAAAAAATGCAATACGAAAAAATCGATTTTTGCAAAATCGCAAGTGGGGGTAACCCCTTAAAGAAGTAAATCAAGTTCCTGCAAATGACGCTTATTCGGCTCAAAACTCGTCATTTTCGGACGAAAAAAATTATCTGATGCTGATACAAAATCGCTAATATTTCGAGGTTATGGTCTTGCCAGATGTCCAACCTTACGATATGACGTTTCACATCTGACAATTTCAATCCTCACCTCCATGGGTCATCTTCTGTCAAACGGCGGATGCTTATTTGTACTCACAATTTAAAAAATCATGAAAATCAGCAAATGTTTTATTCGCCTAAAGGTATCTCCCCCCTTGAATCTCCTAAAACGCGAAAGGTATAAATCCTCAAACAACGCTATTATATATATTTCTATCTGTCGTCTGTCAATGCTCAGGTGAACTCGCTGCACGTCGTGGTCGGCTCGTTGCTCTTCGGTTCGGTGATTCTGGTAGTGGGACTCGTACAACTAGCCCCTGGTGCGGAAGCTGCCCAAAACTCAACGGCTTTGATCGGCGCCGGTTGCGCTCTCCTTTCGCTCGGCGCCCTTCTCGCTCAACTCAGGATCCTCTGGATAAAGAGGCAGAAATCGGGCCAGAAGGACGGCACCCATCAACGAAGTGTGACGAGTATAGATATGCTTCTAGCTCAGCACAGGTAAGCCACGATTGGCTCATTGTTACAGACCTGAAGATCTTCCTGTACTCCGGCGGCATCAAGTTCAAAATCTCTCGTTCACTATTCAACTAGCTTTTCTCGAGATACTGACGATTCTTCAAGATTTATCAGCGTGCCTTATTTCATATAGAATCAAACGAGAAATTCTTTTTTTTTTTTCGCATTTCGTATATGGAAATCATAATTTTGGTCAATAATACGGGAAACAACTAGATATTCGTAGGGGATATGAGGGTAGCTCCGGCCATTTCGTATTTTCGAAACGATGACTGAAGTTAAGAACAAAATTAAAACCATGCGAAAATAATAAGCAACGTAAGAAAATAATTGGCGTAATGTAGTACAACAATCGAACGTAGCAGTTAAAATATATAATATATATATCCTGTTATAAATATATCCAGTATCCTGTTATGAATGGATAATCCTGCAAGTATCGATAGGTCAGATCATGACCTACTGTATGCTGGAATTTCAGCTCAGTAAAAGTCCCACGGTTTTCGAGATTTTGTGCTTAATGTTATTTTTTGAAAAACATCATCTGCTGTTGGTTTTTCGCGTGCTATTTCTGCAAATGATATGTATCGACAATAACTAAGCAATTTTTTTAAGTAGTTGGCATAATATGCGTAGTACATTTTTTTTACACCGCAGGCTATGAAAGTCAGATGTTCTAAGTGGTTTGTATGAACATTCCGCACAAGATCTTTTTTCATAAAGTTTCCTTAGGATTAGAGGTTAAAAAGAAGACTTTTCTGGATAAAACCAATAGCCAAGACTATTTGTTTTTAAATCGGGTTAAAAAAAGACATCATTTGTAGAAATTACATGCGAAAAACCAAAAGCAGATGATTTTAATCTCGAAAACCATGGGACTTTTCCTAAATTGAATAAATTTCGCATACAGAAGGACGTGATCTGACTTATCGACAGTTGCAGGATCATCCGTTCATAGGAGGGCACCCTGTCTATTCGAAACGTAGATCTCAATTCGGTCTCTCTAAAAAAGAACGAGTAACTCTGACCCCCTGCATAGTGTTCGATGACCAAATCCATTTTTGACAACCCAAAAATCAAGATCGTAGTAACAATTTAATGGATTTCCATCCACAAATGCCTCACCAGGCTGTCAGAATCCAGAAACGTCATACTCCATCCGTACGTCCCAAAAGTCATAACCCAAAAACGTGAGATTGCCTAAATGTCGCTATACGGAAAATTACGGAGCATTAACACCTGGGCAGACGCTGACAAATGGTTTAATAAAATCTTCCCAACGAATAAAAAATGTCATCAGTCAATTTTTTTCATATTTCAAGTACAAGGCGTATGTTGAATGCTTTCAACGATTTTTCGTTCGTCAAAATAGCAAGTGTAAAATTGCAAATGTTACAAGAACCGCGTGCTCCATTGAGAACCGTTAAAATCGTTGAAAAAACATTGTATAGATACAAATTTACAAACATTTAGCTGATGACATTTTTCGTTCAAATGAAAGATGTTATTGGTGCCATCTGTCGGAAGCGAAAGCTGTCTGCACGTTGATGCGCCATTATTTTTTATACGGTAGCATTTTTGGAAAACAGCATTTCCGGGTTATGACTTATCTGGTCAGCTCACCTCGCGAGACCAGTGGAGTTATTTATTGCATTGGATCCAATCCTCACGCGCCTCCAATAATACACGTTTTCCAATATTAATCCTCGCATCATTGTATTCAACGGAATCCAATATTCCCAGCCGCACTGTTAGCTCGCAAAATGCTCAGAGTACCGCGAGTGTTTAATGAGACACAGCCGTGTAAGAAAAACACACCACTGACAGTATAGTCAGCGGTTTGTTATAGTTGTGCAGCATACCACTCTCGAAATATAAAAAACAACAAACGAACTCGAACAACGCTAAACAACAAACAACACACAGAACACCAAACAATCCACAACACAACAAACAAACCCACAACATACAAGCAACGAATAACGCAAAAAACAACAAGTAAACCCAAACAAACTCCAACCACCTGGCGGTAAAGTGCGTAAGTGGATAATATCGAAACTCATAGAGCAAAATGTACTTATTGGAGCACTGTTCCATTTTTCTCGAAACAGAATGGTTTTAGACAAAAACCGTATAGAACATAAAAACGTATAGGCATAAAAGATCAATCTTTATATAGGCTACAACCGTTGCTAGAAACATTTTCCTCTAAGATCAACACTTATCAAAATAAGATAGAAAGAACGAAAAAAAAGTCAGTTTTTGTGAGTTTCGACCTTGAAAATCAGATTTGCGGGTCTATTCACCATCGTATTCGTAATCGGCAAGTCAAAATACATGGGCACACGAAATTCCAAATTGATCGGAAATATGTCCATTTCCGAACTACCCCCTTTTCCCCTAAATTCACATGATCCGTGAAGTATTGGAAGCTGACTCAATTTGAACGAATCAACGCTCTAATGCTCTTTTCATTTGTCGCAACGTTTCTTCAGAGACTTCACCGTCCTGACCCTGGACGAGCTCGACGACCTCGTAGAACGGCCTACTCCAGCTCTGGAAAGCAAGATACGCGACGACGGTCACAACACCTAGGTGATACCAGCCTCGAAGAGGATAGCATTAGAATCATCATCGCCGTGCCCGACCACACCTTCGTCGCTATCCTCGTCCTCGCAATCGCCCGGCACGAGCTCCTCCATCCTCTATACACATCGGTACGACTCGCGAGAGCACAGCCTCGTATGAGAAAGTCACAGCTAATTGAAAAATAAGGGAAAAAAGATGTCCCTTGTTCGCGTAACTCACGTGTACATCCTCCTTCATCCCCCGTCCCATCATCCCTCTTTGTCCTTCCATATTTCCCTCTTCCACTCTTATAGCCCCCCCCCCCCCCCCCCCCACCCCGACCTCTCCGGAGTGGGGGTCTCTCGCTTCCCCCTCTCCCTCTTCTTCTCCCTCGTCCGTTCTACTCAATTCAGCCTAGATTTAACACGAACGTATCGAAAAAGTATGTACATTCGGAACTTTGTGTATATATGTAGAAGACGCCACTCGAGTGGGGTGTGTATTGGTTACAAATTCAAAGGTGAGCCCGACGTATGCTCGTCTCTCACAAGCCGATCGAACACGTGTGGCGTCATCCGTTGCGGATGAGCACTCCCCGATAAAAGCCAGTGACAAAGACGAAATAGAAGCTAAAAGAGCCAGCGAAAACCACACCCTCGAACGACCCCGTGTTCATCTTCTCTCTCTCCCTCGCGTACGCAAGTCACAACGTCGAGCTAATCGAGGGAGATTTTACAAAATCATCACGTACGATGGGTTGGACGAGACGTTTCGAAAGTTAGGTGGAAGGTTCACGTTGACGACGGCCAAAATCGAGAGTCGTAAATTTTGACTTCTCGTTTTAAAATCCGCAGGGAAAGAACAGCTATCACAACCGCGTTGGGCAGAAAAAAATTCAGTGAACGAGCTCGAAAAAGACTGCTTGCGGAGTTTTTTAAGTCGATTTTTAGGCATTGAAAAAAAAATGGTGATCAAAGATGGTTGCGCTGCAATCAAAAACGTAATTGCGGCTCGGTTTTACGGAATGGCCGGCGAAGAGACTTTTAGGGAAAATAACAAGCATTTTCGAAGCCAGAGCACAGTGATGTTTGCCGGAAGCTCGGTGAAGCTGTCGATCGGTAAACCGAAACTTCAAGCTGGGTACTTTGTGTACTTAGGGAAAAACTGTTGACGAATATAGTTTGTTGCAGAATTTCGAGCATCTATCCTGAAGGGGGAAAGTAATTTGAATGTTTTCCGGAGCTAAAATCTCTTATCCCTAGTTTACGAAGAAATTGCTTGTCGAGTTGAATTGTCTTCAATGACGATTGCGAGGTTTTCCAATATGGCCGCGTACGTAAATCTTCCTCAATTGCGCGAGAATCGTCGGATACCTTAACGTCCAATTGTTTCTTACGATTTTAATTCTTCTCTAAGACTCACCTCGAAAATCCGTCGTCGTTTGATGTTTTTTTTCTCATAATTTTCAATGTCCACGTTCAGCCTGGACTTCCTGTACTTCGCATAACTTTAACGCAAGTAACTCGTACCTTGGAGAGTGCTCACTCGTAAAACACGTTCCTAACGGGAGCTTAGCAAGAAAGTACGTATCGAAAAATGATAAGGTAAAATCAAAGAAAAGTTGATCTCGAATATCGATATACATGAAGTATATGTTAAGGAATCTTAGAAGTGAATTACGTGAAAAACAAACGGCGCCTGTAGAGGAGCGAAAAAAAAAACTTTTCTAATAACCAATAGCGAAGCCATGTCATATGGCGAAAGTGAAAATAGACATTTCATCGTCGAAGCTTTTTCATTCGAACTTTTTGACGAATAAAACGTTGGTACGAGGCGAAAAAAGCTTCGTCACAAAAAGATCCGAGTTTGAGATTACGTCGATGCAAACTAGGTGTAAGCTCTCGAACGATAGGAAATTCGTAATATGACATTAAGAATAACAATAGTTAATATCATTCCTCGTCGAGGCAAGTGTCCGAAGTCAGACGTGAATCTGATCGACGATGTTCGACCCAAGAACTCTGGAGATACGATCTTTTTGTAATTGTGACAGATCATTATGTGTATATAAGAATAACGATGAAGAAAATCCGTGTGAATTCGCCGAGATTCCAGTCGCGCATGACCATCATGAGCGAAATATTCTCGTTTGAACCACTTGAGAATTCTACCGTGGCGGACAAAAAATGTGTTCGAATATAAATCGCGTCATCTGTTGCATCAATTAAAGTCAATCGAATAAATCGCATCAATACCTTGTCCGATCACATCGCGATTATACTTCTAGCGTAATTGACTCTTCCGACCATCTTTTGCAATCCTGAGTGATCTATCGGAATATTTAGATACAGATGTTGAGAATGTGATCGTCAATTTTTCGTTGTGAGTCGAATCAACGTCATCACAAGATGCCGCGCGGAGATTCGAAAAATATAGCAAATGAAATATCGCGTATTTGCCACAATCGTACACATCAATGAACAAAACGATGCAAATTTTAGCAAAACCGCGATTTCTGCGTATTTTTGGACATCCAACTTTGGCATCGACGCAACATTTTTTGTCCAGCGTCAAATTTTTCTCGTAGAACATAAAGTTTAACATTGGAATGAAAATGAATTATTCTCTATCAAAGTAATTCTCGTAAGCTCAATATTTGCTCGGGCTAGCCTCTTGGAAACCAAGTAAAATGAAAAACCATTTTTGCGAAGACTACTTCGAGGCTGAGAGTCGACTGTGTGAGGGCGCGGAAATGTTTTCAATTTCGACCAAACCATGGGAATAATAATCAGAAACATATGGAGACAATGAAGGAGAACGACAAGTGGATATTGCATTAGGACAGTACGATCGTATGATCATTAAATTTACCTAAGATAACGTTATCATTATCGTCAAAGTTTAATATATAGTTAATATTGTCTCATATCAACTATCACGCGAAAAAGATGTCACAAGAACAATGTCACAACAAAAAGCCCACGCTACACATGCACAGCACTCTCGATGTCGCCTGCAAACTTTTTTCACAACACATATTTCATAACGACGATGAAAAGTAAACAAGAGCTCCCGCGAAATATCGTGGTGAAGCTCTTTTCGAGAAAAGAACATGGAAATTGTCACACGAGCAAGGATTCAGCGATTAGCCAATACATTAGTTGCCAAAGAACAAAATCAAACAATAGAAATCGTTATCACAATTTTTTCGCCATCGGAACACAAAAGATAATATTTATCTTCGTCCACGTAGGAAGAGCCCGCGATTGGTTGCTTGTCAAGGATTTTTCGCGACAACCGAGCATTACCTACGCGCAACCACCATAGTCAGGGCAGTATTACGATATATGTGGCCCCTAATTCTGACCACGCAGTCCTCATATTTGACCCAAAGTAAGACTTTTTTCAAGATTGGTAAACATCGAAATTCGACCCTTAAGGGGGTGAAACGGGGGTTTTGAAGTTTTTATGAGACAACATATTTTTGTCAAATTTGCGTGAAACTTGTAAATACACTAAATAAATACACTCTGATACAAATAAATAAACCTGTATTTGTTTGGGTTTTGTTTGGTGTGTTTATGCAAACCCATACAAACCTCAACGAACACAGTTAAGGGTTTAAAAGTACAATAAAACATATAGTAGTATTTATAAAATAAATTTGGTACGTTTCAAGTAAATCTGGCCAAAAAATATGTTTTCTCATACAAACGTTAACACTTCCGTTTAACCCCCTTAAAGGTTACATTTTGGAAATTCCTGAAATACATGTTTAGTTATTTGAATTTTAGTGTATTTAGTATATTTAGTGTTTTTAGTATTTAGTGTATTTTAGTATTTAGTGTATTTAGTATTTAGTGTAGTGCCAAGGTTCAAGTAAATCTGACAAAAAGATACGGTGTCTCATACAACCTTTGACACCTCCGTTTAACCCTTCTAAAGGTCGAATTTTAGGAAATGCTGAAATACATCTTCAAGTATTTGTATTTTAGTACGCCAAGTTTCAAGCAAGTCTGACAAAAAAGATGTTGTCTCATACGAACTTTGAAACCCTTGTTTCACCTCCTTAAGGGTCGAATTTCGATTTTTGCCACTCTCGTAAAAGTCTCGTTTTGGGCCAAATATGAAGGCTGCGTGGTCAGAATTAGGAGCCACATATATCGTAATATCCCCATAGTCAGTTGAACAAGAAACATTTGCTTTTTACACGAAGGAAAAAAATACAGAACTCGATTTATCGATAATAAAATCGCATAGAAAAGTTTATGTGAATTGTGTATGAGAATACGCTACAGATGCACGCGATGGGATATACATTTTTTTCGATAACGATGTTTATGCAAAGTATAGAAACATACGGCGATGCATCGATAATAAAACGCTTCGAGATAAGCATTAGTGATAATTCCGCAAGCCACGAAAATAGAACCTCGAAAAAACGAAACATAACATTTGCGATCGATATTTATTGTATTTAGCTCGTATTCGATTTCAATCGTTTCCAGTTACAAATCACTACAGTGCGGCTGACGAAAGTGAAAAAGTATTTGGAACAGAAACGAAAAATCATCATTGTTCGACATATTGGTTGAAAAAGAAAAACAACAGCTCCCTCGTCCATCGAATAAGAAACATTTGTTAAATAATTATAATCATCAAATTTCGGAGAGCAACATATCGACCTGTATCGCAAAATTATTTAGAAATATTTTTTTATCGACAATGAGGCTTTTGGAACGAAAAAGTGAGATTCAAAAGACGACAGAAACGAGGTGAAGAACTAAAGTGATATAAGCGCGAGCACGCCTTGGTCACAATGCAACGGAGTTTAGGAATAAGCATTGGAATTTAAGAGATTCAGCGATGCGTTTGAAAAGATGTCTGCGCGTTTTACTAAAATCCTGGGTGCTTGAACCTCTCACCGCTTGGTGCCCATTCCAACGTGTAAAGTAAGCTGAAAAATTTAAGGGGCGAGATGCCTTTGGACGAGGAAAAAAATGGTGATGTTCGTAACTTTTTTTTAAAGGTAAGATTACTTCACCATTTTTGAGACTTAGAGTATGTTTTATTACTACTTTTGGCTGTACGGTGTTTTTAAAATTAATCTGTAAAAATGGCGGAGGTATGGCACGATATTTTAAACGGGTTGCGGCGGATGTTGCCAGACGGCGTGACACATAACGTCGGCAGGATTAATCTGAAAAAAAAACCAACGATGATTTTTCTTTCACTAACACTCATGCGCGGAATATGAACCGAGAAAAAGTGAGAAATGTTGAAAATCGATGAAATGGTACGCTTTGAAACACAAAGATTGAATTTTTCGAAACAGATCGTTACATTTTGCAATAAAACAATACTTTTTTTTTAATATTCAAAAACATTTAGAGTCATGTTTTAGACGATAAGATTCGAAAGATTTATCCGAAATTTCATCAGAATCGGTCGATTAGTTTTTTTGCTATACGTCACGCCAGTTTTGAAAATGCAGTTCAGTGCCATAACTCCGCCATTTTTGAAGATTGAAAAGACCAAAAATACCATGTTACAGCGAAAAGTAGTAATAAAACATATCCTAAGTCTGAAAAATGGAGAAGGCTTTCCTTTAAAAAAAAAAAGCCATGAAAATCAGGAAATGTTCTTCTCACCCAATGGTATCTCCCCGCTTAAGGAAAAATAACAACCCCGATGGATTGTCGATTGATACTCCGAAAACTGCATACTCACCACAAAACAATTAACATTGAATCCCGTGAAGATGATAAAAATGACTGCCTCGAATATCCAAGGCAATGAAAGAAAGATAAACAGTTCTTTCGCGCTAATTAGTTATCGCGTAAAAAGTTACTCAACAATTTTATTTCGTACCTTCGATCTAATCTCTACTCGATAAATAGATTAATGAGATGAAACGTGAGTACCGAAAGATTTTGGGAAAGAATTAACTGAATTCGATCATTATAAAAAAGAATTGAGCATTTGGTGATTTTCCAGTCTCAAAAAGAAACATTTCAAACGCTGCAATAACGACGGAGTTGTATCGCCAATTTCTCAAAATTGTTCGGTCCACGCAGGCTTTAACGTTGTACTAATGTTAAGTCATACGAACGCGCACAGATAGATTTTTAAGGGTTTTTATAATGGTCATCTGTAAAGAGAATTATTATTTTTATTTGATGCTCGAGATACATGTGTTACCCAAAACAAAATATTATCGAATGATACAATTGATCCTACGAATAATTAACGAAGCTTTAAATGTGATTTAAAAGTGACGAGGAAGTGTTGTTCGACTTCGTTGATGTCGAAGATCCAAAGTTACACGTTTTTCTTTTCTTGTTTGCATTTCGAATTGAATTTTTAAAGGACGCCATGATTCTTGCCGAGCCTCGTAAATATTTGTCCAAATTTTTCACGAAAGTGACAATTATCGTTCATTCGTAATAACAAGATTTTTAGTATGAAAATCAGAAGAAAAAAGAACACGAAAATCGTAGGGATTCGTCCCAAATTGCGTTAACTGGCTCGAATTAATAATTCTCTTCTGAAATTAATAATTCTCTGCGAAAGACTTTGAAACGGTGTCTTGTCGAAGGAAAAGAAAACACTAAATTGTTTGACACGATTGGGAAGCATCGAGAGAGAAAAAAAACGCAAAATTGTGAGAAAGTTGAATTTTCAATTACATATACGCAGTATATTAAAATACATAGTTAATGTATAAGAATACTTTATTTTAAAAGAATCACTATGACACATAATCATCCTGTATGCGGTATTTTAACGAAATTATTCATGTTAATGCTTAAGACTATTGATTTATCCGTATATTTTGTAAAAAAAATATTATAATTCGTAACGATTAATAAAAATCACGATATGTACGAATATGCAATTGAATCCCTCATTGCACGAGTCGACTTTCGTTTGTCGACGTTTCAAATTTTCCTTCAACCCGAATCTGGAATCAAAATTTTCTGTTGCTGCCTAATCGCGACAAAAATCCGATGTATATTCCATAAAAACGAATCTGATGAATCTTGGCACAGTTGCCGAAGTATATCGACAAGTGTTGACTTCCAGCGTGTTCAAAGAATGAAGTTATTTCCGAAAGACCGAATCGGCAACCACTTGGAGGTTGGAAAATCTACGAACAACCCCGAGCCAAGATTTGTGAACAGTTTTCCAATTTTGTTACCCCCCTTCGTCTGACAAACGACCAATTTGGACTTGACAAATGTTCAGTATACACGTTTGCGCTTCACCAACATCGGCGGTTTTACTACTCGTGGCTCTGTCGTCCTGGCTCTGCATATGTCGTTGGGGATTTCGTTATGACATGAAGGATCACCAAGTATCGTATACAAAGCAAAACAATTTAAAAAAACAAGCGCCTCCCTACAAAAACGAACCACAAATTTGGAAAATCTTTTTTTTTTCGTCTTATTGTTTTCAATCAGAAGTGTGAATTCGGATTCGTCAACGATAAAAAGGATCATTTCAGTTTTTACGCGACACTGAGTAATTTCCAGGAGATTGGGGATCTGGAGAATTGACTTTTCCATATCTCTGAATAATCAGCATCGGCCCATCACATTGATATTATTGGTGGATTATAATTTATTGTTTCAGGTGGTTTACTGCCTGGTCGTTTATTACATGGTAATAACAACGTTGAACATGATTTTTCTGGGTCACATGAGATTCACCTGCGATTATACTCAAATCGAAAATCAATGAGGAAGTGACGAGCCGGAATCACAAGAAAAAGCGCAAGTAGTCGAACTCCGCCAAACTTTCACTACATGCCTAACAGAAAACAATGGATCTTTTAGACCCAAGAATAAATAACATACAATTTTTCTCAACATAGTCTATACGTTTCTAGCATAATTATTGAATTTAAGGCGTTACCCCCACTTGTAGCGCAAAAAAAAACGCCTTTTTCATGAATTTTTTTAAAGAAAACTACAAAACTTTTTTAATCGATCAATATACCATCTTAAAGAACACATCTTGAAGAACTTTCAGTAATTTTTTTATTGAAAAATATTACATTGTTTAGTGGCAAATGGCCGTCAATGAAATAATGTTTTTATATACACGGTTTGCGGTGACCAACATTCCGGCGAAGTGGATCATCTGAAAAAAAAATGCGGATGGATTTAGTCAAATATAAGTATAAACTAGTCTTTAATCGAAGGATTTTAAAAAATATTCATTTTTCACAAAATGGCGGACAGTCAAAGTTAATGGTTCGATTTTAACGAAAAAAAACGGCCGTTTTTTGGCTATAAAACGGCCATTTTTTTTCGAAAAAAAAAATCGAACGATTAAAGACTACATTTTTATGTATTAAATAAGCCTGCAAAATTTCAAGAAGATCGGTTCATTAGTGTTCGAGTAATCTTGGTCACCGACTTCAGAAATGCCATTTTGAGAAAAACGCGTTTAAAGTTTCAATTAGCCGGTCGTTTGCACAACGGATTCTTCTCCTTCAACGCTCATATCTCAGTCAATTTTGTTCGGATCGACTTGAAATTTTCAGGACATATTCTCAGATACTTATACTTCAAAAAAATGCAATAAGAAAAATCGATTTTTTCAAAATCGCAAGTGGAGGTACCCCCTTAAGAAATGAATTTTCAGTGAAAAATTTCGTTATAACTGCTCATAAACTGCTCATAAAATGAAAAGTTTTCGCTTAATGAGAAATTCCGTACGTACTTCTCTGCGAAATGCAATTAGGAACAGAACTTTTAAATTTGAAGTAAATCGAGTGAAAATTGTTGAAGTTATTTGTCACGCCAATTAGAAAAAAGCTGTTTCGAGAAGTTTTGAGAAGTCGGCCATTTTGTACATCGAAAAAAATATATATATTTTTTCTAACAGCTTGATATTCGTACTATATAGATATGTAATTAATTTAATGAGTGAATAACTTTTTCATATGAAAAAAGCAGTTTATCAATGCTGAGTCAAATTCGTAAAGAATAACCGCGTAAGACAAACGGAAGTTACGTTAATTTCATTATTAGTAGATTATGAAGGGCTGATGTTAGGAGTGAGGCTCAAGGAAAAATTCTCATCATGATCTTAAGGAAGCTTTCCAGTGTGACAGCCCGAAAAATCGCTGTTTTTCGCGATTTTTTTTTTTAAAGAAAAAATAATCTAATCGGTCTGGTTTTTTTTGTATATTAATTGGGTATTGAAGAATACAAAACAATTTTTTAAAGATCGATTTATTTATTAATTAATATCTATAAAAATGATGAAACAATTGTTGCAGAAAATGCACTTGGATGTGGTGTCCACGTTGGGGGTCACAATTTTGATCTGAAACAAAAAACACAAAAAGATTATTGATCGGTATATAATTGGCTTTCGTGCTATGGAGGCTTTTTTTTTTTTTTTTTTTGCAAAAATGGCGCCGGTTTGAACAAAAAGTATCGATTTTAGCATTTTTTTTGGCAGTTTTTTTACAAAAAAATAGGATGATGTCAAAAAAAAAAAAAAGCTTCCATAGCACGATAAACAATGACGTTAAGAATATTGTGTAAAAAATTCAACTCGATAGCTTTAAAACTCTGCCCTCCAAGTTGGACACCGTTTTGAAAAATGCTGTTTCGAGAAAAACGCGTTCAAAGTTTCGCTGTAGCTGTAGCGCTTCGTTGCCTTCTTCCAAGAAATGCTGTACAGTAACCGAAATAATCTGAATTTCGGCATGAAAATTTCAGGGAATATTCGGAAGAGTGTATACTATTCGATAAAGCAAAAAAAAAAAATCGATTTTTTGAAAATTTCACACTGGAAAGCTCCCTTAAAGGGAGAAGATACTTTTGAGCAAAAAAAAATGGCTGATTTTCATGATTTTTTTTTTAGGAAAGATTTCACCATTTTTGAGATTTAGGGTATGTTTTATCACTTGTTTTAGCTGTTACATGGTATTTTTTAACCTTATTTAAAACCAACGATGATTGTTATTCCCTTAACACTCATACGCAGAATATGAACCAAGAAAAACTGAGAAACGTTAAAAATCGATGAAATGGTACATTTTGAAACAAAAAGATTGAATTGTCCGAAAAAAATGGCTACGATCTGAAATAAAAAAATACTTTTTGAAAGATTTCGAAAAATTTTGGTTCATGTGAATGGTTCATGCACAATGAGATTAGAAAGATATATACTAAATTTCATCAGCATCGGTCGATTAGTTTTTTAGCAATCCGTAACGCCAGTTTGGAATATTATTAAAACTATCCTAAATGTTCACAAAGGTTAAGTTTGCATTAATACATTGTTAGAAATGATTTGTCTTGGTGCTAAACAGCCAAAAAAAATTGCATCACCCGTAGCGCCAACGTCTTGCCCATCTAACCGCGCGTAAAATTACATACGTTAAACGATTTTTTATCTCTGATGTTTTGTGGTGAATGTCGAAAAATGTGTCAAGACTCGGTATAGTCAAGACAAGAACTCATTAAAAAAAAAATTAATCTTCAATTGTAGCTAACGTTCCAACCTCAAAATATTTCTTTCGCGAACCCGAATATTCCACAATTACCTAATTTTCGAGTATAATCAAGTAAAAATACACCCAGTATTCTTTCAGTAAAAAACTTGTAAAGCAAGTTATGCAAATAAAACACGATTGTTATTATTATTATTATACACTCCAGTATTCTGGTTGAATTCCTATCTAATAATTCATACACTAAATTAACTCTAGACGCCTGACATAAACTGCTCAATGCGTGTAAAAAATTCGAGATTCCGTAACGACAAAAATAGCCGGTCACCGAATGTTTCGAGAAAATATTAACGATCAAACTTATAAGAATGTGCCTTCCGCGAGAGGAATACCTAAAACCAAGACAATTGGTGATTTGGCCTTCGGATGAGCTTACAGTCTCGCAGACAAGCGGAAATGATGCCTACACATCATTAGCGCGTTTGTGCAGCGTTCTGCTCTACCGACTGCGGGCAATGGGACGCGCTTTAGTCGATTGGTCAGTATAAAACACGCCGGGTCGTCCTCGTTAATCGTGCACTTCGCAAACTCGCCCCGCGGTTAATTTCTCCCGAATCGCCGTATCTCGTTCGTCCTTAAATATTTATAAATATCCAGATACCCGAAATGATGAACTCGTTGCGTCTGGTAGCACAAAGGAATGTCCACCAACTGCGACAATTTCACAAATGGTTCGTTATTTCTTTTAACACGTTTCCTCTCAATTGTACGCTTCGCTATCGGTGCTTACATAACCTCACTTGGCTTCTCGATCTCGCTCCCAAAAGGCTCGTAATAATGTTATTTGGCGCGTGCCCGCAGTGTCACGTACTGTCAGACCGAGGCGGTTGTAGCCGTGGAAAAAATGACGATTCCAGTGCCCGAGGGTGTCGACAAACCCGTCAGTCCGAAAATCGACAAGCTGGCCAACGACATATCCGCCTTGAATCTCATCGAGGTAGCCGAGCTCAGCGACGTACTCAAAAGAAGATTGAACCTGCCTGACGCTCCTATAATGCCGATGGGAGGATTTGCAGCAGCCAAAACCCAGGTAAGATTTCAAAAAATTCAAATTATCGATATTCCCCGTGCATTCTAAAACCCTTGAAGGGTTTGGCTACTCCGACGGACTGAAAACCGAAGTTATCTGAAGAAATTTGTCCTCAAAGAATAAGTAGAATAATTGAAAAATTGTTTGGATATTTATTTGTATGTACATTAACAAAGCGGTATACCGACTTTCTTAAAAAAATATTAGTTGTTAAAGGAGTTATAAATGCTCATGAAGGACCTTTGTACTTGAGGGACCCACCGGTATACATGATTTTGGCCATCTAGATTTTTTTTTAAATAGATCATTTTGGCTAAGACTTGACCGAGCTTTTTTTTACAAGCTTTTATTTGACTTGACTTTCTGCGAGATTCAAAACAGAGAATCGATATTTTACCCACATCCTGACCACTTACGGCTCTGAGATCGTGCAAACATACATCTAAAAGGTGACAATGAATGAGTCAACTTAAAAAACAAAAGAAAATCGATAAAATTTTCAACTTTTCATGTAAAATTAGTGATATCTAGTCATCCGTATAAAATCTCACTAATCTACACGAATTCGTAGCCGACTGTGTTTGTATGTGAAAAATTCATGTAAAGCAATTAGTCGTAAGTTCAATACCAATCACAGTCTGATATTTTTTACAAGCATTCCATGTACCTGTCGTACAAACTCGTAAACTAGTAAACTACCCATAACAACTAACTAGTAAAATAAATTCAAAATGAAAAAGTATAAAATAATTTACATGTAAAAAAAAATATTAAAAAAAAAACACTTTTATTTAATGTACTAAAAAGTAGAAAATTATTATTTTTATCAAGTTACTTACATGTGACTATAAATGAAAGTTTGGGGCACTCAAAATGTAGACATATAATCTTTCATTTAGATTAATCCGTTAACATATCAATTGTACTTAATTTACTGTAAAACAGCCTTTCTTAAATAAAATTTCTTAAATAAAAATCCTGAAACTGAGTATAAACGTGTGATAATGATTTCTCTAATAACTATCGTGTCAATTTAAATAGGATTAATGAAACTGAGTTGATCAAATTTATTAAACATTTAAAAAGTTGAGCGCCCCAAGCTTTTATTTATCGTCACATATAGGTGACTTGGTGAAAAAAATGATTTTCTACTTTTAGCACATTGCATAAAAATTTGTTTTTAAAAAATATTTTCTTCACATATAAATTATTATATGATACATCGTGTATCAATCGTCTAAAAAAAATTCGTATTTTTGCCATTTTTTTTTTTTTTTTGAATCACGTAATCCATAATAACTAATGTTAATATCAAACATTGTTAATAACTAAAGGAGTTGATATTACATAAATATTGTACATAAATACATAAATATTGTTACATAGTACAAAAACATGCACAGATAGTACATAAACATTGTTAGTAACTAACGAACGAAGATGTTGACGAAAAAAACGTCGGTCAAGACTAAACTCTTATTACACCAAGTAAGTGTACCAAATTTCAAGTCAATCCGTTCATGAGGACAGTTTTGAAAAATAATTTCAGTGCGACTGCATCAAAAGTTTTACTAGCAGTTCTATGATTGTAATCATAAGTTTACCTTCAATCTGCAATTCCTGCACCATATGTTGGACCTTCCTCTTCAACCTGAGTTGCCTCAAGCGACGAACGAGCATTCGTCATTTGCACCGTAGCTCAATCCCTTAAGTTCATTTTGAGCCACTCAACGAATCCTTTTCGACAAATTGTTAGTGGAGAATTCTATAAAAAAAGGTGTCCAGTGTATTGATAGCGAGAACCATTGCTTGGGATCCTTCGGATATGCACAGATTTCCCAAAGATACATACGTGATGAACGTTCACAAAAAAGCGCCATATTCGAAAGAACCACGGAGAAAACATTTGCGCTGTACAACCATGGGCACAAAATAACACATCCGTGTTTCCTTTACGTTAGGAAGAGGATGAAGCTGCCACACCTCAGAGGGTGAAATCAACGTTCACAGTGAAATTGACGAAATTCGACGACAAACAGAAAGTGGCTCTCATCAAGGAAATCAAGAACCTCATACCCGGCACCAACTTAGTTCAGGTAATCGTTTCTACACGTTTGATAGAGAAATGATCCTCGTATGGATTAACAATTCAATCTGTGTTATGTCCTTAACGAAATTGCAGGCAAAGAAATTCGTGGAGAGTGTACCCGTAGTTGTGAAAGCGGACATTTCGAAGGACGAGTGCGAGCAGCTGAAAGAGGCGATTACCAAAGTCGGCGGTGAAGTGGAGGTCTCATAAGTACAATGTCGAACACGCGTAGATTTTTGGTTAATTTGTCACTGACGTGTGAGTTGGATGAACCAAAAAAATCAAAGATTTCAGGCACCTTTTTCCCTCTTTGATTTTCTTTTTGGCAATAAACTTTTTGTAATGTAAGTATGGACGTTGATGCTAGTGACTATTTGATCTACCGAGAAAAGGCATGTGCGCGCTATGGAATGGAATTTGAAAAATGTTAAATAAAAATTGTCCGCGCCACTTGAACGCTCTCCAGACACCCGCATCATTCTGCAAATCAATTTACGACTATTCGTCCGTTTGTGGATTGTTGCTTTACTGTTCGTTTGATCGAACTTCACAGCAGCAATTGTCGGAAGAAGAAAACAGCTTTGTTCGGCTTTGGATCCAGGAGAGAGACTCCTTGATTTTCCAAAACATTCGATTACGAGAGAGGTTGAGGGGGAATTTCTAGCTATCGATTTTATCGCGGCCCAGACGGTATAACACATTGCTGTTGGATGACTCTCAAAGTGAGGGTCGGTTTCGAATTCTACGTCTCGTCTTTGTATGGACCTTTCCGAAAAAAGACAACCTTCAATCGTCGCGTCTTGATCGTACAGGGTGGATTTCAAGGTCATATCATAGGTCGTTTGATTCGGCTGAATATCAGCTACGTCTTAACAATAAAAAAACATGTTCCCATTTGAAAAACCATTGATGATCTTGAGAACGGAAAAACGGTGACCTTGACAAAACATGAATTTTCCACCATTGTATCATTGTATCAGAAATAAGTCAGAATTAATTATTATACCCAACAATAAACTGGAATTAAAAATGTCGCGCAAATTTAGTAGCTTTAGACATTTTTACATTTTCCCCTTAAAAGTCGCGGAAACAAAAACTTTTCTGCTAGACACATTTTTTTCAAGTTTTATCATTAAGATTTTCTTTAAACTTTCTGCGACTCCCTGTTTTTATTGTTACGGAATCTTGCGAGTTTTTTTACACGGATTGAACAGTTTAAATCGGACATCTAGAGTTATTTCGTGCATAAATGATTAGATAGAAATATGACCAGCATGTTATCTCCATAAAGTGCCGTACAAACGTATTTATACTTGATTATAGATGAAAAACAGTTAATTTTCAAATATTCGGGTTCATGAAAGAATACCTTGAGGAGGTACGATCACTTCCTCGGGGTCAAAAACGAGTCTAAATTTATTTTACCCACAGCTGCTCTGATTAATGTTACCTTATGTTGATTATTCGTATCATCGATTATAATGTGCCAAATGTTGTGGTAAATGATGAATTTATTGCACATGAACGAATAAAAACTGAAAAATTAGTTTGTTAATGACTTGGCAGTAGTCTTCATAATAATAATACTAACATGTCTACCTTAAAAGCGGACTAAAAAGACGTATCGAAAAATCAGCCGGAAACCTATTAAAATAGGCTTGAATTACCTCAGCCGACTTAACATGATAAGCAGAATATCATTATACGTATTATTGATACGTGATAAATGATAAAACTCCATGAATTGTTGCTTGCATATTTTGTCGCGGCTTCTATTCAAAATAATTGCAAAACATAGCTAGGTTATGTTCGCCACACGCATCAGCTGTTACTCGCGACGTTGCTAACCTGTGGGTGCTATTTCGTCGTTCTGACCGTTTTCAACCGGAAATGGGAACTTTCTTGTAATGCAGTGCTTTAACTACACGGTGAAGATAGATTTTCTTATTGTTTACAATATCTATTATATCTAATCGATCGAATTTCAGTTTTCCAACGGGTTTAGTTGGATACGTGAGCAGGAAGACCGTGATCACCGCACTTCCGGTTGACCGTCACCATAAAACGACGTGCTTCAGTAACTCAGTGCTCGGCTTTGCAATTTTATTTCGAAAAAACTAAACGGTCAAAATAGCTCAAATTTTGGTAATACGCGTATAAAGAATTCGTCAAAATCATATAAAAATTTCAAATCCGAAAGTTGGATTCGTAGTAATGATCGTACGTACGTACCTCCTTAAACGCGTTTTTCTCAAACTGAATTTTTCAGTACCGGTAACCACCATATCTCAAAAATCACTACCCCGATCAAAGTCAAATCGTACAAGCTTTTTTACATATCAAAAAGCAGTGCTTGAACGAAGGGATTCTTTTGTCCTAACGAAGTTTTTTTCGTCGCCAAAAATGGAGCGTTTTTTCACCAAAAATCGATACATTCACTTTAGACTGCTGCAATTAAAAAAAAATCAATACTTTATTTAATACTTCGTTCAAGCACTACATAACTTCACGCAAAAACGAAATGCGTTTGATGTTTTTATTTCGGATTATTTCATTCCGAGCAGCAGTGGTCACCGCGAAGGACGGTTTTTTAAACAACGGTCTGCACAAACCATTGTATCCACCGCATTTATAAACATTATTCAACTCAAAAATGGTAAAAGATAAAGCCATACTCTTTAATGTAAAAAAAAAACCAAGTTCTAAAAACTGCACACGTTTCCCCAGAAGCGTTTTATTTTCCCATTACCCGAGAAACGAAAAGCTCATGGCCCCGCTTGGAGTAAAGAAAGCGAGTCGCGCATGCGCCAGGGTTGACGCACGCTTTCCGAGTTAGTCACCGCGCGATAGGCGCCACTCGGGCGGGCTGCTCGTTTGCTCTCTCGATGTTCTGTCGCTCCTTTCACGAGCAATTTCAGAGAGGTATACCCGCCTCCGGTGTTATTGTTACCGAGAATCAAATTTGTGTATGAATCGTTGCATTCAAACAGGTTACAAATTGTTTCGGAAAATGAGTATATTCACGCAGAAATTTGATCCGATAACCGGCTCAACAGCGTGGGAAATACAGGACCCGGATTATGACTATCACCAGGAAGTCGCGAGATCGGCCTTCGCTGACATGCTCCACGATCACGAGCGCGTAAGTTATCCTTTTTGAAATTTCATTCTCGCTAAGCACGAAAACACGAAAATAAAACGTGTGCTACGCTCCGACCTTTTTTCGGAAATTTTGAAGAAATTAATAAAGATTCAATTTGATCGATGCGTGGCGTAGAACGAAAAGTATTATATTGCGCTGAAGGCGGCGATAGAGCAGAGGCACAGCGAGGGTCACAAGGCCAATGTCCTGGACATCGGCACAGGAACAGGCTTGCTCTCGATGATGGCAGCCAAATGTGGTGCGGATTCCATAATCGCGTGCGAGGTAAGAAAGTGACAATTAAAATTGATCGTTTCAAATACCTAACGTAAGTGACAAACACCATTTCAGAAAGAGAATGAGAAAAGACTTTCTTACCAACCTAATACGATGTTGACGTTTGCATCGTTGGAATGCACCCACTTTTTCATATTTCTTCAATTTTATTAGTCGAAGCCTGTTTGTTGCAACTTGAGATCGTTAAACTGCAATCAAAATATGCAAAAACGTTCGAACGATTGTCAAAGCCAGAAACGGCCAACAAGAAATTGTATCATTGAAGAAGAATGAATTTTCGTTGTGTTTCAACTATGCAAACTTGAAGATCATAAGTGAACTGAAGAACGAGCATTTCCATGTGCCGCAGTAAAAAGTGTTTAACTTCTCTAAGGCTTTCAAGCCAATGGCGGATTGCGCAGCTAAGATCATAGAGGAAAATGGCTATGGTTCAAAGATCAAGCTCGTTAGAAAGCGATCCACCGAGATGACTGTTGGCGAGGGCGGAGACATGCCTGGGCGTGCGAACATCCTAGTAACGGAGGTCTTCGATACGGAATTAATCGGGGAGGGAGCGCTGTCCACGTTCGATCACGCGCACAAAGAACTGCTGGAAGTAAGTCTCTGGAGCAATTCATCCGACGATGTTGACGTTTCCATCGTTTAAATGCAAGGCAAATTCTTTTTATCGTTTCATTACTTCAGTTTCTCCCTCATCCAAAATGTTACCCTGCATATTTAGGCGTTTGATTTCCAATGACGATCTTAAGGGGCTGCATCTACTTAGAGGGCCGAAAAAGTTGTCAAATTACGATCATTTTTCTAGGAAATGTTTGGTAAAAAAAGCATTTTTTAACACAAAGGTACCTATATTGAGAGCCTCTAAAAAAATACAAAAAAACAACAAAAACATGGCCGCCGGCAGATGACGAATTTATGTTCGTGACATTTGGCAGTTGACCCTCCAGCTTAAACGTTCCATCTGAAATCTAAAAATCAAACGGCTTATTCAAGTGAACAATGCGATTCGTTGACGATCGTCGATTTTTCGCGACGAATTGAAGCTCGAGCATACTAAATCCATGAAAAAGTTGTCATTTTTACGTAACTATTAAAAAATGAAGATAGATTTTTAAAAAAGGCAGATCGTCAGCGATCTTTCAATATCTCTCGTCTTATTTCCTGTAAATTTGAAAACAATCCATCAAGTGGTTCTCGTCATGTCCACTATTGAAAACAGTGTTTCAAGAAAAAACGCGTTTAAAGTTCGAACTATGGTGCTGCTACCGCTCGTCCGGTGCGACTGTTTGGCGCTTCAGCTCATTCAGCTTTGAAAATATTTATTATAAATGAAATTTTCAGGCAATACATCTAAAAAGGTGATACGATAGAATAAAATAATTTTGGAAAATGCAATTTTTCAACCCACCTAGGTAGATGTAGCCCGTTAAATAACGTCGAGTGATTCTCGCAGGCCAAATTGCCCAAAAACAGTTTGAGCTACGAGACTTGCGTCCCAACGCTGCAATCTTCAATACCGTCTTTTTCGTACACTGGGCAGATGCGCGCAATATTTTCCGGCAGACACTATTCTGTGAGGACAGTTTAGAAGCCATTTGGAATATTCGAGAAGTTCGCTTCGTCGTGTAAACCAACGAGTGATAACGAGAAATTTTGATGGTCGAGCACAGAAGGACAGTCTGGTGGTGCCGAGTGCGGCTACGGTGTGGGTGCAGCTGGTAGAGAGTCATCTCGTGCGTTCGTGGAACAGGATGAATTGGCTGGTGGATCCAGCAAGCGGTCAGGCGTTGATCGTGCCGCCGAGTGAGACGACCGTTTGTCCGGGCGCGCCGGGCGTTCCGGACATTCAGCTGTCCCAATTATCGAGAGAGGGCTTCACTCCGCTGTTGGAACCGCAGCCGATGTTCAGGTTCGATTGGACCGGTAGGCAGCCTATCGTATTCGACGAGACTGTGACGATACGAGATGGCGCGTTGGCCGACGGAATAGCGCACGCGGTTTTCACGTGGTTGGAATTGACCATGGATGCGAAGGGTGAAGTATCGTTGAGTTGCGCGCCCAGTTGGGCACGCCCGGACGTCGAAGAGCTCACGAGCAAAGGCGCCACTCTCGAGGAGGTTTCGGACCTGATACCCTGGCGTGATCATTGGATGCAGGCCGTTTACCATCTACCGGAAGAGAGGTTGTTCGATGAAGGCGAAGGGATCGCACTCGTTGGATCACACGACGAGTACGCGTTCTCGTTTAAAATCGAGAACGAGCCGAGCGCGGAGAAAGAACGTCGGGAATCGAAGCTCGATCAAGCGTACTGCGATTGTTGGATGCACCTCGCGTACTCGAGGACACGCATCAGCCAAATGAACGATTGGCGTCGAAACGAAGCGTACATGGAAGTTTTGCGCGAGAGGATAAGTGACGATACGGTCTGTCTCGTTCTGTCGGACGGCTCGATAATAGGCCTGATCGCTGCTGCCTTTGGTCCCAAAAGAGTCATCTTCTTCGAGCCTAGCTATCGCTCGCGAAGAATCCTCGAGAACTTCGTGAAAGCCAATGGACTCGAGTTCCGCGTTACCATCGTCGAATCGATCGACGAACTTGCCAGTCACGAGAAACCCACTCTCGTCGTCGGTGATCCGCATTTCGGAGCTTCCATTTATCCGTGGGACAATTTGCGATTTTGGTATCTGGCTTCGCGTTGCGCCACGAAAATTCCGAGAATACCCGTTGCCGCGAAAATTCGAGCAGTCGCCGTCCAGTTCAAGGATCTTCACAAAATCCGAGCGCCTCTTGGTATATGCGAAGGTTTCGATCTGACAACGTTCGATGAATTCGTAGAGGTAACGTTTCCACAATGGTTTCACGATTACCCGCAAGGGGAGGGCGCAAACTTGGGCTCGTCGATTTCGACGTCCCTCTGTGAGAGTAAAGTACTTCCCGATAGCAATCTACCCTGTAAAGGAGAAAACCCGACGCTCAATTGTTCTTGAGACATAGCCGATCGAAAAACCAGCTGATCCATTAGACCAACACGCTGGCGACTCGGGTTCGATCTCACTTTGGATACTTTCGTTCATTTTTTATCATTTTTTCACGGATAACGTGGAAATTCGTGTTCATTTATTGAAAATGCAAGAAATAGAAAATGAATTTACTGCAGTTCGGACCATCAGTATAAAATTCCACGCATCGTGATTTTTTTAAAGGTTCAACTGTAGGGCGAAGGTACTACGAAAAAAACAAAAGGCCGTTATTAAATGCACAACATAATTTATTTTTCAAACACATACCAAATTCTGACAATATATGCACATCGCTGTCACTGTCATTTGCTACAGATTTGGTGCGCAGAACACTACGAGAAATTTTCGTTTGTAAATGACGTACAAGAAAAAAAATTACAATGCGTGAAATTTCACGGTGATGGTCCGTACTATGGTAAATCATTTTTTGACTTCTCGTATTTTCAATAAATAAACCTGAATTTTCACGTTATCCATGAAAAATCGATAAAATTTGTTCAAAAGCGTCCAAAGTGTGGTCGAACCCGAGTTGCCAGCGTGGTAGTCAGACGTTCTAACCGCTGGGCCACGCTGCCTTAGCTTTTCCGAGTGCAACGTCAATGGCATATAAATTGTGCTTCGTTTTTCGAGCGGCTATTTCTCGATAACAATTGAGAGTCGGGTTTTCTCCTTTACAGGGTAGATCGTTATTGGGAGGTACTTTAATCTCGCTAAGGGACGTAAAAGTAAAGTCGATAATAAAGAACCGATTGCTCAATAACCAATGTCGATTGAAAGTATTTATGAAAATTATGATAAATTTCCATTCTAATGAGTACCAAAATGAAAAAACTTTTTTACGAAATTAAATTCTGGGTTTTAAACATTCGAAAGAAAAATCGTTAAAATTGTCAGTTTGACTTCCGGTTTTTCTTCCGAACTACCTTGAGTGATGTTTCTCGTACAAGGAAAATATCTTTTAATATACTCGTTCAGGCTTTGCATTCGTCTCTGAATCATCGATGTGAATATAGAGCGACAAAATTGTGCAATCCCGTAGTTTTCAGACTTAACTGTTCGTTAGCTTATCTACTCCGACAATATCCCCGGAAGAGTTCAATGATGCATTTGTTTTGCTCTCTTTCGAGAAGAGTTCCAGAGCAATAAGCGACAATCCAGTGGAGACTCATCCGCTGTGGGAATATCCGGGAGTCGCACTCGGCCTATCGTTCGATCTCGTGCATTTCGACTTGACGGAAGATCCTATTACGGGCCACGTGACGAAGTCATCGGGCAGAGTTCCGTTTTGCGCAAGAGGCTCGTGCAACGGAATCGCTATATGGATGGATTGGTTCCTCGATCACGAGACAATCATATCGACTGGCCCGACCAGCGATATTGTTCCGGGACAAAGAATATCCTGGGACTTTTACTCGAGACAGGGCGTCTTTTTGCTTCGAAATATCGTCGACATTGACGAGACAAAGATTCTCAGTTGGACGTTCTCTCATCGCGCCGAAGAGACGTGGCAATGGGACTTTGACTTCGACGTAACGTCTTGATACAATTAAATCGTTTTACTACGGTAGAAAAGAATAAAGGAGAATTGTTTTAATTGCGAGACGATGCGATCGATCGGCCTGACAGGATGATTCCAATGTTAAGAGGGCGGTTCAGGAAGCACGCGCAACTGTTTGGATAACCTTTTCCCTATGAGCTTAGGATAAGCTTTCTGTTTGATTAGGTACTCCTTGCTCTGATGCGTTACCGCGCCATTTTCGAGCTGGTATCTGCACAGATAGTGCAGCGGTCCGAGCATAGCGTCTCTCAGCCAGAGCTTTCCTTCAAGAAGCGCCAGCGAAAGAGCCCCGGATTCCAGAGTCGAAAGGCAACCCTCGGTCGGCTGTGTCCTTATCACGTATTCACTGGCGGCAACCCCGACGAGCTTGCAGGCACGTAGATAACCCAACATCGGACTCGAATGATACATTGCCTGACGAAATGAAACATCCAAATGATACATTTTCACCTCTTCTCTGCCTTCGCACTTCTCGATACCAAGGCACTGACAATTCTCGACTGCCAAATATCTTATCAGATTGAAGTTTGCATCGTTGAAATGCAAAGAAATATTCGTTTTTCTTTATTTCCCATTTTGAAAAAAAAACAATCATCGTAGCATATTTAAACTACGAAAAGCACTAAAGCCTTTTTCAGTGATTATTTTTCATGCTATTGGAGTTTGCATCGTTGGAAAGCAACGAATAATTTCTCTTCGCATTGTCCAATTTCTATCGACACATCTAGGCTACGATTATTACTGAAATATTTAGAAAGATCCTTATCGGGGATCCATAAACTGAAACTGCAAAAGAAGAGTTTAGATAGCACTAAAAATAAAGCCGGATTCTCGTTGCATTTCGACGATGCAAACTTCAGCACTATCATTTTCCATTGTCGTCCAACAATCTGGAACTGAAATCTACCAAAAAAGATAATGAAAATATATCTTTTTAAATGTCGTTACGTCGCAACGAGGTAAACTTTTTAAATAAGTTATTCAAATTGTCCGTAATTGTGGGCCTAGGCTTTCGACACATTTTTAATGTTTCCAAACTCATTTAACGCCGATAATGACACGACATTTAATATCTCATATCATAAGATGTTCAGTCTTGTTGAAACGAAATATGTGACGTAACATTCGAAGCACTCAGCCCATAATGCACGCAAAAAATTAAACTGACAATAATTGAGATTAACCTTTTAACGGTCACGCCTATTCGTGGATGGCTCAAAATAATTTCCTCTGGTAGTATGGCTAAAAAGGGTTGAATATGAATGTCCAGCCATAATTTTGTCGATAAGGGCCTGAAAAGGGGTGTTTTCGGACTGTAGCTTCTAAATTTGCTACTAACATTTTCACACTGTCGGTTCGAACTATTATTCTAATTCAATCAAAAATCTTGAAAGCCTAGTTCATCCAGTCAAGCTTCTTTACGCAATTCTATTAAAAAAATGTTTCAAGAATGTCCATTTACTTACTTTTTTGGACAAAGGACAGCAGATGCAAGCGTCGTAAATTTTCACAACATTGTTGCCATATTAACATAATTCATATGTTGACGTTTGAATTTCAAGCTATTCCAGCATCCGCAGATGCATCTAGCATAGATTAATGGAACTGTGAAGTAGCCTGTCCGCTATATCGTTCTTACGCTTTTACCGACAGGCTCAAAGTGAACGTAGCAAATTTGCTACGATGGCAGTTAAAGGGTTAACCAGGAAAGAATATTGCCCGAGGGGGCGATGGTCCTGTTGTACCCTCATATGTCTGAATAACTTTGTTCAAATTGATTCCGAAGTATTTTTTGAATACTATAGCCGATAGTAGTTTTTAGCGATCGCGTTATAAGCGGTTTCGACTGCACTTTGAAATCGATGGGAAATCACCACCACATCAGGCACAAAACCTATCGGGGACATCGAAAATGTACAATTCGTTCCGAAAAAGATACCCAGATAGAGTAAAATACAATTTGTGACGATTTTTCAATAAGCGTCGTACATCTTTTTAAAACGTCAAAATTTTCGGCCTGACGTGTTGACGTTACCCCTTAATCCATTGCGATCCTCATCAGCACGATTATGCGTCATGGCGAATTTTCAGTAGTTTCAATTCACAAAAAAATTGATCTTATCAGCAGGTACAAATATTTACAAAGATAAAAAAAACGTAGCTGCATGGATTTGAGTATTAATTGACCAGCACATTGAGGATGAATATCTCGCCTCTTCAGATACGGAATACAGAGGAAGAATTATCTCCGGGAAAGCATGCACGGTAATAAATCTTAACTCGCGGATCAGCCAGTGGGAGAAAACTTAATTAAATTGTCATTCTTTGCAGTCGTGCCTTATCTTCCTGTTGTACTTCGGTTTTGCATAACGGTAGCCAATTCTCTTCATTGTCATAAGGCAGGTATTTATCTGCATCGTTTGGCCAGTCTAGTTTTCTCGTCGACAGACTTCAAGGTCAGCATAGCGAGAACATGTGATCATGGAAGAAAAACGTTCGACAAGGACAAAGATTACGTAGTCTTTTTATCCAAGTGGATTCTTACTTTGGCTTGCGGCCAGGTGCCATCCAGCAAGACGAGATTATACGGTCTTTGTCCGTTATCTCCGACGCGTGGAAGTTCGCTAATATCGACGGCATTTGGCGACGGATATAAGAGTATAGTATCCTCGGCTTCTAGAAGCTCGGCAAGACCGTCGTGCCTCGGAGCTGGAAATTTCTTGCCCCTGTGTAGGCAACATATTTAATGCATTGGAGAACTTGTCGAATGTACGAAAAAAATAGTGAAAATTGATCGCGCTTGCCTGTAAGTGAGACATTTTCCCGTCTCCAGGGCGAGAGCGATCATCGGTGCGGTGCGCAAGCATCTCTTTATTTCAGCCGGATGTTGAAGTATTATTATACGCGATTGAGGGCACAGAGGAGGTTTCGGCAGCCCGGGACACCAACAAACAGCTACGGGTCTCCTTTGACATTCAGCGCCGCGCATTCGATAACAGGGAATAAACATTATTTTGAGGTTAGGTCGTGCGTTCCCTATTTTTACGTCATTCGTTACTATCGTCACTCACTTGCATTGTCCGCATTTGTCCCGCATTTTTGGTGGATCCGCCGGAATACCCGATAGCTCCTCCCAAACCTCTGTCTCGCTCGCCATCGCGATTCGCGTTCGCATTACGAGGAAACCATCGAGCTTGACATTTGTCGCTTGCTGCTACAGAGTGCAGACAACGCGTCAGCAGTGCAGCCAGATCGCGCGTAAAAGTTACCCCCCCTCTAGTCTCTTCCGCGCCCATCATAATCATAGTAGCGCGTGTCCGTGGGCGAGCGACGCTCGGACATCTTCGGAAAGAGCCGAGTGCGGTCGAACTGTCCCGACCGCGCCTTCAGCAGCTACACCAACACATGGACGCTGAGCACGGCCATGTGCGGCCAAGCCGAACGAAAGCTTCGAGGGAAAAAGCAATCTGACAATGAGCACGGCTTGCGCGTGACGTCACCCGACGGCACGCGCGACTGCTCTACGCTTTGGGGTCGTCCTTTAATCACGTGAGGTTTTTTAGGCCACTTTTTGAACCCCCCACCCTATGGTGATTTGTGGTGAGGTTCTAGGGTACCCCCCCCCCCCCCCCCCCGCGCCAGCAATATCGCGTGTATTTTTTTGTTACAAAATGTCAGCCACAAGCTATAGAGAGTACGGTATTTTATTGTGAAAACCGAAGTAATATATGTTTTCAGTACATTTCAATGGCATTGTCCGCGCAGTTACCAAAAAAAATATACGTGATATGTCCCAACAATCCCCCTCCCCAGTGTGATCAATCGTGATGTTATCCGAAACCACCCCGCCCCGCCCCCCTCAATTTGAGCCGCACCTGATTAATGGACGACCCCTTTGTGCGGATCTTCGTCGAGCTAGAGCGATCGAAGCCGTTGCTGCTCTTCTCCACCGCGCTTCTAGTATATCTATAGCGGTCGGGCTCGACTCTGGCTATACCTATATATGTTATCGCGCTCCTCGCTTTGTGTGGATTTTCGTCGACCTTGGACGATAGAAACACAGTGCTACTTTTTTTTACCGCGCTCCTACTATATCTATAGCTGACGGTCTCGACTCTGGCTATACCTATATATATTATCGCGCTCTCGGCTTTGTGCGGATTTTCGTCGAGCTAGGGCGATCGTAACCGTTGCGGCTTTTCTTCACCGCGCTTCTAGTATATCTATAGCGGACAGGCTCGACTCTGGCTATTCCTATATATGTTATCACACTCTACGCTTTGGGGTCGTCCATTAATCACGTGAGGTTTTTAGGCCACTTTTTGAACCCCCCACCCTATGGTGATATGTGGTGAGGTTCTAGGGTACTCCGCCACCCCGCGCCAGCAACATCGCGTGTATTTTTTTTGTTACGAAATGTCAGCCACAAGCTATAGAGAGTACGGTATTTTATTGTGAAAAACGAAGTAATATATGTTTTCAGTATACTTCAATGGCATTGTCCGCGCAGTTACCAAAAAAAATATACGTGATATGTCCCAGCAATCCCCCTCCCCAGTGTGATCAATCGTGATGTTATCCGAAACCCACCCCACCGCCCCCCTCCAATTTGAGCCGCACGTGATTAATGGACGACCCCTTTGTGCGGATCTTCGTCGAACTAGTGCGATTAAAACCGTTGCTGCTCTTGTCCACCGCGCTTCTAGTATATCTATAGCGGTCGGGCTCGACTCTGGCTATACCCAGTGCAGCCAGATCGCGCTCGAAAGTTACCCTCTCTCTAGTCCCTCGCGCGCCCATCACGCAATCATAGTAGCGCGTGTCCGTGAGCGAGCGACGCTCGGACATCTTCGGAAAGAGCCGAGTGCCGTCGAACTATCCCGACCGCGCCTTCGGCAGCTACACCAACACATAGACACGCTGAGCACGTTCATGTGCGGCCAAGCCGAACGAACTGAACGAAGGCTTCGAGGGAAAAAGCAATCCGAGCACGGCCCGCGCGTGACGTCACGCGACGGCACGCGCGAGACTTTTAGATGATTTCAATGCTTATTTAGCTCTTGATTCTCTGCGTTATTAATGTATACCAAAAATGTATCGCACACTCTGATCGCTTATTTTTTTAGTTTATACGTTAATTTAAATATAATAATAAATCTAAATTACAACTTATTTCTCTTCTAAAAAATTGTTTACGCTTTACTCACACCCGTCCTTATGCCAAATAAATTATAATTCATAAAAGTAAGCGGAAATATATTTATCTCCGTATTATTATGTTAATTCTCATACTTTCATCAAGGGATAAAGCATTATCCGCAAAAACAAACCAATCATCCATTCGACCGCGAATCGTCAGTACCAGAAAGTGCACAAATTCTACAAGCGATGAGATGGTCCTGTCGGTAGCGTTCCTGGCTTCGGTTCGCAGGGGCGCGGGATCGATCCCGCGCTCGGTGCTTTTTTTTTTTTTTAATTACTACTATTTCTATTAATTCTTATTTGATTAGTTATGTTTATTAGTTATCATTATTATTTTAATTAGTTATCTTTTCGTGTCGAAAAATGTATTGCGCACTCCGACCGCTTATTTTATTAGTTTGTACGTTCATTTAAATGTAATAATAAATCTAAATTACAACTTATTTATCTTCTAAAAAATTGTTTGCGCTTTACTCATACCCGTCCCTATGCCAAATAAATTGTAATTCATAAAAGTAAGCGGAAATATATTGATATTCGTATTATTATGTTCATTCTCATATACTTTCATTAAGCGATAAAGCATTATTCCCAAAAACAAGCCATTCATCTATCCGGCCGCGAATCGGTAGTGCCAGAAAGTGCACACATTCTACAAGCGATGAGATGGTCCCGTCGGTAGCGTTCCTGGCTTCAGTTCGCAGGGGCGCGGGATCGTTCCGCGCTCAGTGCTTTTTTTTTTTTTTAATTACTATTACTATTAATTCTTATTTGATTAGTTATGTTTATTAGTTATCATTATTATTTTAATTAGTTATCTTTTCGTGTCGAAAAATTTAGTGCGCACTCCGACCGCTTATTTTATTAGTTTGTACGTTCATTTAAATGTAATAATAAATCTAAATTACAACTTATTTATCTTCTAAAAAATTGTTTGCGCTTTACTCATACCCGTCCCTATGCCAAATAAATTGTAATTCATAAAAGTAAGCGGAAATATATTTATATTCGTATTATTATGTTCATTCTCATATACTTTCATCAAGCGATGAAGCATTATTCCCAAAAACAAGCCATTCATCTATCCGGCCGCGAATCGGTAGTGCCAGAAAGTGCATTTTTAACACAAGCGATAAGATGGTCCCGTTGGTAGCGTTCGTGGCTTCGGTCCGCAGTTCATACATTGTATGATTTCTCGAATAAACAATTCGCCCCATAGAAGTCAGGAACGCTACCAACGGGACCATCTTATCGCTTGTGTTAAAAATGCACTTTCTGGCACTACCGATTCGCGGCCGGATAGATGAATGGCTTGTTTTTGGGAATAATGCTTCATCGCTTGATGAAAGTATATGAGAATGAACATAATAATACGAATATAAATATATTTCCGCTTACTTTTATGAATTACAATTTATTTGGCATAGGGACGGGTATGAGTAAAGCGCAAACAATTTTTTAGAAGATAAATAAGTTGTAATTTAGATTTATTATTACATTTAAATGAACGTACAAACTAATAAAATAAGCGGTCGGAGTGCGCAATAAATTTTTCGACACGAAAAGATAACTAATTAAAATAATAATGATAACTAATAAACATAACTAATCAAATAAGAATTAATAGAAATAGTAGTAATTAAAAAAAAAAAAAGCACCGAGCGCGGGATCGATCCCGCGCCCCTGCGAACCGAAGCCAGGAACGCTACCGACAGGACCATCTCATCGCTTGTAGAATTTGTGCACTTTCTGGTACTGACGATTCGCGGTCGAATGGATGATTGGTTTGTTTTTGCGGATAATGCTTTATCCCTTGATGAAAGTATGAGAATTAACATAATAATACGGAGATAAATATATTTCCGCTTACTTTTATGAATTATAATTTATTTGGCATAAGGACGGGTGTGAGTAAAGCGTAAACAATTTTTTAGAAGAGAAATAAGTTGTAATTTAGATTTATTATTATATTTAAATTAACGTATAAACTAAAAAAATAAGCGATCAGAGTGTGCGATACATTTTTGGTATACATTAATAACGCAGAGAATCAAGAGCTAAATAAGCATTGAAATCATCTAAAAGTCTCGCGCGTGCCGTCGCGTGACGTCACGCGCGGGCCGTGCTCGGATTGCTTTTTCCCTCGAAGCCTTCGTTCAGTTCGTTCGGCTTGGCCGCACATGAACGTGCTCAGCGTGTCTATGTGTTGGTGTAGCTGCCGAAGGCGCGGTCGGGATAGTTCGACGGCACTCGGCTCTTTCCGAAGATGTCCGAGCGTCGCTCGCTCACGGACACGCGCTACTATGATTGTGTGATGGGCGCGCGAGGGACTAGAGAGAGGGTAACTTTCGAGCGCGATCTGGCTGCACTGGCTATACCTATATATGTTATCGCGCTCTCCGCTTTGTGCGGATTTTCGTCGACCTTGGACGATTGAAACACAGTGCTACTTTTCTTTACCGCGCTCCTACTATATCTATAGCTGACGGGCTCGACTCTGGCTATACCTATGAATCAAGAGCTAAATAAGCATTGAAATCATCTAAAAGCCTCGCGCGTGGCGTCACGCGCGAGCCGTGCTCAGATTGCTTTTTCCCTCGAAGCCTTCTTCGTTCGACTTGACCGCACATGAACGTGCTCAGCGTCCATGTGTTGGTGTAGCTGCCGAAGGCGCGGTCGGGACAGTTCGACCGCACTCGGCTCTTTCCGAAGATGTCCGAGCGTCGCTCGCCCACGGACACGCGCTACTATGATTGTGTGATGGGCGCGGAAGAGACTAGAGGGGTGGTAACTTTTACGCGCGATCTGGCTGCTCTGCACGCCAGTGATACCAAATGGGCGCTGCTATAAACTCCCGAAATTATATCATTCCCGCTAAAAGAAAACCCTGAACTATCCCCACCAAAGAGACGGTTAAATAACCGCCGTTTTTAAATCTGATGGTTATTTTTAAAAACGACCATGGTATATTCAATCATTAATTGTGTGTTTAATGACGTCTGCGCTACGATACAATTAGACTGAAAGGTTAATGTATTATCAACAAACCCATTCAGCCTAAAGTGCTGTCAAATGAATGAGATAAATCAATGAATGTGCGTTTAATTAAGGCGAAATGACACATTGACTAAGGCACCATAAATGCTAGAGAGATAACTATTTTAAAAATTCGAAGTTACAAACATGTATAAATATAACTGAAATACTAACATTGTAACCGTTTCGCTAAATATCATTCCCAAAGAAACACCTTGAAAATGGATGTTCACACTAGAATACGGCCTTAAGGGATTCGTACTTTGCTTAGTTCGATAGTATAGTATTCCCAATAATATACGTGTAACATTTTGAAGCCAAATTCAAAGTATTTCAGCCTCGAGAATGCTTAACAACGTCGTGTTTTTTCCGGTATGTTTTTTTGGAAAAATGTAGTGTGACCTACAATGCTTTCTCATACAGGATATCCTTGTATATTGGTAAGTAACATACGGTAAAATTTGAATCACGTTTCCCGCGAAATTACTTTTTTCCATATAATGGAAACGATAAAGCAAAAACTATTTGACCGATCGACTTCAAGCAACAATTTTGTGTTATTTTTTATGAACATACCATAAACATAATATTATTAATAATCATTTGAAATAAAATAACAAAATAAATGTTCAAAAGTGTTGTAATTTTTTGCACACGAAATAGTCGAATATATTCTTCGAAAATGGGTACTTTTTCTTTAAAGTGCCAAAAATGTTATTATTTTATACTCTTTTAGCCTCTTCTGATATAAAATCGAACCAAGGATCATTCCGATTGAGAATACACACAAAGTCACGCAATCTAGCGAATATTCTTAGGATGTGGAGCCTAAGGAGCGTTACGAAAATAAAATAGCCGTTTTCGCGAAAAAGAAACATTACTGTTTATTGATGGAATTAAAGATGATAAAACGTATAGTCGAACTTTTTCTCTCGGTGCATGTCTCCAACGAAGAACTGATCATTTGTCACATCTAAACGTTTCATTCTACGCGAAGACATTTATCGGCAACTATCGATCATTTGAGATCGATATAATGTTGATCGAATGAGGAATACACAAGTATTTCTATAATATCGTAAGCCTGGTCGTCGCCATATACTTTTTCGTATATACTATCGTTGTTCCTTCATTGTTTACATATGTTCCGCAGTTGTGCCGTTCTACGGCATCAAAAGCTGCCGGGCTTTAAATTGGGTAATTTCTGCATCTGGAAAAACACGAAAGGACGCAACGTTACAGAATGACTTGTATTTTCCATGCAAAAACAGCATACGAAGAATTCGGACTCGATCAACGTTCCGCGATAATGATTGGTATAAAAGTTATGGGAATTTTTCCTTTTTCTTCGTACCTCCCTTAAGAGGCATTCGAGATTCTTTTTCGTCGTCTCGCAGGGGTTGGCTCCTTCTGCAAGAGGAACAACCGTTATTATCGCAGGAATGCACTAGTATTGCACAGTTCACCCGAATTATTAATATTTTTTCGTACGTTGTTTGGCGCAAATGATCAACAGTGGTAGGAGCGCGGCTCCATAAAAACCTTTAGCCGCGTCGATTGCGGCAACCACGAGATCAATTTTTCCATCGGCTTTGAGCTAGAACGCAAACCAATAGCCATTGAGTACTTCGATACAAGACACGTCTCGCGGAGTATTGAACTGGTTTTTTTTTTCAATCCAGGGAGACTAGAGCAGGGGGCTGACACTGGGATAAATTCTCTTAAGACGGAATGACACCCGACGCGAAACTTCGATGCGGCCCCGGCTTCCGACCGGTAGGGCAGAACTCAATTGAGCTTCTGCGCCCCACCGACGGATGTCACCGCGCGCGTTCGTCTGTAGAGATTCGGTCTGTGTGGCTCTCTACTCCTGTAGTTGTTTGTCCGCGGCTTGTCCAGTCTGTAAAGTCGGTAAGGTAGGAAGAGGCAGGAAAAGATTGTGCGTTTCGTCTCGGGTACAGTGACAGACTCATCAGTAGGGCTGTGTCACTGCACCCTGCCCTAGACGCGCTGGGTGTTAGGATCTAGGGGAAAGACGGTTGTATATATTGTAACGCATGCCCCTGCGACCGCTTGTGAGAAACGCTGGAACGATGTGTAAGCCAAGCCGCGTAGCGGTGAGATGGTGGAACTAGCAGGACCGCCACAGTAGCCCCCCAGTGACAGCGTTGGGAAGTATGCTGGAGGAGGAGTGTGCGGATGAGGCGTTCTCGAAGCTTGAGCGTATTATGCCGTGTTAGTGAGGCCATTTGAGTACATATGTACCGACATGCCCTCACGTGTTGGCAGCTCGTTAGCTGAGTGTGTGCCTGGGACCCCATTGGTTGTTGCCGTGTGTGTGAGCTGTGAGCGCGTTGCCGTGCGTGTGTGTGAGCGTGCGTGCGTCGTTTCTGTTGGCTGGCTCGTTGATTGGCTCGTACGGTTAAGTGTTGTCTGACTCCATTTGTTTGACGTTGCGTGTTCGTATCACGTCGGGGTCACCAATGTAGAGATTCGGTCTGTGTGGCTCTCTACTCCTGTAGTTGTTTGTCCGCGGCTTGTCCAGTCTGTAAAGTCGGTAAGGTAGGAAGAGGCAGGAAAAGATTGTGCGTTTCGTCTCGGGTACAGTGACAGACTCATCAGTAGGGCTGTGTCACTGCACCCTGCCCTAGACGCGCTGGGTGTTAGGATCTAGGGGAAAGACGGTTGTATATATTGTAACGCATGCCCCTGCGACCGCTTGTGAGAAACGCTGGAACGATGTGTAAGCCAAGCCGCGTAGCGGTGAGATGGTGGAACTAGCAGGACCGCCACACGTCGCCGCGCGCGCGGAGACTTGCGTCTCGCCTTCCACGGGCCTCGACACGCTACGCAACGCATGCGTGCGTGCGTGTCGGTGCACGTCTACACCACGGTGTGGAGAGACGTTATTGGCGCTGCCACGGGCCTCGATGCGCGTCGCTGCAGACCACGAGGCGAGCGCCGCGCGCGGAATTCTCGTGAACTGAGCACGTCGAAGTTCGGGCGACATTTGCTCGCAATTATCAACAATTACACGACAAATCTAGATTACCACTTTTCTCCTAAGATATGCAACGAAGTGCAGTGATTGAGAGCTCAGATTGTTCGTTTTTTATGTGGCTACCCGGTCTAGCTTTTCTCTAAGTCGTGACATTAGCCAAACATCTGATTCTTCATCTTTTCGGTCTCGAGTTCAGCATGATAAGCCAATCTACGTTTTTTTTTCTCAAATTCAAAAAATTTGAGGGGCTGGAAGCTGTTCGTCTATCTATTTGACGTCGTTTGGCAAAGTTTCGACGGGATCTGAAGAGCCGTTTCAGAGATTTTTGGGTATCTATAATTCTGTTCTACCATACCGACCGCGACGAGGTGTCATTCCGTCGCGGTCAGTATGGTAGAACAGAATTATAGATACCCAAAAATCTCTGAAACGGCTCTTCAGATCCCGTCGAAACTTTGCCAAACGACGTCAAATAGATAGACGAACAGCTTCCAGCCCCTCAAATTTTTTGAATTTGAGAAAAAAAACGTAGATTGGCTTATCATGCGGAACTCGAGACCGAAAAGATGAAGAATCAGATGTTTGGCTAATGTCACGACTTAGAGAAAAGCTAGACCGGGTAGCCACATAAAAAACGAACAATTTGAGCTCTCAATCACTGCACTTCGTTGCATATCTTAGGAGAAAAGTGGTAATCTAGATTTGTCGTGTAATTGTTGATAATTGCGAGCAAATGTCGCCCGAACTTCGACGTGCTCAGTTCACGAGAATTCCGCGCGCGGCGCTCGCCTCGTGGTCTGCAGACGACGCGCATCGAGGCCCGTGGCAGCGCTAATAACGTCTCTCCACACCGTGGTGTAGACGCGCACCGACACGCACGCACACATGCGTTGCGTAGCGTGTCGAGGCCCGTGGAAGGCGAGACGCAATGTCTCCGCGCGCGCGGCGACGAACGCGCGCGGTGACATCCGTCGGTGGGGCGCAGAAGCTCGATTGAGTTCTGCCCTACCGGTCGGAATCCGGGGCCGCATCGAAGTTTCGCGTCGGGTGTCATTCCGTCTTAACAGTAACGTGTCCCGGTATTGTCGCCACATAATTAACCCACCATGCGGCGCTAGTAGTCAACCGCATGACCCCCACTCCGCAAAGCATCTCGCCGTATTATTTCGTCATTTTTTCTCGGTCTGTGATTGTTCTCGAATACAAAGAATCGTAGTGTGGTAAAATCGTAATTACTTTATCACATTAGAAGAGCGATTTGTGGCTCATCGCAATTCAACACGTGTTTTCGAGTCTATATTGGACGACGTGTATAACTATGAAAAGCTCTCTTTTCCGTGTATAGAACACGCCGATAGTGTTCTTTTACACATAATACAATATTACGTATCGATGCGGATGCAGCAATATTCTGCACGTCTCAACGCAGAACGAAAAAAAAGCAATCTCGACAAGAAAAAAATCGCAAAACATTGTACAACGTGACTAATCCATTATTTAAAAAATATTAATGTTATCTGTTTATTTTGTTCAATAAATATTTTTAAATACATAATACTGCAACAAGTGTAAATATTGCATCCCTTCCTATATACACATACTTTTAAATTCTATTCTAAGCAATGAATTTTCCAGACGCGTCGAATGCAAATTATGCAGACGCTGCGCGACTGGAGGGGGGGTCATGCTGGTGTGTACTAGCGCCGCATGGTGGGTTAGTTTACGTGGCGACAATAACGAGACACGGTATACTCAGCAGTGCCAGGAGGCTGGACTAGAGTAAAGGAGTGGACACTGTGTGCTAACGATGTGGCTCCAAAATCAGGAAAAATAAGAGTTTGTAGGTGGCGTTGCAATCGGTTTCCCCTTATATATAGATATACTCTCTTGCTAGGCTTTCCGTCGGCTACATGCGCATGCCTAGAACCTTTAGCTACACGTACTACTATACATCGGGGAATCGCGATCGCAGCGCCTCTTGCGGTCCCTTATAAGTCGGGATTTTGGGGCCGTCTTTCGCTGCTTATCTCCTATTGAGTGTCCACTCCTTTACTCTAGTCTCCCTGTTCAATCGATCATTCATAAAGCATTTATCGATATCGTGTCAAAATATAACCTTTCCGAGCTCCTTTCCGACGCACAAGGCATAACACGACCGGTTTTCGTTAAAGAAGTCGGAGTAACTAGGCTTTTCCATATATCGCGACAAATCCTCCCGTGTAAGTCCTGCTTCCGCGAGACATCGCTCATTTGGGTTTCTCAATACAGCCGCGTAATCCGGGTCAGCAGACAGTGCCTGCGTACGTTGCGAATATTTGAAAGTTGCGTTTCAGTTTTCTTTAAGGGGTCTTCTCCTTTTAGACGCTAAAAAAGGCTATGTTCATGCATTTTTTTGATGGGTCTATATTATAGATTTACATAGAAAAGTTATTACACTTAATAGATACACTTTCGAAATACATTTTAAACATTATTTATTCAAGTCACTATTTATAGTCGAAAATGGTAGTTTAAAAAATGTCCTTAAAAAATGGTAGGTCTGCGCTGTTGATGAAATCTTGGAGATCAAACGAAACAAAATAATCAAACGGTTTTAGATTCGGTATGTTAATGAATATAGCGCATATCATACGACTTTTGGTATATGCAAAAATAATGGTAGACATTTTTCGCAAAAAACAAAAAAAACGTGTTTTTCACCGCTTATGGCAAAAAAAATCGTAAATATCGGGAATTAATTTTGATTTGTTTGTATTTTGTACATTTGTAGAGAAGTTGTGTATATATGTAATTGATTGAAAAACATAAATTCACTTGAAAGACATATACATATAGAGAAATATAAAATATACAACGGAAATTATATCCTCGTCTCGTTTTCGAGATTACAAGGGTAGTGTCGCCTACTTCATGCCATATCCCACGAATATTCAGAGTCTAAAACAACGGAACGGCGGGAGGGGAGGGAGGCTTCCCAGCGTTCCGTGCGTCCCAGCGTTCCGTGTGCCCCTCTTCATAACGCTTTTTCGTGCCAAGTCGCGTAGTTCGGAATTTTCTATTGTGCGAGTATCAAAAGTGAATTTATTGAGAAAGAATGTCAGAAAAGGAAAATAAAAGGAAGGAGGAAGAGTCCATGTTGGAAAAGATGGATAAAATATATAAAAGGATGAAAAAGATGGAAGATCACGTGTATCACCTCAAGAAATCTGCGGCGTCAAAGACGCACCACGAGGCAGAATCTAGCCAAACAAAGGACGAGATGCAAATTGATCCGGATTTGGCCGACATTTTGCAATTCGCCGAACTAGGTATGTCTTCTTTTGTCAAGGGCTTCGAGACGGTTCGGTTTGAAACACAACCGCGTTTCACCTGTTGGATAAATTTCAGTCTGCCTTTGTGCCAACTATCCATACAGGTTATGTTCGTTCGAACATACGCAACCGTCTCTCCCTGTGGATAAATTTAAGTTTGCACCTCGTGCCAATTATCCACGGGGGGTTATGTTCGTTTGAACATAAAAATATATCCTTATTCATTTTACAAATGGAGTGTATACATATACTTCTATAGATGTTCCGCATAAAGCTGTGGAAGAGAAAAATGATCCATGCAGCGAACATGAGTCGCAGGATCCAGAGACAGAAGAGGTGGACGAAGCAGATCTACAAATTTTGGGGGAAGATCCTTCGTCGAAGAGAGCAAAGATTTTCCAGTTTCATTCTGGTCTTGCGTCTCGATGGAATGCTTGGATCGCTTCCGGCTTGGAAAAGGAGGATCGCACGAGTCTGCTCAAGAGCTACTCTCGCGAGGGAAATTGCTCGCTAGAACCTCCGGCTTTGAATCCAGAGATTAGTTCTTCGCTGAATGACGCATCGCTGAAACGTGACAGACATTTTGTGGATTCTCAATGTCTGATAGGATCTGCCTTGTCAGCCTTAGGATCAGCTATTACGATGATCTTGTACGACAAAAAGGAAGTCGTAGACAGAGATGAGTTACTCAGACTCATGTGCGATGCGGGGAAATTGATGGCACATCTTCATCACAAAGAATCATTGGCCAGGAAGGCCTACATTCTGCCGAATCTGGAGAAGAAAGCAAGAATTATTTTGGCGAAGACCGAGACCGACAAATTTTTATTTGGCGAAAATTTGGCCGAAAAATTAAGGTCAGCAAGAGCCTTGGAAAAAACGGCGCTTGACTTGAAACCTCAACTGCAGAAAACGGTATCGCAGAAGGTGCCTTTTAAGAAGACCAGTCCGGTAAACTGGAAAAGCCCACCTGCGAGGTTCCAGAAGTCCAACCAGGTGGGCAACAACTATCAGGGTTCCAGTACGTACAAGCAGAGAGGGCGCCCGCAGCAGGAAAATCGACCGCCGGGGCAGCCACAGATGCGCGACGAGAAGTCGGCGAAGGAGAGAAAGTAGCCGAGGTAGCTAAGTTAGCCGGTAGGCTTTGTAATTTTGCTTCCGAATGGGAAAAGATTGCCAACAACTTTGTGGTACGCTGCATCAAAGGTTATAAAATTGAACCCACGTACCCGGTGGTTCAGCGGGCTTGGCCCCGTGCTCCAACGTTCTCAAATCAGGTCGGAGATCGAGATTTTGTAATCGCGATAAAAGATTTATTGAAACTCGGCGCTATTGAAACTTGTCATCCAACGAAAGGTCAATTTGTATCAAGCTATTTTCTGGTGCAAAAACAAGATGGCTCTCACCGATTTGTTTTGAATTTGAAGAAATTTAATGAGTTTTTACAGACCGAACACTTTAAAATGGAGGATTGGCGAACCGCGATAAAAATTGTCTCTCGTAATGATTTCATGGCAAAAATTGATCTCAAGAATGCTTACTATTCAGTCCCAATAGACCAAGATAGTCGAAAGTATTTACGTTTTGTGTTCAAAAACCAGTTATTTGAATTTACATGTTTACCAAACGGTTTATCTACAGCGCCGTACATTTTTACAAAAATTTTAAAGCCGATCGTCAGTTTTCTAAGAGCTAAAGGATTTGTTTCAGTGATTTATCTAGACGACTTGTTGTGTATCGGTGAGAGCTATGATATTTGCTTGAACAACGTGACCGAGTCAATTAGATTGCTCGAATCACTAGGCTTCGTCGTGAATTATGAAAAAAGCATTTTAAAACCCGTGCAAATTTGTCCGTTCTTGGGGTTTAACATTAACACGGTCGATATGGTGTTAGAGTTACCCAAAGAAAAAAGAGCAAGCGCAAGAGCATTGGTTCGGGCATTTTCACGTAAGTCCGTTTGTAAAATTCGGGAATTCGCTCGATTCGTAGGTACACTTGTTGCATACAGTCCGACGCTGGAATATAGCTGTGCTTATCTCAAAGGTTTCCAAAGGCAAATTTTCCAAGCCCTTTTGGAAAGCAACAACGATTATGAGGCGACAATGCGCATACCAATTTCCTTGCGCGAAGATTTCGATTGGTGGGAAGAAAAATTATCTTCCTCAAGAAAATCAATAGTCAGTCCCGAATACAATTTCGAGATTTTTTCGGATGCATCCCTGACTGGTTGGGGGGCGTTCTGCAATGGCGAACGAGCCCACGGTTTTTGGAAAGAAAGCGAAAGGGCCTTGCACATTAATTATCTCGAACTCACAGCAGCTTTTATAGCTCTTCAATGTTTTTGTGCTGACTTGCGCGGAATACAAATTTTATTGCGAGTTGACAATACGACTGCGATTTCATATATAAATCGTATGGGCGGGGTTCAATACCCAGGTCTAATCAGTCGCGCTAAAGAGCTGTGGAAATGGTGCGAGGCTCGAGAGATTCGAGTATTCGCTTCATACATTGAATCAGAAAAGAATGAGGACGCTGATCGAGAATCGCGAAACCTGAACATTGACACGGAATGGGAACTTGCCGATTTTGCGTTTGAACGAATTATTAGATATTTCGGTGTTCCAGAAATAGACCTTTTCGCTTCAAGAGCCAACAAAAAATGCGAGGTTTTTTGTGCGTGGCATAGAGCCCCCGGGGCGATAGCTATTGACGCGTTCACAATAAGTTGGAAAAATAAGTTTTTCTACGCGTTCCCGCCTTTCGCGATTATTTCAAAAGTATTACACAAAATTGTAGCAGAGCAAGCCTGTGGGGTGTTAATTGTACCGGATTGGCCGAATCAGCCGTGGTATCCGGTTTTCATGTCACGCTTATGCGAGAGAGCATTATATTTTGAACCATCGGATGATTTGTTGTTATCTCCGTGCAGGTCGGTTCGTCATCCTCTGGCAAGGAGCTTGCGTTTGATTGTCGGCAAAGTATCAGGAACGCCTTCAAAGAGAAGGGCTTGCCAGACTCAACGATAGACATATTCGTTGCGTCATTGGCGGAGGCTTCAATCAAACAATACGCAAGTTCGCTGAAGGCCTGGTGGGAGTTCTGCTCGACCGCACGTTTGGATCCCTATAGAGCTACCGACCATGACTTATTATTATTTTTGACGGAAAAGTTCGAAAACGGAGCCTCTTATGGGAGTTTGAATACAGCGAGATCCGCGGTGTCTCTAATCTCGATAAACAACTTCTCATCAAGCGGTGCCTTGACGAGATTTTTTAAGGGAATATTTCGGCTTCGGCCAACGAAGCCCAAATATGATAAAACATGGGACCCAGAAGTAGTGCTACGCACACTCGCGAGTCATTGTACGACATTAGATTCAAACCTTCAGAAAATGTCGGAAAAACTGGCCACGCTAATGGCACTTGCAACTGCTCATAGGATTCAAACGTTGTCCCTTATAAAATTAAGTAACATTAAGCGTTCAAAAGACGGATTCGAAATCGAAATTCCGCAACTCATTAAGACTTCACGTCCGGGACATTGCCAACCGTTATTATTAATCCGTTATTTTAGAAATAAGCCTGAGATATGCGTTGCATCTTTTTTAGAGCGGTATATTGTTTTAACAGAGCCTTTAAGAAAAGACTGTGATTTTTTATTCATTACTTCTAGGAAGCCGTTTAAAGCGGCAACTACTCAAACAATAAGTCGGTGGATAAGGTCCATCCTCAGTTTAAGCGGTGTAGGTGATGAATACACCCCGCATTCTACAAGGCATGCGGCGACATCGACTGCTCTAGCCAAAGGTTTAGATTTAAGTATTATTAAGTCAACAGCAGGTTGGACCAAAGAATCGCAAGTATTCGCTAAATTTTATAACCGCCCAATAGAGTCAGACAGAGGCGTGTTTACATCGGCTGTGTTTGAATAAAAAATAAATAATAAAAAAAAAAAAAATTAAAAAAAAAAAAAAAAAATTTTCATACAGTTTAGGTTTTCGATGGCCTCTAAACATCTACCCTTGTAATCTCGAAAACGAGACGAGGATATAATTTAACGATTAAACGAACTTACCTGTTGTGAAGTTCTATCGTAATTATATCTGATGTCTCGTTTGAGAGATTACGTCCCCACCCGTTTGAAGCAAAATACCTATTATTTTACTTCCTACCCGCCCTTAAAAATGATCTTTAAACATTATGAAGAGGGGCACACGGAACGCTGGGACGCACGGAACGCTGGGAAGCCTCCCTCCCCTCCCGCCGTTCCGTTGTTTTAGACTCTGAATATTCGTGGGATATGGCATGAAGTAGGCGACACTACCCTTGTAATCTCTCAAACGAGACATCAGATATAATTACGATAGAACTTCACAACAGGTAAGTTCGTTTAATCGTTAAATTATATCCTATTTTATTGCGAACGGTATGGCTTACCAGTTGAAAAAAAGCAAGAAAAACAAGAACGCAAACGTTGCAAAACATCGTGAAACTCTTTAACTGGCTGATTCTAACAAGCGTAGCTTTTTATATACACTCCGTACGTACGTGGAGACTTTTTTCACAAACCGAACACTGAGGATGAATTATCTCCGGGAGAACATGCACGGTAATGAAATACGACTCGCCGATCGGTAGTTGGAAGATATCTTAATTGAATTGTCATTTTCTTTTGCGGAGTCGTGCCTTATCTTGCTGTTGTACTTCAGCTTTCCATCATGCTAGCGAATTCTCTCTCATTGTCATAATGCACTCGACAGACTTCGAGGTCGGCATAACGAGAAAATGTAATCATGGAGGAAAAACGTTTGACAATGACAAAGAATACGTATTTTTTTCGAGTGTTATTCTGGTGAAACAAGACTTTTTTCTTGGCCAAATGTGAACATTTTTTCTGAACTCTTCGCGGTCGCACGTTTTGGCTATAACACACTGGTCACAGGGGGTCGCAATGACCCCAGCCATGTTTCAAACTATTGCCGCGTTGACCGTATCATTGCGCATGACTCGTAAAAATTGAGGAGGTTAGTTTGAACATTTTACAATGTGGCGTTCTGGGTATTAAATTTTAATCGAATTTGAAAATCGCGGACGAAAATCAGCAAGTGGTCATCCGTAAACCTTTGCACGAAAAAGAAACATAAGTCTCGCGATTTGCTAAATTTCAAAAACTAAATTCATTTGGTTTTTTTAATTCAGATGATTCGTTCCCGAACATGAGTGGTCACCGCGACGGACATTTTTTGCACAGCGGTCTGTGCAATAAATTGTATCTCCGTCATTTATAAATATTTCCCAATCAAAAAGTTGTCAAAGATACTGGAAATGATACCCTTTACTATGAAAAAAATAAGTTAAATAACTGCGCGCATTTCCCAAAAACATTCACGAAAACACCTTTATTTTCGGGCTATGATCCGTCTTTCGCGAAATATTTTATATAAATAAAAAAAAGCGTGAAAATGTCAACCCAAATGCAAAACAAAGGAAAGCTTACAAGAAAAAAGGCGCTTGCTAAAAGACCCAAAGCTGTGGTAGCCATGTGTCAAGAAAGTGCGGCTAAACGCGATGAGAATAACCATAACCTCAACGATCAGCAACAAAAATTTGCTGTCGAAGAACGTCGAATCGTGGATTTACAATATAATATAATATATCCACCCGCACACACACACACGCACACACAAACTCATATACACTTATATATAAATATATATAACACGAATAAATACATGCATAAATTGAACAAATTAAATTTGTTTGTAGAATAAATTTATTTCACATCCGTCTCAGAGTTACTAGACTCGGAGGAAAAAACACGCTTCGAGTTCCCGGACCATGGAGACTTGATACTAGGAGACCAAACTCCCGTGCAAAGCCATTGAAAAAAGCGTCCCCGAAAATGGCTCCAGCATAGACGGCGCTGGGGTCCTGCGGACGCTATGTATAGTAATATATTGGTCGACGAGGTAAAAGTGATCGGATGAGACTAACCTTACGACAGACCGAGCGTGACAGCAAACGTCAAAATTTCGGGCGATCACGGCTCGGTCATTTCCCCATGTCCATTTGAAGAAAAACCTTTTTGAAAGCGAAAAAAGGTAAGTCTTTTGTTTAAGTATACTAAATATTCCGACTGAAAACTTTGTCGCCCGTAGAGTAATTTATTCAATAATTGATGACAAAATAAATGTCCTTGTTCACTAAGAGTCTCAATAGAAATTAGTATTTTTTTCATGATAAATGTTACGAATATTATACCGTATTCGATAATTGAAAAATATTATCAGTTTTTCATTGTTGTAATTCAATTTCAGTGTGTGCAATATGGTGAAAGTGTGCACTCTACTTTGGTCGTACATACTCGTTTTGTACTCTGAAAAATGACACAAGAATTAAAAACTAAAGTGTTTGATTTTAAAAACTATGCTTTATCTGTATTGTATGCGTATTAATGAAATACCGTATCACTTTGTCTTAAATTTTATTACTCTGACACTTAAAGATGAATGAAGGTTGGGTACATCAGCTGTCTTCATCGGACCCATGTTTTGCGTATACCTATACATGTACTCCGGAGCACCCCAGCGCCGTCTATCTCGGATGCCGTTTTGGGAACAAGCTGAAAAGCCAAGTGTGGCCTCCTGTATCTAGTCTCCATGCTTCATGGAATGCATGAGGCCGCACCTTCATCATTCAAATAAATTCGCTTTGAAATTGAAATTAGTAAATTCGTTCGATCGTCGATTCGTTGGTCTGTTTGTCGTAATAAATTTATTCATCATTCAAATAAATTCGCTTTGAAATTGAAATTAGTAAATTCGTTCGTTCGTCGATTCGTTGGTCTGTTTGTCGAAATTATTATATATGTACGAAAATATATTTTATATGCTCGAAATATGTACTCTTGCAAAGAATTTTTAATTCGCAATAAATATTTGTTATGAGCTAAGCGCCAAAGTAGAAAGATCACTTTCCTTTTTGCTCCGAAATTTAAGTGATGTTTTAAAAACGGTATTTTGATAAAAAATGGTTAGAAAAAAATGAAGAATTTTAAAAGGTAATCGATTACGATTGAGCAAAAATGAATGTAATCTCCCAATTTTGGCGCTTAATTTATAAGAAATATTTATTGTGAATGGAAAATTCTTTGCAGGAATATACATTTCGAGTATGTAAAATATATTTTCACGCACATAAATTCGACGAACGAGAGAATGAATTGACCAATTCATTTCACATCGGATGGATTTAAAATTCCAACCAAATTTATCCCAGTCATAATTAAAGATGTACATACACATAATAATTGTATAAGCAGGTAGTCAAGAAATATAATTCTCATGAGTGAACAAAAATATCATTACTTGGACTCGATCCCGGGCTCTTCCGCGCATTGCACCAGCGTGCTAACCACAGCTATAGCGTGGAAGCTATCGCTTCCGTCATAATAAAAGGTTGTTTTCCAATATTTAAGTAGTAGCCCCGCTTGGGGTTTAAATTCGGCTTGGCTGGTTGGTTGGTTTGAGATATTAACTGGAAGTGAACGCGAAACGGTACGAATAGCTGCTCTCAACAGTAGAGCTGCAAAACTTTTCTTCTTTGTACGATAGTAGATCGTACATAATCATTTACCTGCTCGCTAAACTATTTTTCTTATAAAGAGATAAAAGAACAAATTTTTGTTGAATTTTTAAGGGAGGAAAGAGAGAGAGAGAGAGAGAGAGAGAGAGAGAGAGAGAGAGAGAGAGAGAGAGAGAGAGAGAGAGAGAGGGAGAGCGCGAAATTGATGATTTGTTTATTATTTATTTATAATACACGTCTTCAGTCAAGAAGGACTTTCAATATATATTTTATTAAATCAATATTACATGTAAAGTACTGCATCTGTTTAAGAATCAAGCTTTTATCTGATACAGCATTTCTGCAAGCAACTGAATCTTCGAGAAAAGCGGCAATGGCCAAGGGATACCGCAGTTTTACTTTGTAATATGCGTGCGTGTGAGCTTACATGTGTGGGTAAGGAAAAACCGACAGCTCAGAGGTGGAGCAGATAATACAGAGCATACTTCTTTATCTGCATCCATCACTTACCCGCTGAGGATTTAGTTCACGGAACGGACACACAGATCCTACGGAACCGAGCTCCACCAGTCTGTCCCATGCTTTTCGCTCCGTGGGCTCTCTCAGGTTTCTCTCTGTATGTAAGACCGTGGGCCGCACCTTAAGAGGGAATGATACCTTATCGCGGTCGGTATGGCAGAACGATTATAGATTCCCACGAATCTCTGAAACGGCTCTTCAGATCCCGTCGAAACTTTGCCAAACGACGTCAAATACATAGACGAACGGCTGTCTTCTCCTCAAATTTTCCGAATTTGAGAAAAAAAATGTAGATTGGGTTATCATAAGCCAATCTACATTCTTTTTGTCAAAATCAGAACATTTGAGAAGAAGAGAGCCATTCGTCTATCTATTTGACGCCGTTTGGCAAAGTTTCGACGGGATCTGAAGAGCCGTTTCAGAGATTCGTGGGAATCTATAATCGTTCTACCATACCGACCGCGATAAGTTATCATTCCCTCTTAAGACGGAAGGACACCCGACGCGAAACTTCGATGCGGCCCCGGCTTCCGACCGGTAGGGCAGAACTCAATCGAGCTTCTGCGCCCCACCGACGGATGTCACCGCGCGCGTTCGTCGCCGCGCGCGCAGAGACATTGCGTCTCGCTTTCCACGGGCCTCGACACGCTACGCAACGCATGTGTGCGTGCGTGTCGGTGCGCGTCTACACCACGGTGTGGAGAGACGTTATTGGCGCTGCCACGGGCCTCGATGCGCGTCGTCTGCAGACCACGAGGCGAGCACCGCGCGCGGAATTCTCGTGAACTGAGCACGTCGAAGTTCGGGCGACATTTGCTCGCAATTATCAACAATTACACGACAAATCTAGATTACCACTTTTCTCCTAAGATATGCAACGAAGTGCAGTGATTGAGAGCTCAAATTGTTCGTTTTTTATGTGGCTACCCGGTCTAGCTTTTCTCTAAGTCGTGACATTAGCCAAACATCTGATTTTTCATCTTTTCGGTCTCGAGTTCCGCATGATAAGCCAATCTACGTTTTTTTTCTCAAATTCAAAAAATTTGAGGGGCTGGAAGCTGTTCGTCTATCTATTTGACGTCGTTTGGCAAAGTTTCGACGGGATTTGAAGAGCCGTTTCAGAGATTTTTGGGTATCTATAATTCTGTTCTACCATACCGACCGCGATGAGGTGTCATTCCGTCTTATGTGAGACATTTTCCCGTCTCCAGAGCGAGCGCGACCATCGGTGCGGCGAGCAAGCGTCTCTTGATTTCCGCCGGATGTTGGAGTATTGCGATCCGGGGTCGGGGCACAGAGAGCGCTATGGTAGCCTGCCGCGTCAATAAACACCAACGGGTCTTCTTTGAAATTCGGCGTCGTGCATTTGATAACATAGAATAATCATAATGCTGAGGTTAGGTCGCGCGTGTCCTATTTTTATGTCATTCGTTATTATCGTCACCCGCTTGCATTGTCCGCATTCGTCCCGCTTTTATCGTGGATCCGCCGGAATACCCGATAGCTCCTCTCAAACGTTTGTGCCGTGCGCCCTCGTGATTCGCGTTCGTATTACGAGGAAAACAACTAGCTTGACATTTGGCTCTTACGCTGCACACAGAGAATACAGACAACAGGCGAAGTGGAAGGTGTACCACGTGACATATGAGTGCAAGAGCGATAGCTGACATTTTCGAACACAGATTTCTCAACGATAAATAATATTTGGAGCAAAAGAAAAACGTTAAGCTCTGCGTCATGAAGTCCTCCAGAACCTGACGCTTTGTTTTGCTCGATTAAAGAATTAAAAATTAAAGAGACCTGAGAAATTAAAAAAGATTAAAGAATTAAAGATTTTTTTTGCCGTTTTCCCATTTTCGACGCAATTCTTCGTCTTGTGGAAATTTAGACACTAAACACTTTCTAGTGTCGTCCTTAAAACTTTTCCAACAGTTCGGTCCTACGCACGCTTTAGGCATTTTCCGAATTCAATAGACTGCTTTCTTTCGACACTACAACGGAACACGGTAACACGATTCACAGACTTTGACGAGGTTATCTATTGCTGTATATCTATGTCTACAAGAGCCCTTCGTGACAGCGCTTTCAGTGGGTAGATAAGGAACTAAGTTTTTGCGTCATTAACGCAGACATACGGCCAGCCGTTCTTGCAACCACATTTTTCGAGTTGACGTACAAGATAGTACGAAATACTCTACGATTCTACGATTTCTACGAGAGTAATAAATCTATCCAACAAATCGACTTGACCTAAGATTTTTTCGTTGAAGAACTCCATTCTTTCCTATGTGAAACTGGGCGATATATTCCGAATATTGAATTTGATAACTTTTTACTATAATTAAGTTGTCATTTTTTCTGCGACAATTCGGATTTTTATTCTGAAGTCTCGAAATTCGCTTAATCTAGGATATTTGTTTTTTTTCACAGAGAAAGAAATAAATCTATAAAAAATTTTAAAATCTTTAATTCTTTGTCTGCGATGGATATGCAACGTTGAGGTATTATAAGCATTTCGGAATATTTTTATGAAAAAATAATTTTTCTACTAAAAAAGATTAATTCATAACGTCGAAATATGTAACAAAAGAGCCCAAAAGTTTCGAAAAGATCCGCTTCATTGGGGCTCATACAGGTGGTAGAAATTACACTTTTGTCAGCGTTCGAATTCAGATTCCTCCCTTAAAAAATGTGACACTTTATTCCTACCCGTAATAACAGACACTCTTGTGCGAGACTGTCCGTTTTATTCACAATGAATGAAGTACTTAATATAAGGAGATACATCTACTTCTTCAGGGTCAACGAAGAGACTACATTTATATTACCCACAGTTGTTCTGATTTATGTTAACTTTAATGTTAATGTGCCATGTTTGTGGGAAATGTTTTATTTATTGCATAATTACGAAGAAAAACTGAAGAATTAGATCCTAAACGACGCTGGAGTAGTCTCTGTCGTATTCACAATACAGTCTTACCATAAAAACGAACTGAAAAACATTGCATCAAATTTGTCGGAATCTTATTTGAATAACGCTGAATTACGTTTGCGGAATTAATTCTAGGGGCAAAATTGTAATTGAAGACATTATTGATACGCGATCAATTGTAAAACTCCATAAATAATATAATAGAATTTTGAACAAACACCTGACAACGTCGCGTTTACGATGCTCAATGTTGGCACCCAGGACTCGTTGATGTGAAAGGTTAGGTAATCGTGCAGAACTAGGTTATGCTCGCCAAACACATCGGGCGTTACGTCCGACGTTGCCAAGTCTGTAGGTGCTATTTCGTCGTTCTGATCATTTTCAACCGGAAATTGAAATCTTTCAATAATGCAGTTTTCCAACGACCTTAGATACGTGGGCAGCCAAACCGTGATCACCGCACTTCCGTTTGACCGCGTCCATAAGACGATCAATATAAATCAAATTTGGCCAAAGCGTGCATAACGTATTTGTCAACATATAAAAATGTCAAGTCCGAAAGTTGGAATCTTCACAATGTTAGTACCTTCTTAACGGACAACACCACTGTGACGGCTTCAAAAAATCGATTTTTTGAAAACCATCTAGAAAAATCTAAAATACATTTAAGATTAAGATGCCGTTGGACCCAGGTCGAAAAAATAATTATTTTCGGAGATATTGAATATTTTGTGGAGCGGTGCAGCGCGGTAATATTTCTGTATGTCGCCATAAGCCGCCTCTTCCTGAGGAAGTATTGGAGGCAATTATGCCAGTCTTCGAAGATTTGAGCAGAGACGATTTGCTGCGGCGTTGTTTGGGCGGCTTCACGCAAAACAACAACGAAAGCTACAACAAATCAGTTTGGGCAATAGCCCCCAAGTGTCAGTCCGGGAGCAAAAAAATCGTCGATATTGCAGCTGATATCGCGGTATTATTATTCAATGATGGCCTGAGAAGCCTCATGAAAGTTTTGGAGACGTTGGGGATAACCATCGGCCCAAATTGTTTCAATTTTTGCGTTGAAACCGACGCAGCGCGGATCGAGCTGGCGGAGCGCTCGCTCACAGACGCTGCAAAAGAGGCAACAAGAGCACCTATGTGAAGTTGGCAACTGACTTTACAGAAAGTAATTTTTTTTTTTTGCATTCGTTTGTACTCGGTTTGTACCCGTTTGTACCGTCTTAAATTTCGTTTGTACCTTAAGGGGGAAAAAAGTACGAGGGTATGAAAAAATGAACCGCAACCCATTTAGAGCTAAGCAATTTTAATAAACGCGACTGAAAAGAGAATCGTTTGTACCCGTTTGTACCGTTAAACATTTTTTTTTTTGAATTTTTTTTTTAAATTTTTTTCTGGAAAAAAATTTTTCGATTTTTTTTATTTTTTATTTCCGTTCGTACCGACAAGTATATCGTTTGGACCACCTAGAAATTGTTTCTATTCATTCGTATCGGTGAGTACATCGTTTCTACCACCGTGTAATCGTTTATACCCATTCGTACTGACGAGTATATCGTTTGTACCACCGAGAAAACGTTTGTACCCGTCTGTACTATCGAGCAATCGTTTGTACCCGTTCCTATCGACGAATATATCGTTTGTACCACTCAGCAAACGTTTGTACCCGTCTGTACTATCGAGCAATCGTTTGTACCCGTTCGTATCGACAGTATATCGTTTGTACCACCGAGAAATCGTTGGTACCCGTTGGTATCGACGAGTATTTCTTATGTACCACCGAGAAAACGTTTGTACCCGTCTGTACTATCAAGCAATTGATAGTACAGACGGACCCCTTCATACTGACGAGTATATCATTTGTACCAACGAGCAAATGTTTGTACCCGTCTGTATTATCGAGCAATCGTTTGTACCCGTTCGAATCGACGAGTATATCGTTTGTACCACCGAGAAATCGTTTGTACCCGTCTGTACTATCGAGCAATCGATTGTACCTATTCGTACTGACGAGTATATCATTTGTACCAACGAGAAAACGTTTGGACCCGTCTGTATTATCGAGCAATCGTTTGTACCCGTCCGTATCGACGAGTATATCGTTTGTGCCACCGAGAAATCGTTTGTACCCGTCTGTACTATCGACCAATCGTTTGTACCCATTAGTATCAACGAGTATTTCGTATGGACCACCGAGAAAACGTTTGTACCCGTCTGAACTATCGGGCAATCGTATGTACCCATTCGTACTGACGAGTATATCGTTTGTACCAACGAGAAAACGTTTGTACCCGTCTGAACTATCGAGCAATCGTTTGTACCCGTTCGTATCGACGAGTATATCGTTCGTACCACCGAGAAATCGTTTGTACCCGTCTGTACTATCGAGCAATCGATTGTACCCGTTCGTATCAACGAGTATATCGTTTGTACCACCGAGAAAACGTTTGTACCCATCTGTACTATCGAGCAATCGTTTGTACCCGTTCCTATCGACGAATATATCGTTTGTACCACTCAGCAAACGTTTGTACCCGTCTGTACTATCGAGCAATCGTTTGTACCCGTTCGTATCGACGAGTATATCGTTCGTACCACCGAGAAATCGTTTGTACCCGTCTGTACTATCGAGCAATCGATTGTACCCGTTCGTATCAACGAGTATATCGTTTGTACCACCGAGAAAACGTTTGTACCCATCTGTACTATCGAGCAATCGTTTGTACCCGTTCGTATCGACGAGTACATCGTTTGTACCACCGAGGAAACGTTTGTACCCGTCTGTACTATCGAGCAATCGTTTGTACCCGTTCGAATCGACGAGTATGTCGTTTGTACCACCGAGAGATCGTTTGTACCCATTCGTTCTGACGAGTATATCGTTTGTACCACCGAGAAAACGTTTGTACCCATCTGTATTATCGAGCAATCGTTTGTACCCGTTCGTATCGACGAGTACATCGTTTGTACCACCGAGGAAACGTTTGTACCCGTCTGTACTATCGAGCAATCGTTTGTACCCGTTCGGATCAACGAGAATGCCGTATGTACCACCGAGAGATCGTTTATACTCATTCGTACCGGCGATTAATCGTTTGTACCCATTCGCACTGACGAGAATATCGATTGTACCAACGAGAAATTGTTTGTACCCGTCTGTACTATCGATTAATCGTTTGTACCCATTCGTACTGACGGGAATATCGTTTGTACCAACGAGAAATTGTTTGTACCCGTCTGTACTATCGAGCAATCGTTTGTACCCGTTCGTATCGACAGTGTATCGTTTGTACCACCGAGAAATCGTTTGTACCCGTTGGTATCTACGAGTATTTTGTATGTACCATAGAGAAAACGTTTGTACCCGTCTGTACTATCGAGCAATCGATTGTACCCATTCGTACTGACGAGTATATCAATTGTACCAACGAGAAAACGTTTGTGCCCGTCTGTATTATCGAGCAATCGTTTGTACCCGTTCGTATCGACGAGTTTATCGTTTGTACCACCGAGAAATCGTTTGTACCCGCCTGTACTATCGACCAATCCTTTGTACCCATTCGTATCAACGAGTATTTCGTATGTACCACCGAGAAAACGTTTGTACCCGTGTGTACTATCGGGCAATCGTTTGTACCCATTCGTACTGACGAGTATATCGTTTGTACCAACGAGAAAACATTTGTACCCGTCTGTACTATCGAGCAATCGTTTGTACCCTTTCGTATCGACGAGTATATCGTTCGTACCACCGAGAAATCGTATGTACCCGTCTGTACTATCGAGCAATCGATTGTACCCGTTCGTATCGACGAGTATATCGTTTGTACCACCGAGAAAACGTTTGTACCCATCTGTACTATCGAGCAATCGTTTGTACCCGTTCGTATCGACGAGTACATCGTTTGTACCACCGAGGAAACGTTTGTACCCGTCTGTACTATCGAGCAATCGGTTGTACCCGTTCGTATCGACGAGTATATCGTTTGTACCACCGAGAGATCGTTTGTACTCATTCGTACCGGCGATTAATCGTTTGTACCCATTCGTACTGACGAGAATATCGTTTGAACCAACAAGAAATTGTTCGTACCCGTCTGTACTATTGAGCGATCGTTTGTACCCGTTCGTATCGACAGTATATCGTTTGTACCACCGAGAAATCGTTTGTACCCGTTGGTATCGACGAGTATTTCGTATGTACAACCAAGAAAACGTTTGTACCCGTCTGTACTATCGAGCAATTGTTTGTACCCATTCGTACTGACGAGTATATCATTTGTACCAACGAGAAAACGTTTGTACCCGTCTGTATATCGAGCAATCGTTTGTACCCTTTCGTATCGACGAGTATATCGTTTGTACGACCGGGAAATCGTTTGTACCCGTCTGTACTATCGACCAATCATTTGGACCCATTCGTATCGACGAGTATTTCGTATGTACCACCGAGAAAACGTTTGTACCCGTCTGTACTATCGGGCAATCGATTGTACCCGTTCGTATCGACGAGTATATCGTTTGTACCACCGAGAAAACGTTTGTACCCGTCTGTACTATCGAGGAATCGTTTGTACCCATTCGTTCTGACGAGTATATCGTTTGTACCACCGAGAAAACGTTTGAACCCATCTGTACTATCGAGCAATCCTTTGTACCCTTTCGTATCGACGAGTACATCGTTTCTACCACCGAGGAAACGTTTGTACCCGTCTGTACTATCGAGCAATCGTTTGTACCCGTTCGTATCGACGAGTATGTCGTTTGAACCACCGAGAGATCGTTTGTACTCATTTGTACCGGCGATTAATCGTTTGTCCCCATTCGAACTGATGAGAATATCGTTTGTACCAACGAGAAATTGTTTGTACCCGTCTGTACTATCGAGCAATCGTTTGTGCCCGTTGGTATCGACGAGTATTTCGTATGTACCACCGAGAAAACGTTTGTACCCGTCTGTACTATCGAGCAATCGTTTGTACCCATTCGTACTGACGAGTATATCATTTGTACCAACGAGAAAACGTTTGTACCCGTCTGTATTATCGAGCAATCGTTTGTACCCGTTCGTATCGACGAGTATATCGTTTGTACCACCGAGAAATCGTTTGTACCCGTCTGTACTATAGACCAATCGTTTGTACCCATTCGTATCGACGAGTATTTCGTATGTACCACCGAGAAAACGTTTGGACCCGTCTGTACTATCGAGCAATCGTTTGTACCCGTTCGTACTGACGAGTATATCGTTTGTACCAACGAGAAAACGTTTGTACCCGTCTGTACTATCGAGCAATCGTTTGTACCCGTTCGTATCGACGAGTATATCGTTTGTACCACCGAGGACTCGATTGTACCCGTCTGTACTATCGAGCAATCGATTGTACCCGTTCGTATCGACGAGTATATCGTTTGTACCACCGAGAAAACGTTTGTACCCGTCTGTACTATCGAGGAATCGTTTGTACCCATTCGTTCTGACGAGTATATCGTTTGTACCACCGAGAAGACGTTTGTACCCATCTGTACTATCGAGCAATCGTTTATACCCGATCGTATCGACGAGTACATCGTTTGTACCACCGAGGAAACGTTTGTACCAGTCTGTACTATCGAGCAATCGTTTGTACCCATTCATTCTGACGAGTATATCGGTTGTACCAACGAGAAAACGTTTGTACCTGTCGGTACTATCGAGCAATCGTTTGTATCCGTTCGTATCGACGAGTATATCGTTTGTACCACCGAGAAATCGTTTGTACCCGTCTGTACTATCGAGCAATCGACTGTACCCGTTCGTATCGACGAGTATATCGTTTGTACCACCGAGAAAACGTTTGTACCCGTCTGTACTATAGAGGAATCGTTTGTACCCATTCGTTCTGACGAGTATATCGTTTGTACCGCCGAGAAAACGTTTTTACCCATCTGTACTATCGAGCAATCGTTTGTACCCGTTCGTATCGACGAGTACATCGTTTGTACCACCGAGGAAATGTTTGTACCCGTCTGTACTATCGAGCAATCGATTGTACCCATTCCTACTGACGATTACATCGTTTGTACCAACGAGAAAACGTTTGTACCCGTCTGTACTATCGACCAATCGTTTGTACCCATTCGTACTGACGAGTATATCATATGTACCAACGAGAAATTATTTGTACCCGTCGGTACTATCGAGCAATCGTCTGTACCCGGTCGTACTGACGAGTATAGCGTTTGTACTACTGAGAAAACGTTTGTACCGATCTGAACTATCGAGCAATCGTTTCTACCCAGTCGTATTGACGAGCATATCATTTGTACCACAGAGAAATCGTTTGTACCCATGTACGCTTACTTACTTACTTACTCTACGAAACTGACGCTTGGCGGTACAAACGATATACTCCTTGGCACGAAAAAGTAGAAATTATTGCTCGGTAGTACAAACGACATACTCGTCAGTATGGACCGAAACACAAGAATAAGTGCTGGTACAAATGATTTACTCGTTGGTACGAACCGGTACAAACGATTGCTCGATGATGGAAACCCAAGCAAACGATTTCTCGGCGGTACAAACGATCTGCTCGTCAGGACGAATGGGTACGAACGTTTCCTCGGTGGTACAAACGATATACTCGTCGATACGAACGGGTATAAACGATTGCACGATAGTACAGACGAGTACAAACGATTTCTCGGTGGTCCAAACGATATACTCGTCGATACGAATGGGTACAAACGATTGCTTGATAGTACAGACGGTTACAAACGTTTTCTCGGTGGTACCAACGACATACTCGTCAGTACGAACGGGTACAAACGATTGCTCGATAAGACAGACAGGTACGAACTTTTTCTCGTTGGTACAAACGATATACTCGTCAGTGCGAATGGGTACAAACGATTGCCCGATAGTACAGACGGGTACAAACGTTTTCTCGGTGGTACATACGAAATACTCGTCGATACGAATGGGTACAAACGAATAATCGCGGGTATGAATGAGGACAAACGTTTTTTCGTTGGTACAAATGATATACTCCGCAGTACAAATGGGTACAAACGACTGCTCGATAGTCCAGACGGGTACAAACGTTTCCTCGGTGGTACAAACGATGTACTCGTCGATACGAACGGGTACAAACGATTGCTCGATAGTACAGATGGGTACAAACGTTTTCTCGGTGGTACAACCGATAGACTCGTCAGTACGAATAGGTACAAACGATTCCTCGATAGTACAGACGGGTACAAATGATTTCTCGGTGGTACAAACGATATACTCGTCGATACGAACGGGTACAAACGATTGCTCGATAGTACAGACGGGTACAAACGTTCTCTCGGTGGTACAAACGAAATACTCGTCAGTACGAGGGGGTACAAACGATTGCTCGATATTACAGATCGGTAAAAACGATTGCTCGATAGCACAGACGGGTACAAACGATTTCTCGGTGGTACGATCGATATACTGTCGATACGACCGGGTACAAACGATTGCTCGATAGTCCAGACGCGTACAAACGTTTCCTCGGTGGTACATACGACATACTCGTCGATACGAACGGGTACAAACGATTTCTCGATAGTACAGACGGGCACAAACGTTTTCTCGGTGGTACAAACGAATACGCGTCAGTACGAATGGGTGAAAAAGAATCCTCGATAATACAGACGGGTACAAACGTCTTCTCAGTGGTACAAACGATATACTCGTCAGTACGAATGGGTAAAAACGATTCCTCAATAGTACAGACGGGTACAAACGTTTCCGCGGTGGGACAAACGATATATTCGTCGATACCAACGGGTACAAACGTTTTGTCGGTCGTACAATCGATATACTCGTCAGTACGAGGGGGTACAAACCATTGCTCGATATTACAGACCGGTACAAACGATTGCTTGATAGTGCCGACGGGTACAAACTTTTTCTCGCTGGTACAAACTATACACTCGTTAGTACGAATGGGTACAAACGATTGCTCGATAGTACAGACGGGTACAAACGTTTTCTCGCGGGTACAAACGATTCACTCGTCAGTACGAATGGGTACAAACGATTGCTCGATAGTTCAGACGGGTACAAACGTTTTCTCGGTGGTACAAACGAAATACTCGTCGATACGAACGGGTACAAACGATTTCTCGATAGTACAGACGGGTACAAACGTTTTCTCGGTGGTACAAGCGATATACGAATTCGAACGATGTACGAATGGGTAAAAACGATTCCACGATAGTACAGACGGGTACAAACGTTTTCTCGGTGGTACAAACGATATGCTTGTCAGTACGAATGAGTACAAACGGTTCCTCAATAGTTCAAACGGGTACAAACGTTTCCGCGGTGGTACAAACGATATATTTGTCGATACCAACGAGTACAAACGTTTTGTCGGTGGTACAAACGATATACTCGTTGATACGAATGGGTACAAACGATTGCTCGATAGTACAGACGGGTACAAACGTTTTCTCGGTGGTACAAACGATATACTCGTCAGTACGAGGGGGTACAAGCGATTGCTCGATAATACAGACCGGTACAAAAGATTGCTCGATAGTGCCGACGGGTACAATCGTTTTCTCGTTGGTACAAACGATATACTCGTCAGTACGAATGGGTACAAACGATTGCTCGATAGTTCAGACGGGTACAAACCTTTTCTCGGTGGCACAAACGAAATACTCGTCGATACGAACGGGTACAAACGATTTCTCGATAGTACCGACGGGTACAAACGTTTCCTCGGTGGTACATACGATGTACTCGTCGATACGGACGGGTACAAACGATTGCTCGATAGTACAGATGGGTACAAACGTTTTCTCGGTGGTACAAACGATATACTCGCCAGAACGAATGGGTACAACCGAGTCCTCGATAGTACAGACGGGTACAACCGTTTTCTCGGTGGTACAAACGATATACTCGTCGATACGAACGGGTACAATCGATTGCTCGATAGTACAGACGGGTACAAACGATTTCTCGGTGGTACAAACGATTTACTCGTCGATACGAACGGGTACAAACGATTGCTCGATAGTACAGACGGGTACAAACGTTTTCTCGTTGGTACAAACGATATACTCGTCAGTACGAATGGGTACAAACGATTGCCCGATAGTACAGACGGGTACAAACGTTTTCTCGGTGGTACATACGAAATACCCGTCGATACGAATGGGTACAAACGATTGGTCGATAGTACAGACGGGTACAAACGATTTCTCGGTGGTACAAACGATATACTCGTCGATACGAACGGGTAGAAACGATTGCTCGATATACAGACCGGTACAAACGTTTTCTCGTTGGTACAAATGATATACTCGTCAGTACGAATGGGTACAAACGATTGCTCTATAGTACAGACGGGTACAAACGTTTTCTTGGTGGTACATACGAAATACTCGTCGATACCAACGGGTACAAATGATTTCTCGGTGGTACAAACGATATACTGTCGATACGAACGGGTACAAACGATTGCTCAATAGTACAGACGGGTACGAACAATTTCTTGTTGGTACAAACGATATTCTCGTCAGTACGAATGGGTACAAACGATTAATCGCCGGTACGAATGAGTACAAACGATCTCTCGGTGGTACGAACGACATACTCGTCGATACGAACGGGTACAAACGATTGCTCGATAGTACAGACGGGTACAAACGTTTCCTCGGTGGTACAAACGATGTACTCGTCGATACGAACGGGTACAAACGATTGCTCGATAGTACAGATGGGTACAAACGTTTTCTCGGTGGTACAAACGATATACTCGTCGATACGAACGGGTACAATCGATTGCTCGATAGTACAGACGGGTACAAACGATTTCTCGGTGGTACGAACGATATACTCGTCGATACGAACGGGTACAAACGATTGCTCGATAGTACAGACGGGTACAAACGTTTTCTCGTTGGTACAAACGATATACTCGTCAGTACGAATGGGTACAAACGATTGCCCGATAGTACAGACGGGTACAAACGTTATCTCGGTGGTACATACGAAATACTCGTTGATACGAATGGGTACAAACGATTGGTCGATAGTACAGACGGGTACAAACGATTTTTCGGTGGTACAAACGATATACTCGTCGGTACGAACGGATACAAACGATTGCTCGATAATACAGACGGGTACAAACATTTGCTCGTTGGTACAAATGATATACTCGTCAGTACGAATGGGTCTAAACGATTGCTCTATAGTACAGACGGGTACAAACGTTTTCTTGGTGGTACATACGAAATACTCGTCGATACCAACGGGTACAAATGATTTCTCGGTGGTACAAACGATATACTGTCGATACGAACGGGTACAAACGATTGCTCAATAGTACAGACGGGTACGAACAATTTCTTGTTGGTACAAACGATATTCTCGTCAGTACGAATGGGTACAAACGATTAATCGCCGGTACGAATGAGTACAAACGATCTCTCGGTGGTATAAACGAGATACTCGTCGATACGAAGGGGTACAAACGATTGCTCGATAGTACAGACGGGTACAAACGTTTCCTCGGTTGTACAAACGATGTACTCGTCGATACGAACGGGTACAAACGATTGCTCGATAGTACAGATGGGTACAAACGTTTTCTCGGTGGTACAAACGATATACTCGTCGATACGAACGGGTACAATCGATTGCTCGATAGTACAGACGGGTACAAACGATTTCTCGGTGGTACGAACGATATACTCGTCGATACGAACGGGTACAAACGATTGCTCGATAGTACAGACGGGTACAAACGTTTTGTCGTTGGTACAAACGATATACTCGTCAGTACGAATGGGTACAAACGATTGCCCGATAGTACAGACGGGTACAAACGTTATCTCGGTGGTACATACGAAATACTCGTTGATACGAATGGGTACAATCGATTGGTCGATAGTACAGACGGGTACAAACGATTTTTCGGTGGTACAAACGATATACTCGTCGGTACGAACGGATACAAACGATTGCTCGATAATACAGACGGGTACAAACATTTGCTCGTTGGTACAAATGATATACTCGTCAGTACGACTGGGTCCAAACATAGTACAGTATACGACTGGGTCCAAACATAGTACAGTATACGACTGGGTCCAAACATAGTGCTCTATAGTACAGACGGGTACAAACGTTTTCTTGGTGGTACATACGAAATACTCGTCGATACCAACGGGTACAAATGATTTCTCGGTGGTACAAACGATATACTGTCGATACGAACGGGTACAAACGATTGCTCAATAGTAAAGACGGGTACGAACAATTTCTTGTTGGTACAAACGATATTCTCGTCAGTACGAATGGGTACAAACGATTAATCGCCGGTACGAATGAGTACAAACGATCTCTCGGTGGTACAAACGAGATACTCGTCGATACGAAGGGGTACAAACGATTGCTCGATAGTACAGACGGGTACAAACGTTTCCTCGGTGGTACAAACGATGTACTCGTCGATACGAACGGGTACAATCGATTGCTCGATAGTACAGACGGGTACAAACGATTTCTCGGTGGTACGAACGATATACTCGTCGATACGAATGGGTACAAACGATTGCTCGATAGTACAGACGGGTACAAACGTTTTCTCGTTGGTACAAACGATATACTCGTCAGTACGAATGGGTACAAACGATTGCCCGATAGTACAGACGGGTACAAACGTTTCCTCGGTGGTACATACGAAATACTCGTTGATACGAATGGGTACAAACGATTGGTCGATAGTACAGACGGGTACAAACGATTTTTCGGTGGTACAAACGATATACTCGTCGGTACGAACGGATACAAACGATTGCTCGATAATACAGACGGGTACAAACATTTGCTGGTTGGTACAAATGATATACTCGTCAGTACGAATGGGTCCAAACGATTGCTTGATAGTACAGACGGGTACAAACGTTTTCTCGGTGGTACATACGAAATACTCGTCGATACCAACGGGTACAAACGATTTCTCGGTGGTACAATCGATATACTGTCGATACGAACGGGTACAAACGATTGCTCGATAGTACAGACGGGTACAAACGTTTGCTGAGTGGTACAAACGATATATTCGTCGATACGAACGGGTACAAACGATTGCTCGATAGTACAGACGGGTACAAACGTTTTCTCGGTGGTACAAACGATATGCTCGTCAGTACGAATGGGTATAAACGATTACACGGTGGTAGAAACGATGTACTCACCGATACGAATGAATAGAAACAATTTCTAGGTGGTCCAAACGATATACTTGTCGGTACGAATGGAAATTAAAAAAAAAAAAAAATCGAAAATTTTTTTTTCCAGAAAAAAATTTGAAAAAAAAAATCAAAAAAAAAATGTTTAACGGTACAAACGGGTACAAACGATTCTCTTTTCAGTCGCGTTTATTAAAATTGCTTAGCTCTAAATGGGTTGCGGTTCATTTTTTCATACCCTCGTACTTTTTTCCCCCTTAAGGTACAAACAAAATTTAAGACGGTACAAACGGGTACAAACCGAGTACAAACGAATGCAAAGAAAAAAAATTACTTTCTGTAAAGTCAGTTGCCAACTTCACATAGGTAACAAGAGCCTCTACAAGTTCGAGAAAAGATGCTACGGACAATGATTTGCTTCTTGAACGCCAGCTATATGGTGCCGGCATCGCTGATTTGAAGTAAACAATTTTTTTTCCAATTTATCGCATAAATTAACAAACCTAAAACTTTGAACGCGTTTTTCTCAAAACCACTTTTTTGAGTGCGGCACGCAGCAGATCTCGAGCAATTTTGATCCGATCGACTTCAAATTTGGACTGCATCAATAAAACTAGATTATCTAAAGAAGTACATAGGATTTTTTCGATATCTCAATAATAAAAAAAGTTATAGCCTATTTTCGACGACAAATTTTGCTCGAAAATCGTCCTTTAATTCCAAAAGCGTGTCTATTTTTTAAAAATCAATATTTTTTCAAATCCCTATGTACTTCTCTTCAAAATATCATATTATTAACGAAAACACTCGGTATTTTTTTTCAGATCGACTTTGAAGAGAGTTCTGCTGCGTGCCGCGAACCACTGCAGAGGCATCAGTACCTGACGCGGGAGCTTCCCCAGCGTCACCATGGGGCGTGAAAAATTTGAAATTTTTTTTTTATGTATCTTCAATAAACAACGAACAAAACCAAAAAATTTATTTCAAATATCTCTTTTTCTTCCCACAAAAAAAAATTCTTGAAAAATGGCAAAAAAACAGGGGGTCACAGTGGTGTTGTCCGTTAATGAGTACCACCGTCAGACTGCATTTTGAATATCTGTATTTTTCTGATGTACAGGTTGCTTTAACTATTGAAGATGGCCAGTTGCCGTGTCGCATGCTAAAACACTTATGCTACATTTTTTCCCAATTGAATCAATAAGTCATGATGTTTTATTTGTATATGACGATATTACGCAAATACGTCTGCAACAAAGGGGACCGACATGTTTGCTCTAGCTCGAAGGTCTAACCAATCCATAGCGTCGCCGTAGTACATGTGCTGGTAGACTTCCATCGCATACTGAAACACGAGAAAATAGACAGAGAGAATGACAAATCAATATTTCTCAGGGGCAAAATAAACAACGAGCTTTAAACATGAAAGGGCTGCAATAGTGCCTCGTGACTATAATGGAGAATGAACAGTCGTATGCTGCCAAGTATTTTGTTTAGTGAGGATAATTTTTCGTAAATATTCTTACCAAAGATAGGAGGCAGTGAACCTTCTTCTTCAGCGTTACACGCGGGTCAGGGTGTTCTGTGAAAGGGAATCGCGTTACTTCAATATTACAAGCATATTACTTGGTTTCATCATGGTAGAAATTGTTTTGTTTTTCATACTTTCGTCGGCACATGATTCCAAGTTCTCGACTGAGATCTCGTTCCTGACGGCAAATTGCTCGGTGATACTTCCATCCGAATTCATCTACGATTTTATATAATTCTCGATGATTATTGCGTTATAATGCAGGCGACAAACATCAATTTTTAGAGGAGACTACCAGTCCAGGGCCAGGAAAAAAGGTGAACTTCGACAGTTTTTTAATGGATACCCAGGTGATAGAATGACATTTTCAGTGAGCGGCGTTTATTCTATATGTTTTGAAGTATATTTGGAAAAAAAATGAATCCCAGTTGGTAAGAAAATAGCGGCGCTGAAGTGAGATGAAGCAAGTCACCTTGGTCCGATAATGTCCGGCGGCCACCAACATACTGCATCGCCAATAATTCAACTTGAATTTTTCCGACTTGAATGTTTTTGGGAACATTGTAACATCAAAGTACGCCGAGGGGTCAAAAAAATATATATACTGGAGACTTTTTCCGGAAAAAAATATTTCCGGCGATATTTTTTTAAACCGAAAACGATTTTTTTCTGCGATCTTTCTAACCAAAAACACATTTTTTTCTTCAAACATGCACAATTTGATTAAAAATCGATATTTTCGATTTGATTAAAAATCTTTGATTGAAAATCGAAAAATTTTCGACTTGATTGAAAATTGAAAAATTTTCGATTTGATTAAAAATTGAAAAATTGGAGGAGGAGTACTCTTTCCGGCCGCAGGGTCATATATCAGACAAAGGTGAGTCGCTTTTATCCAGATTCAGCGACGCCATTTCGTTACAAAATCTTGTGAAAGTTTTTTCGAAGATACTTATAAATATGTAGAAGTAAATGCCACGAAACGGATTTTTCATTCTATACAGTGAATATCCATGAAAAATCATCGACATTAATCTTTTTCCCCGGGTCTAGACTCGTACACTGAAAAAAAAACTTCGTTCATCCATCCAAAATTCAGTTGGTTTAACAAAATGTATCTTTAAATACGTTCAACTTGATTTTTGATTGGCATAACAAAACAGTGTAGTTGGTGGTAAAACAGTATAGCGGTGTGAACTGTAGCTTATTTAGCATGTCTGAGCAAACTGTTAAAACGACAACATTTCGGGACAACAAAATGCATTTTGCACATTCAACGATTTTTTTTCTCAGTGTAGTCTTCCTTAATACGCGAAAACATGAAAATTCATGCGTTCGAAAACAGCAGGAAACACGTTAATATTCACTCACATCTCCGTTTTTTTTCCCGACACACAAGTAATAACAGGCTCTATTTCCTTCAAAGGTTTCGAAGAAATTGGAATAAGAATCAGAATTGCGATATGCTACAAAGTCCTCTCGAGCGATCCCTGATTCTTTGAGACATCCCTCGTCGAGTCCACTCCATCCATTAGTCACACGTAATACACGAGTTGCCACGATATCCGAATGACTCGTTCCCTACAGAAGTATCGGTATTTATAAATTTGCGTTCAATTCAAATTCGATTCGGGAATCAATTTCCGTGAAGAAAAAATCCTTGTACGGACTGAGTTTGTGGTTACGGACTTGCAACTGAATGTTCAGTTGGTGCAATAAGATGCCAGTTTTTTTAACAATATTTCACGTCTATGAACAAAAAGACGTTCGGATTGACGTGAAAAATGTTTACCATGACTAAAAACGGCGGCAGGTTCAGTCTATATAACAAATTCCTCAGGTTACGCGTGTTCCGCATTTTTTTTCGCAAGCGAAAAACAGAAGTGACGGATTTCTCACGTTAATTCTGTGAAAATGTTTCAAGCAGTATGCAGATCGCTGTACCCAATTGCTTGAATGGCAAGATATCATATAATATGTCGATCAGATATTCCCGAAATACGCCCAACAAACTGTAATCATTCTTACGTCCGTAAACTCCAAGATCCAATTTAAATATTCACATACGTAGACGCATGTTAAGGGGTCTTCTCACTTTAGACGCTGAAAAAAGGCTATTTTCATGAATTTTTTTGATAGGTTTAGGTTATAGATATTGATATGAAAGTTGTTACACTTAATAAAAACACTTTCGAAATATATTTTTAGAAAATGTAATTTATTTAACTCACTATACATAGACGAAAATGATGGTTACAAAATAGCCTAAAAAAATTGTATTTCTGCGCTGTTCATGAAATCTCGGAGATGGATCATCCGAAACAAAAAACTCAAACGGTTTTAGATTCAGTATGTTAATGGGTATAGCGCATATCATACGATTTTTAATATATGCAAAAAGAACAAAATGGCGGACATTTTTCGAAAAACAAAAAAACGTATTTTTTCAGAGTTTTTTGCCAAAAAAATAGTAAATATAAATTTTTTTTTAAATACTTGATATGCGCTATAGTTATAGTTATAAAGAATATGTGGTTAAAATTTTATGAGGATCGGTTCAGTAGTTTCGAAGATTTTATCAACAAGTCGTCGAAAAACGTTGTTTCGAGAAAAACGCGTTTAAAGTTTGTTTGAGTTACATGAAAACATAAAAAAAATGTTTATACATTTCGATAGTATATTTATTAAGTGTAACAACTTTTATATCAATATCTACAATATAAATATATCAAAAAATTAATGAAAATAGCCTTTTTAGTGTCTCAAATGAGAAGACCCCTTAAGAATATATTTGGGATTATGGTTTATACAGTGACAGAAAAATTCTATTGATATTAACTACGCGACTTTTTTATTTAACAATTTTTTTAATTGACTACATTTTTCACGAAATCAAACCTTTCCTTTTGCGTTCCATGATTACGATGATTTTTTCAAATATATTTTTCCTCTCAAATCAAGATGTATTCAATATCGCCGGATAATCAAATCTTTTATTTATACCTAATGAATCTGTCATTCGGTTTCATCTGTTGAAAGAACAATTTAGTTGAATCCTCTAAATGTGTATATATAATTTTTTAATTTAAGTTAAATAAAATTTTCGTAGAGTCGAACATTTTTCTATTTGATTGATTAGTCGTCTGTCTTCATTGCAACACGCACATCGATGAAAAGGGGGGTAGAGAGGGGGAGAAAGAGAAATCACACATATAGGTTATGTTTGAAAAATCTCTAGCATAATATTCGATGAAACTCTCTAACGATCACAACGATATTAACTAATTAATATAGTCTATGCCATACAACAAATAATTATAGGAATTCGTTTGGTCTCTTATGCCATATCTGCGACTAAGATACTACAAACGCTCGGTAGCGTAGGGGCAGCGTGCGTAGCTATAGATATAGGTTGTAGATTCGATTCCATGTGTAGGTGACATACTTTCTTTGAAAAATATTGTCTCAAAAGTTCAGGAAATGACGAATTACGATAGAAAGTAATTGTTGCAAAACTCTAAATTAAGTATTCCATTTTATTTTGGATTTATAAAATTATCTATGCATATAGTACACTTGGATTTCCAGTGAATATTGTAAGCAAATAAATATTTATTCGAATCGAATCTTTATTCATTTAATTTGATTAAAATTAAGGATGTTGAGTCCCTATGAAACATGTTAATGTTAATTGTTCAATAAACAGCTTCTTAATCGTCATGAAATTTTTACACAACCTCCTGAATACTTCATGTAAAAACATACCAAATTTTTAGAATGCTATCATCATTACTTCAACCTCCTTAAGGGTTGAAATAAAAAATGATAAGAAAATTCTGAAAATTTGGTATGTTTTTGTATGAAGTATTTAAGAGGTCGTGTTAAAATTTCAGGACGATTAGGAAGCTCGTTATTAAAAAATTAACATTTTGTTAAGAACAATTTTTAAAAGAAATAAAAAAAAATGTATCAATAAACTTCGTTTTGTTTCCGTTGCTTTCAGTATATTGTAGATATTATAAAATTGAGGGGTCAAAAAAAAACTTATTGCAAAGTTACATCAGTTTCCATAAAACAACATTTAATTTGTGAATGTTAATTGTTCAATAACGAGCTTCCTAATTGTCGTGAAATTTTTACACGACCTCTGAAATACTTCATACAGAAACATACCAAATTTTCAGAATTTTATCATCATTTGCGATTTGGGACTCAACATTCTTAATATTTAAAAAGAATAGCGTAGCAAATAAAAATATAGATTTGAAACAAATAGGGTGGTAGTAGGCCGTGAGACAAGGAGAAAACCTATTTGATTCAAATAGATCCTTTTTAAATCAAGTATTTCTTTGGCAGTGTATTGTTTTATTTATCATAACTTACCGGATTGCGCGTACTTATATACCTGTGCTTAATGAAGCAGCCCTATCGGGAATCGTGTGCTGACGCTTCTACAGTAAATAGACGGAAAAAGAAGATTTAAAATCTTTTCCCGGTGTTATGTCACCTTCGTGGGGATGAATAAAATCTTTTCGGTAATTTTCAACGTGCTTCAAGAACATAGCGCTATACCCGTGCAGAAATCTATCAATGGAGAGTAGGGGAAGTCGGGGCAAGATGATAACGCTAAGATCTTGTTCAAATAAAACAATTCATATATGACTCAGTCAACTTTAATTATTATTTGAACTAATCATCATTTAGTAATCTTTTCATTTTTGAAGCAAAAAAGTCAGACTTTCTGATTTTTAACATACAATATATATTTTTAATTAAACCTTTATTTTTCCCATCTTACTCCGTATGCGGGGCAAAATGAAACAGCGCTGGGATAATGATGGGACATGAATTATTGGCATCTTTCGCATATAAAAGTGGTTTCATTCTAAATACCATCTATTTGATAAGCCAATCGTCTAAGTTCTGTAGGATTAGTCCGAATAATCCTGTTTCCATATTAATTTGATAATTTGCAAGTTCTTTTTTTTGCCCTGGTATAAACACCGGTTGCAGACGAACCAAATGCTTTACTAGTATCATTTCGTCCTTTCTAACGTAAATAGTGGTACGTTGCAAAGTATTCCGGGTTTGCGATAGCTTGTATTCATCTTGCCCCATTAGACGGTTAACGAATTAATAAAAAATCACGCAACAACCTTCAACATTTCTGACAAACCGTTCTTATTATATTATCAATTAGTACCTTCATTGCGTTTACCTGCCTGTTTCTAATCGATATCAGCAACTTAAGTAAACTGAAACGTTGCTATACTTTACCAAAAATTACATCGTTTTATCAAAAAATTGATATTGTTTTCTCACTCGAGACGCGTACTTCCGCCACAGTTGATACTTCCACACTCATTCATCTAACCCCCCCCCCCCCCCCTCCTCCAACGGAAGTACTGTGCTTGCACACACTGTTTAGTGGCTAAGTTTAACGCGTTACCCCCACTTGTAGTGCAAAAAAAAGGCCTTTTTCATGAATTTTTTTAAAGAAAACTACAAAACTTTTTTAATCGATCAATATACCATCTTAAAGAACACATCTTGAAGAACTTTCAGTCATTTTTTTATTGGAAAATATTACATTGTATAGTTGCAAATGGCCGTCAATGAAATAATGTTATGATATACACGGTTTGCGGTGACCAACATTGCGGCGAAGTGGATCATCTGAAAAAAAAATGCGGATGGATTTAGTCAAATATAAGTATAAACTAGTCTTTAATCGAAGGATTTTAAAAAATATTCATTTTTCACAAAATGGCGGACAGTCAAAGTTAATGGTTCGATTTGAACGAAAAAAACGGCCGTTTTTTGGCTATAAAACGGCCATTTTTTTTCGACAAAAAAATCGAACGATTAAAGACTACATTTTTATGTATTAAATAAGCCTGTAAAATTTCAAGAAGATCGGTTCATTAGTATTCGAGTAATCTTGGTCACCGACTTCAGAAATGCCATTTTGAGAAAAACGCGTTTAAAGTTTCAATTTCAGTTTACACGAAGAACGGATTCTTCTCTTTCAACGCTCACATCTCAGTCAATTTTGTTCGGATCGACTTGAAATTTTTAGGACATATTCTCAGGTACTTAGACTTCAAAAAAATGCAATAAAAAAAAACGATTTTTGCAAAATCGCAAGTGGGGGTAACCCCTTAAGATTCATCGTACCCCGCGTATTCGTCTTGCTCCGAGTTCCCTTAAATCCCAACTTGATTTATTTTTAAAAAATCCAATATGGTGACTCCAGCTTCTGTAAAATAAAACCATGCACGGCGTGGTTTGGTCTGCGCGAGGCGGTCCATAGCCTTGCCAGTTCATTTGAAACAAAACCGGGTAAAAAATTATTAAACTGGATAAACTTTGGGGGGCCTTATCGTTTTCTGTTATCTGAAAAAAGTTTGAAAGAAAACCCCAATTTTTTTTTCCTTAAACGGATGAAAGAGATATTTCTAAATCAATTTTTGACAAAAATCGCTTCCTGGTGGCCCAGCAAATTGAATTTCCTTTCAATTCCACAGAGACTCATATGAATCGGTTCATCCTTTGAAGCTGTAGAGCGCCCCGCGCGCTGAGAAATGCGGTTTCCAGAAAAATGCATTATACTTTGACGTTATAAAAAATCGTATTTAATGTTTATTTTTGACAACCCAACAAACAAACCGACGTGTTTTAAACACTTTAACGATGTAAATTTTGTGAAAAAAATATCGAATTTACATCGTCATGAGCGGTAACCTCATGTTAACTAGATTTTTCGCGAAATAAAGAACTTCCTACTGCATACCAGTATTGCCATCGTTTATTGTAAATATATTTATTTATTTAAATCAATATCTATTCCTTATCGTCTAATAACTAAATATTTTATTTATTCCTAAAAAATCTTTCATTCTGTTTCATCTGTTCAAAATGCAACGTAGTTAAATCCGCTAAATGTATCTATTTAATTTTTTAAATTTAAATCGAATAGAATTTTCGCCAAGTCAAACATTTTTCTATTCGATTGAATTAATGATCTGTTTTCATTCCATCAAGTACTTATTTATTTGAATCAAGCCATTGACCAACGTTTGGTCATGACATTTTTCATTTGATCATGATGAAAAAGGTCCTGGTGCAGAATAACTGCGACGAAGATGCATCAAACACTCGGTATAGCGTAGCAAAGCTAGGTAGGTTATAGGTTCCATTCTGTGTAGGCGAAATATTTTCTTCGCAAAAAAATAATTTCAGGAGGCCAAGGAATGACGGAATATGATTTTAAAAAACCATTAGGGTAGAAATTTCAATGAAGTATTTCATATTATTTTGGATTTATGAAATATTCTATGCACTCAACAATACCCCCCATGTGATCAAATAATGAATGTGGTCGAATCGAATTTCTATTTACTTAATTTGAACATATTTAATATTTCACAAGAATAGCTGGAACAAATAAGTAAATCGTAGGCCTTAAGGTAGTACTAGCGGAATGACTAATCAACAGAAAATCTATGAATCATCGAATCTGAAAAGGGTGAACTATAATACATTTAGGTTTAATAATAAACATGATAAGGAAAGTAATTATTTCAGAGGTGTATGTGATAACTGCAGTATGAAAATGCAGTACTAAAATGACAATCAGATTCGACTTGAGTTGCCACAGGCCGGTATTTCATAATTCTGGCAGTATCCGTGGTAACGATGTACTCAGGTGCTTTCGACAAACGTGAAGTGTGTGTTTGTTTACCGTATGTAACCCAAACAAACCGAAACATACGTGACCGCGACAGTTTTCTTGTTATTTATCGCTTTTCGCATAGCTCCGATCTAATCGTGAACTATTATTATTTCCGTTCCAATGTTTGATCCGCACGGATTCTCTATAAGGTATTTAGCCGGTAAAGCATGCAGAGTTTTCGCGGACGTCATTCTGTATGTCTATACTACAGCATACAAAAAACCATTTTCTTTCTAATGAGGAGGTTTGAGCACATGATACCTTAAGACAAGGAAAAACATATTTGATTTAAATAGACCCTATGTGAAATATATTTTTTTTAGCACTGTGGGATGTCCTCAGATCCTACCACATCCTTATAGGGATTTGATAGGGACGGCGCACGTATAAGGAGTTCACATCTGAATGCAAGTGGATTCCGCGCTATTTCCCCATCCACGTCGTATGAACATTTTTCATTGAAACATTTTTTATTGGAAAATGCTGGGTGTGTCAAAACAAAAATATCCTTTCGTGACTCCGTGCACTAATTTGGTGGGGAGTCCCGGGAGCTACCCAATTGCTTTTTACAAATTTGTTGGTGATCCAATCGGATTCTACACTGCTGTCCGATAAACGCCGTTTGATAACTTTTACAACGTTCGAATAAAAAATATGTGAAAGGTCAGGAGAAAAATTTCGGCGAGTTGAAACATAACCTGCACGTTTCGCGAGCGTGTGTGGAGATATCATGTCAAAGTGCAGTAAAATAAATAACAAACGATAATTCATGTGAATTTTCAGTGACGTTATCGAAATCGATTTTTGAGATATCCTTTTTTAAAGCGATTTGTGCTTTTTAAAAGATAACACCTATACTTTTTTAGGATCCATTTATTTTCGATATATTTGGTTTAGAAAATTCAACGTACGAAATGCGATGGGATGCATCACGAATCGTATGAGATTCGGTTCGATAATGTGGGAATCTCTTCGGATCCGATTCGGATTCCTACATTGGATTTTGCACGGGTATACCGATTGCAAAAAATGGCCGGTGTCCAGTACACGGGTCGAGCCTAAATGATGTTCAAGAGTACCTACTCAATGTCCTATTTCATAACTACTCTAGGTGATCACTTATTACCCGAGCGAAAAAGGCCTCGAGTGCAAAGGCGTTAATAATTGGCTATAATCTGTAAAATTGCGGAAAAATCCGGTCTTTCGATTTAATTATGATTCTTGTTTAGTTTATTGATCGATTCGGTTTATTGATCGATCACATTCGACGATTTGATTGATAATTGATGAATTTTGTTTCCTTGTATGTCTAATTAACTTCGTTCGAATTGAATGTACAGTAAGGTATTTTTTGCGTAGTTTAAAATTGATGGGGGAACACGACTAGAGTTGTTGAGATTTTTTCATGCATAATGATGACGGCTTAGCAGTCGGCTCGAATCCATAGTTTTCGCTAAAGCCTGCCTCGGTGGGGGCCTCCACTTTTTCGGATTAAACATCAAGTAAAATACCAAAGCATTTAACCATTTGGAAATAAACCAGTAGAAAAGTACCAAACTTTTGTTTAAAAAAAATATTGGTCTTTAAAGAAATTCGGAATAGCTGCATTTTTTTCGAACAAAATTTCTTATAAAAATGTTGATAGCAAAAAGACTTTGTAACGTTCAGGGGAAATCTTTGTATCTGGATTTCAGTATTTTGTCAAGGTATACCTGCACGAAGAAACGTCTTTATTCTATGCTAATGATCGCTTCCTTCAGCGTCACGTCCGATCACGCATCATAGTTATGAGCTCAATTTCAAGACATTCACTAAACATTTGATCTTATTGGCGAGTATAATTATTATAAAGATTGAACACTGCAACTGCAATGATTTTTATAAAAATCGACTGGCACGTCGAATCAATTTTACTTTTTTCGGATACTTAACCCCAACGATAAATTTTCTCCGTGAGAACAAACACGTTAATGAATGTTGACTCACCGATCAGTCGTTGGAAGCAAACTTAATTGTATTGCCATTCTTTGCGGAGTCGTGCATTATGTTGCTTCTGTAACTACTCCAGCTTTTCATTATTGTAGCTAATTCTCTTTATTGTCATTACGCAGATATTTCTAATCTACATCGTTATTTCGCTCGACAGTTTTCTCGTTGGCGAACTTTGAGGATTATTATACAAGAATCTTAAACGAATTCTTACTCTGGCTTGTGGCCACGCGCCGTCCAACAAGACGAGGTTACAGGGTCTCTGCCCGTTTTTTTCGAGGCGGAAGTACCCTGATATCGACAGCACCCGATAGCTCCTTCCAAAACGACTGTCCTGTTCGTCATCGCGATGTTCATTCACGTCACGAGAAAAACATGGCGGATGCCTTTGTCGACGGAATTTACTAAACTGATTTATTGACTATTTACAGTTACTTACTAAAATAATAGCGGGCAAAAAAAACGGCAGTGTCAGTTTGTAGAATGTCGAAGGGCTTTACCATTTTTGACTCAAGATATTTGATATCAATGGTAACAACTTTTCACAAGGGGGCCTATAGCAAATTTATCAAATGCCGACGCCAACCCTGTTCTTTCAATATTACGAATGAACGCGTCGATATATCTTCATTGAAAAATACCAAACAGCAAAAGACTATCATCCAGATGGAGTAACCAAATTATAGACCGTTTTGTTTCCGAAATAAATTGACGAAAAGAAAAATCAAATTTTAGCCAAACTTAGCCACGTCGAATTATCTGATTGTATACATTACTTCGTGTGTAGCAGTTATCCGTGGAGAGCTTCATTTAAAACTTTAGCCATCAACCGTCTCATATTTTACTATGTGTTATGAGGAAAACTTTTCTTTGCACAGTTGTAGCACGAGACTACGTTTTTTTCCTTTCCTGAGTATTCATACGATACGTAAGCTGAATGTTGATTGGCGTGTCGTTGACAAACTAACGCTTTTTTTCTAATAGTCTTTACCAAATAATTGATATTTCAATAAGAGAAACACCCTTTCAGATAGAATGCAGCATTAGTAGCTACACGGATAAACAGTAGGGGAGACCGGGGCAAAATGGTATAGCGGGGCATAATGGGACCGGGGCAAAACGGGTTTGGGGCAAAATGGAATAGTGAAAATCGACACTGCTGGAAAATACGTCATTGGGACAAAACGGGACTGGGGCAAAATGGGACAGGAAAAATCTGAGACCACTAATTTCACGAGATTGGGGCAAAATGGGACAGTGGAATAATTCGATGCAGAAACGAAAGAAATGCAAGGGTAAAAAACGAGGGGTAATAAATGAGTGAAAACAGGTTTTCACTCACTAAAACTTCAATTGATTTTTTGATATTCATTGTTTGACCAAATATAATGATTGGACATGCGGTTAAGGCAATGTTTCAAGGTCGACTCGTTCGATTTCATTGAAATTTGATTAATCGTAGTCATTTAACATTAAAGAAGACGACAATTTTTATTTGTTAACTCAATCGCTTAAACAATTATTATTATTTTTGACTTTACAACAACTGTTCGTGCTCGGCTCGTCAGGATTCGTTGAATCCAATAAATTTAAGTACTTCAACATTCAAAAAAATACTAATTTTTCATTTGTTATTAGAGTTTGTTAAACAATTACTTTTGATTCTGCGGTCAGAACTGTACCAAACTTGACGTAAATTGTTATTTGAGCCTTCTTATTCGATTGGTACAATTTCTTTGTCGTTATTAATTATTTAAATAATCAAGTAATTTTTATCATCTGACGCGTGCAATTTTTCGGTTTTTTTTTTGTTTTTATCTTTCTTTGTTTTTTTTTTAATTTATTTTCTGCCAACTGCATGTTACTGATACTGATTTTCAAGCCATTGATGAAAATCTAACTCTTGTCAATTTTTACGTAAATTGTTTTATGAAACTAGGACCGCCGCTCCCCATGAAATCGACGGATATGTGTCGACAAATATATCGGTCAGTCCGTATTATCTGCGTATATGTGGACTGAAACGAACCACAAGCACCATTTAGATTAGATTAAGTTTCAACAGCTCTTTCATAGAGCCGAAGCATGAATTTTCCTGTCATCCCAGTTTGCCCCAAATTCAGCGGACTGCGACACTTCATTTTTGCGTGTCCCATTTTGCCCCAATTTGATATTCCATTCCTCTCTGTCCCATTTTGCCCGGATCCCATTATGCCCCAGTGCCGTTTTGCCCCGGTACCGTTTTGCCCCGCTATACCATTTTGCCCCGGTCTCCCCTACCTATTTACTGGATTGTTTCTAAAAGCCAACCTCAATTAACATTCCCATATTCGATATTCACGACCCCAAGGGGGTATTGTCAGTAAGTTTAGTGAGTTTACTTCGCGGGGAGAACCTGAATTACAGAGGAAAGAGTGTTCTCTTATAAAATTGTACTAACCAATAGTCATGCTATTCAAGAATATGAACATAGAGCTACACAGAGACATTCGAAGTGTTTAGTTAATTATAACTATCGGAACGTGTGCGGTCCCAGTGTAGATATACGGCCAGGCAACCGCGCAGAAATACACCGTAAGGTAAATGTCCCAATTATTGAACAGGTCCCAATTAGTGAACACTATCTTGTATTTTTATTATTTTTCATTCACCTGCATCCATTTACTTATTTATAAAAATTTCATTACATATATGGAACTTTTAACTATCGAAATGTTACCTTACTTGTGCAAAAAAGCTTTAATTAATAGAGAAAAAAATTATTTAATCAGCAACGGTGACCCGATTTGACGTCTCGTGGTAACTGCTTATCGTTTTTGCTAAGACGCGCCGCCTCATGCGTAAGGGCATAAAAAATTCAAAAACTGTCACATCTCAAAAAGTAAAGGCGTTTCAGGTTCCTCAGAAAATTTCTCACAAATAACAATTAAAAAAAAAAATTTAATTAATTATTTGTTGAAAAATACGACGTTCGATCATTGGGACATAGAAAATGCCGTGTGTCCCAATTATTGAACACTCGAATTCTCCAAGATGGCGTCATTAAACCCATCAAAACATCGAGACAGTTAACGTGTGACAGATCGTGTGAATCGGATTTATTCAAACAAAAACTGTAAGTTCTTGAATAAACTTGCCTTTATTCTTTTAATAATAACTCTAAGATCGTCAAATATATTTTTTATTTCTATTTTCGTGCAATAAACATAAAAAGAAAAGTAAAAAGAGAATATAACCTAAATGTAACCTAAAAATATGAATGTAATGTTCAATATTTTTTGCTCTCCAATATTTCAGGGACAAAATTTTCTCAATAAAACGGCATAAACATGGCGACAAAAAGACGTCACTTTGCATATAGTGCGGAAGTTGTAAAAACCGCACTATATGCAGAGCGGTAAATAAAAAGAAAATCAAGCTGGAGTCGAAAAACAAGAAAGCTGCGAGAAAATCAAACAAAAACAGAACATAAAAACGAGGAAGCTGAAAAGAAAAATAAAATTCAGTTCGAGTTGAAAAGCAAAAATAAACCAAATGCGAATGAACCAAAAAGCTGTCAAAAGGGACTAAATATATATTTTTGTATGTTTACATGATTAATAAAAGATTATTTAAGTGTTTGATTTTGCTTTTATTTCTTAATATTGTACCCAAAATAATATTTTCAGAACGAAAAAGAATTCTCGAGAATGTTCAATAACTGGGACATGCCTGTTCAATATTAGGGACATAGGCAATTCAAGTGTTCAATAATTGGGACATTTGCATGCTTCACATTATTATTCTTTTTTTTCATTTGAAATCATTTAAAAATTATTTAAAGGATGATTTTTCGAAAGTAAGAATATCAAAGTATCATTTGAACATGAAAGCGATGGTTTTTTTCTTTATTTTATATTTTTTCTCATCGAATTCAATCCCCCAGATCCTTAGCTGTTCAATATTTGGGACATTTACCTTAAATATTATGTAAATCTGGCAACACCTGCTACAATTATTTTATTATGTTTCCGAGCGAATAGATGTGGCCAATTATTTGAATTTTTTTCCTTATTCTTATCTCATATTGACAGTAGTAACATTCTCTTCAATCACGTGCTGTGCCCGACAATTACTCAGGAGTGCTCAAGGGGGGCGATACCTTTAGGCAATGAAAAAATTTCTGTTTTTCGTGGGTTTTTTTTGTAGAAAAGATACCTTCACCATTTGTGAATCTTAGGGTATGTTTTATTGCTACTTTTGGCTGCTATATGGTGTTTTTTATTAATCTTTAAAAATGGCGGAGTATGGCACTCTCTTCTGAGCGGCATTTTCCAAACTTGCGTGATGCATAGCTAAAAAACGAATCGACCGATGTTGATTGAATTTGGCCTAAATCTTTTATGCCTTTTATTTTTTATTACAAATTGTAGCAATTTTTTTTTAATTCTCGTACCAAAGCGTGCCATTTTATCCATTTTCAACATTTTTCACTTTTTCTTGGTTCATATTATACCAGGCGTCTAGAGTTATTTAGTGCTTAAGTCTCTAAATAGAAATGTGGCCGGCGTGCCATCTCCATAAAGTGCCGTATGAATGAGACAATTAATCGCGTCGTAGGTTTTTGTTAAAAGTTCGGTAACTTGACTTGAAATTCTACGAGTATACTGGTATGTATTTTTACTTCATTGTAGACCAAAATCAGTTAATTGTTAAATATTCGAGTTCGTGGAAGGAATATTTTAAGACCTCGGAAGAATTATATTCTTCAAATATCTCGTGCGAATATTTCGCCATGCCTTAAGGTCATGTATATCACACGTTCCGACCGCTTCGCAAATTTCAATGCGAATTTCGACCAAAAAATATAATCAATTCGCGATTTCCACGTCCTAGAGGTGGCGCAGCGATATTTCAATGTGACCAGTCAAAATATAGCCTCAACGGGAAACAATTACTTCGTTCTCTATTTTCTGTAAGTTGTCTATAGGATTTACCTCCATGGTAGATCGTAAAGATGCTACTGCAGTGAATAATCTATCTTTCTCTTTTTTTCGCTCTTTCAGCTCTAGATTCACATTTTTTAAGGTTATGGGAGTTACTCGCAGGTTTCGAGGAGTGATTTTATTTTTCAGAGCATACTTTTTATCAGGGGCGTTTGAATTTATATTTATACGTTGTATATAACAGAAATAACTTTTAATATTGGTTATTTTATTATTTATAAAGATACAAACTTGGAAAGCAAAAATCTTGTGGAGTGACTACAAACTCGCCTTGATACCCTAAAGAGAGTCTTTTTCAGAGCCAACAACCACTTTTTTTATAAGCCTTTATCTTTAGGTGGACTATGGAACGACAATTCAATTTTATTATCCGTCTGGCACCCCGGAACATAACAGAATCTCGAATAAGTTTTCGTTTTTTAAATTTTGTCCATTGTTATCGAATTTGACAAGGTAGAAGATATACTAGTAGAGCTTCTGCCTCAGGCCGCGGGAGGCGCTCAGTCTTTTAGGGATCCCCAATTGGGGCTCACTGATCTTTGCTGTAGTGTGAGCAGCCCCCTGACACTGGCCGCTGAAATCGGCTCGGGAAATGTAGCTCGGAATTGTCACCGAGTTTTGCCTCTTGTAGCGCTGGCAGGTACAAGACTGCTGTAATGGGATCTGGAGAATGGATGGGTTTGCCTGTAGTGTAGGGGGGTGTAGGGCAACACAAAAAATATGAATAATTTACAATATTTAAAACCGCCGTAATGAGAGCAAGGGGAGGGGGTAGGTTAGTCACATTACCTGCCTATGACTTTTCGAAGGTTTACAACATATATTACACGAATTCGTTTACGCAAAGATAACCTCGGATGCTCAAATGAAACAACAACAATGGCTGTGACGTATAGCGCTGGAGAAGGGGAAATCTCAGGCAGTCACGTCAGTGCCAGCACTACGTGCAGGGCGCTAGCAAAACTAAGAAACGGCTATAAAACGCGAATCGTTTTGTCGTATGGGAAAAGCGGCCAGTGTCAGGGGACCGCGTGTGAGTAGCAGACTCCCTTGCCACGACATGTGGCGGCAGTTTTTGGTGGCTCGTAGCTAGAAGCTAGGAATTCTGCAATACCGTCGTGACCGCGTCGATATTTCGCAACGTGTGGTACATGGCCTTAACATGGGTTCTTTTTTTTCTTCAAGCGATATTACAGTACTTTTCGTAATCGACAACAAATTTTAAGAGAGAATGATACCTTATCGCAGTCGGTATGGTAGAACGATTATAGATTCCCACGTATCTCTGAAACGGCTCTTCAGATCCCGTCGAAACTTTGCCAAACGACGTCAAATAGATAGACGAACGGCTGTCTTCTCTCCAAATTTTCCGAATTTGAGAAAAAAATGTAGATTGGGTTATCATAAGCCAATCTACATTCTTTTTCTCAAAATCAGAAAATTTGAGAAGAAGAGAGCCATTCACCTATCTATTTGACGTCGTTTGGCAGAGTTTCGACGGGATCTGAAGAGCCGTTTCAGAGATTCGTGGGAATCTGTAATCGTTCTACCATACCGACCGCGATGAGGTGTCATTCCGTCTTAAGACGGAATGACACCTCATCGCGGTCGGTATGGTAGAACAGAATTATAGATACCCAAAAATCTCTGAAACGGTTCTTCAGATCCCGTCGAAACTTTGCCAAACGACGTCAAATAGATAGACGAACAGCTTCCAGCCCCTCAAATTTTTTGAATTTGAGAAAAAAAACGTAGACTGGCTTATCATGCGGAACTCGAGACCGAAAAGATGAAAAATCAGATGTTTGGCTAATGTCACGACTTAGAGAAAAGCTAGACGGCGTAGCCACATAAAAAACGAACAATTTGAGCTCTCAATCACTGCACTTCGTTGCATATCTTAGGAGAAAAGTGGTAATCTAGATTTGTCGTGTAATTGTTGATAATTGCGAGCAAATGTCGCCCGAACTTCGACGTGCTCAGTTCACGAGAATTCCGCGCGCGGCGCTCGCCTCGTGGTCTGCAGACGACGCGCATCGAGGCCCGTGGCAGCGCCAATAACGTCTCTCCACACCGTGGTGTAGACGCGCACCGACACGCACGCACACATGCGTTGCGTAGCGTGTCGAGGCCCGTGGAAGGCGAGACGCAATGTCTCCGCGCGCGCGGCGACGAACGCGCGCGGTGACATCCGTCGGTGGGGCGCAGAAGCTCGATTGAGTTCTGCCCTACCGGTCGGAAGCCGGGGCCGCATCGAAGTTTCGCGTCCGGTGTCATTCCGTCTTAAGCAAAGTTTGAAATCCTTCGGTACCTGCAATGTCGAGAATGCCGAATAACGATATGGTTTTTCTGAGAAGGTTCTTTTTTAAATTGTAGCGTAGCCTGGAATGGCTTCGCATACTGTATATCATGTCTTTGCATACTGGCAGTATATGTATACGTCGGTAAGTTACCAATGGCTATCATTTCTCACACTCTCAATTTCAAACACGTTCTTCTCGAAAGCACTTTTTTCAAACTGATGAAAAAGATAAAGCGAAAACTACTTGACCGATCGATTTCGGCCAAGAATTTTGTGTTAGATTATTAATAATCATTCTAAACAAAGGAACCAAATAAATCTAAAAATCGTTTTGTCATTGTTTGCGTATGAAATAATAAAATATCAGTACTTTTCGAAATCAGTACTTTTTTTTTTTTGAAGTGCTATCACTTTTACAATTTTATTATTCTGATTGAACACACACATAAAATCACGCAATTTCGCTAACATTTGTAAAATGTAGATCGTAAAGAGTGTTTTGAAAATTTAATGGTTTTCGCAAAAAAAGGAACATTAACCCTTTGACTGCACAGTGGGTCGTTTTGACTCCAGTTTCTTTTTCGTGCATGCACGTATTTTTCAACGCATTTCCCACTTTGAGCGTACGTTTGGACACTTAATTTTTGTTTTTCTTAAAAAATAAACGTTGGGCCATAAAATAAGGATCATAGGCTACAAAAAACGTCTCTACAAAAAAAATGCATATTCACCGAAATACAACAGTCTGAAAAATGTCTGGGGTCCGTCCGACCCCACGTGCAGTCAGAGGTTCGTGGGGGAAGTGTGCAGTCGAAGGGATAATTTTTATTGATGAAATTACAAATGATCAAATCTATATAGTCGAACTTTATTCTCCGTACATGTCTCTGATGAAAAACGCTTTTTTTTGTCAACGAAAATAGAAATCTCGGAATCATTTGTCATAGGTGAACATCGTATTCCACACGATGACAAACGCCTGGTCATCACCATCAGTTTTTGCGTATATACGATCCCCGTTCCTCTTTTTTCAAAGTATCGTTTCAAATTGCATTATTAATCAGCATTGTGTTGTTTTCCTTTGTCAGTGTCCTCCGGTCGACCTTCATGCATCATGTTCATCACCTGAAAACACGAAAGGGCGCAATGTTATGCAATTACTTGTATTGTCTACGAAAACAAACACGTGGCAATGATTTGTATAAAAGTGGCGTAAATTTTTCTTTTTTTTTCGTACCGTCGTTATGATGCATTCAATATTCTTTTTTGTGGTCTCGCAAGGGTTGGCTCCTTCTGCAAGGAAAAAGAGCATTATTGTCACAGCGATACAAAAATATTTTATACCTCACCCGTATTATTATTATTGTTTCATACGTTCTTCGGCACACTTGGTCAACACTGGTCGGTACTGAGCTGCATAAGACTCGTCCTCTGCGTCGCTCAAGGCGACCTCAACATCAAGTCTTCCGTCGTCTCTGATCTGCAGCTCGAAATTGACATTGAGTACTCGATAAAAGACACGTCTCACGGCGTATTAAAGCGAGACACCACTGTGATGGGTAAAAAATTGCTTTTTTGCATTTTTTTAAGGTATACAGATACAAAAATATGTGAACAAAATTTCGAGTTGAAATATTGAAAATTGACCAAATTACAGACGATTTTGTGAGAGCAGGTAGCGCAACGATTCACATATACTAAAACTATCAGTCGCCTTCTCCTTGCTCCGATTTTGCCCCGAAATTTCCGTAAATACAGCAGCTATAGTTGTGCGTAGCCGTTGTTTATTTGTTTGAAATTTCGTATTTTCTAAGCCTCCGAATATTAGTACGAATTTCGCCCAAATTACACTTGTTTTTGAACACCCGTCATTTTATGAAATTCGTTTTTTTTTCTTCTAAAAACCGATTACGTCGAACGAGAACTACATTTATATGAATTACAAAAAAAATATTTTTATCTTTCAGACCAACCCACTGTCAAGTGATCGATCTCGCCGTTGATCCATATCTTTTTGTACAGATGCTCTACAATATCTCAATAACGTTGTTAAGTTTTAATTTTTTTAAATGAAAATTTACATTTTTTGTGAAAAATACTTGCAAAGCAATTTATGGAAATAAAACACGATTATTATTATTAATAGTAATAATCAAAATTCACACGAAATGATTTCAATGTATGCTCAACAACATGCCTTTTTTCTAAATCCCAATTAAATAATCTAGTGGACAAAAGAAATCGGGAAAACGACCTTTTTCGGCCCGTCACAATGGTGTGCTAACTTGAACACTTTTTTTCCGTTTGATAACTCATAACGCATTAATCGAGATCGAGTGAAAATACAACCTTTTTCTGCTCCTTCCCAATGCACAAGACGTAACACGATCGGTTTCCTTCAAACAAGTCGACTAAACTAGGCTTCTCCATATATCGCATGAAGTCCTCCCGTTCGATGCCTGCTTCCTTGAGACATCGCTCATTTACGTTGTTGAATGCACTTTCCAAGTCCACCATAGATAGCGCCTGCGTACATTGCGAGTTTTTGAATGTTGCTTTTCAGTTTTCTTTAACTCACGTATGTGAAAGTTTATGACGACCTCAGCTACGATGAGGTTTTTTTCGGTACTCAGCTCTGTAGTAAAACAGTGCGCTTACTCCGGGGATGTTTATATATTTTTTATTCGTGAACGAATTCAGTATGTATGGTTTGTTGCTTCTTTACAGAGGACTCTATGGTAATAAATTTTTTTTCTTCATATTGCATTTGAAATGTGTTCAGAATACAGTCGGACCCCCCAATAAGAATGCCCGCAATAAGAACGCTTCCCCTTTTTCTCGCTCGAGCGCTTCCCCCACTCCGACTCGAACCCCGGGCTCGAGTCATTTCGCGTGCTGGTTTCTGAATAAGAACGCCCAGTCTAGGAGAGCGTAGAAGAGTAAAATGAGATAAATATTGTAATGCATATTTCCGTTTTAAACCATTTTCCTTATACTATGAAGAAATGTTGCTATAAAATACGAAATCAACACTTTTTGTTAATCGAACGTATGCATTTTTCGAGTCAATTATAAAAAAAAATATTTCCATTTATAACAATTATTGTCTGTATATTTGAAGATTGTCGTACAAAATAGCCAAAGATTCAGATAAATTGTTTGAATTATCTTCGTTGTGTTGAGTCATTTTGATCCATGGGGCATTCAACTGGAGGTCAAATATTTTCAAGGGAGCCAAATTCCTCCATTGAATATGAAGTCTCAGAGAAATAGAGTTTTTCAATGTCTTCTTTTTCGGTAGAATTAGTACTACTTTTTTACGGTACAGACTTTGTTTGGGTTTACAACAAACTATTTTTCATAAACAACAGTCTATTTTTCGTTTCTTCTGTGACATCTTATATCGTTGGTGATCATCCACTATTATTCAATTACTAATATATATATATGAATAATATTGAAAAAAAACTATTCATTAAGTAGAACAAATGCGACAGAGAACGTCTTGCGCATGGGCCACAAGTTGAAATTCGTTCGAGCGGCCGTTCTTATTCAGAACCTCGCATGCCGAAAAGAATACGAGACAGTCAGCGAGCGCGGAGCCCGCGCGTGGTGGGGATACTCTAAAACTCTTCCCCTTGGGGGCTCTTGCGTTGTTATTGGGGCGGGGCGAGGTCGAACTGTATTCCAAAACGTCGAAAAATGAAATTCACCGAAAAGTTTTCTAAATGTGCGCGTGTGTGTGTATACGGTTTTTATTTTTCGAATTTGAATACCATTAATGAATTTTGAGATTAGGAAAACATTTGCACATAAAGAGTATGCCTAAGAGGTAATACCGATTCAATTTCACAAGAATTCGCGAAATGTTTTAAGGTTTTGCGAAACCCGGTTTTTTTAATCCTGCAAACGTTTTTACTCAAATTTTAAGATATCTGGCTGACGACGTAGTCTGATAGAATAAATAGATAGATAGAGTGTATATTTCTTTATTAGAATTATAGATAGTAACATTTGGCTATAATCGCAATTAAATACCAACCAATAAAAATGTGGTCATTGATTTTGTAATTAATAGAAAGTGTTTAGGTAATTAAAATGTCGTGTAGTATTTTATTAAATATCGTATTAGAGTGGAATGGTACGAAAGACCCTATGTAAATGAAAAACTTTCTCATAGATTGATACTGCTTGTAAATTTTCCCTTTGGAAGCTAAGATAGGAAAAACATCCTTCTCATAGGTGAAACTTTGCGATTAAATTAATGAAACGAGGAAAAGTATACGAAGTTCTAATTTGCAGGATTTTAACATTTTTTACGGAAAAGTAGCCAATCGCAGTGGCTGCGTATATATGTATGTACATACATACGTATGCATATACAGTTTGGGTTGTCTGGAAAGTACGTGACCACTTTGGGTATAGGTGGCACATTGGAAAATCGGCACGAACTTTCCAGACGATCCCATAAATATATATTCTCATATTTTTTAAGATATAAAAATATTTTCCTTATAAACAAATCAACTTTAGGACGAAAATGTCAGGAATATGTGGCATCGGAAATTTATTTTTGCAAATGTGTCCGCCAATAAAATGAAGTTTAATATTATAATATCTTTTATATTTCGTATACAAATATGTGTATATATATATATTTATGCAATGGAAACAAAATATATCATGTAGAATATTTTTTCTTTTCTTAAGGGGTCGTCACAGTGTAAAATTTCAAAACATCGATTTTGTTTTGCATTAGCCGATAGTATAGACGGTTGTAAACATGCTGTTCAATTTTTATCGTAAAATTCGAATATTTCTGGCCGCTACGGACGTAGAGAAAGTGATACGAGCAGCAGCGTGAGACCTGGAAACTTTAAACTCGTTTTTCTCGAAATATCGTTTTTCAAAACGGTCTACGCTCTCAAAGGAAGAGTTTTTAAGCTATCCGTCTCAAATTTTGACACAACATTCTTCACGCCATTCTTTATTTTGCTATGATAGCTTTTTTGTTAATCTTCCTTTTCTTATTAAAAAAAACCGTCGAAAAAGAGGCTAAATTCGTTTTTTTTTTCAAACTGCCGCCATTTTGTCATTTTTATTTTAGAAAACTCCATAGCAAGATAACGGCTTTCATACTGATTAATAATCGTTTTACAAATTTTGTTTCAGATTATATTTACGGCCACAACCGTGTACAACGTGAGGACTTCTTTTTTTCGAAGATATTTACAACAGTTAAAAAAATGTAAAAAATAAATAAAAATAATCGTTAAAAAAATGATTTCCTTTTCTGCATGAATACTTTGATTCGACATAAAAAATATCAGACTGATCAGCATGAGATTTATCGAAAAAATCGCGAAAATCAGCTATTTTTCTATTCGTACACTGTGATGATCCCTTAAGAACCATATGGCTTACCGGTTGGAAAAAAGCGAGAAATGCAATAAGGCAAACGTTGCAAAACATCGTGAGGCTGTCTAACTGGCTTATCCTAACTGGCGTTGCTTTTTATATCCACTACGTAGGCACATGGAAAGGAGAAATACACGCTTGAGGAACGCGTTATTTATTCTATCATGCCGTTTTTAGAACATTGTGACGACGAATTACCTATTCAAGCCATTGTCCGAAAAAGCTGGCAGCTTATCTTATCGTAGTTAGCGTATCAGGCCATTCATGTGCGGCTTAGCGGCATAAACACTACAAACAAAATTTATAGCTCTCTAACCATCTATCGGAGTTCTTTCGCGGAGAAATCGAACGAATTGCAGACACCCACATACACTAGCCTAAGTTTCATGTTCTATTCGAAATGAAAAGAGTTCGTTAGCATTATACAATATCTATTGATCTAGCTACCATAAAAATGTCAATTTTGGTTAAAATAGGTTTTCAACTCAAGCTTCTGTTGAGACAAGTCTTCCATATTTTCGGGACTATCCGAAGAATCTTGGGTGTCAATCTTTGATAATTATGGGTGTGTAAAAAAAATATATATAAATATATATGTATATATATTTAATATAAAGTCAAGTGAATGTCAAATTATTTCTAACGTAATTACGTGAAAAACCCGTGTACTGTCTCTAAAGCATATAGGCGCAAGAAAAGTGGTGCCCCATCTCGAAAAAAAGACAAAACCCTAGCAGTACTATTCAAATTTCATGGTACTTTGGTAGACATATGTTTACAGGATCGCTGAATCCGAATCTGTAATAAAATGTTGAAAATCAACAATGGCGGATCCAGCTATAGCGGTCCGCTATAGCGGACCAAAATGCAAAATCATGGTATTTGAATGAAACCCTTACTCGAGGGTATTTAGGGTCGCTAATTACGAATTTAAACTCAAAATAAAAGTGAACAGCCAATGGGATAACGGCAGCTACAAGCGTGAGCCTTATGCAATATTTTCGTACAATTGTGTGGTATAGTTTTGAAGCAAACATTTTTAACACACTTTCGGCCAAAAAGTAATTTTTTGCTCGACAGAGGCGGGGCTAATCAAATATTGTGATTGTGTGCGCACCTAACAAGCTACAAAAGCTCGCCTATGTTGTTCGATACGTACGTGACAGCTTTTTTCATGTGCGGTTCTGCGAGGCCACGTTTCGATATTTCATTGGTTTTCATCACGCAAGCTTGATTTTGATCAACGAAGCGACGATACACAGAAAAAAAGATACTTGAATTGACGGAATTGTCCATTACTACGGGCCAACAAAAGATTAAGATGAAACACTAAAATATTTAGTTATTCCAAGTTTTCGTTAGTTCGATTGAATAAATAGTCCTCATAATAACCTAAGATACCATTTTCAATAAATAATTCCATGGCATCCGGCAATGACGAATTTAGTCAGACTATACGCGTGTTTGTTACGTACACATTTCGTTAAATCATCGCAGTGTAATCACTAACTTTCGCGATTTCTTTTTTTGTTTTCGACGGTTAAAATACGCTAATCACCCATGTGCGGGTCTACGACGTTCCGAGTACGGCCGACGTTTGGCTGAATCGTGGCAACACGTCGGCTGCCAACGGTCGACGGCCTATGATGAGCCAGCGTTGGCGAAACGTACTAGCCTTGGTTGGCTATCAGGCGGCGATGGCTCGGCAGTCGACGATCGAAAGACGACTATGGCGCAGAGTTGCCGAAACCGTTATTCGATCGTCGCTCCGACGGTACGCTTGATAGTTGGCGCAACGCTGATCACCACGGTTCATCCGACGCTGGCTAGTCGTCGCCCGGGTGTAGTTGGCCATGTGTGCAGACCCAGAATACAGCCAACCCTTGGCAGTAAGACGGCGTCGAATAAACAGCCGACGATCGGGACGCGACTATGGATGTGTTCCGATATTACTGACAGTACTTTGAGTACCACGAATGCCGTTCCGATATACGCCGCAGTAAGCTCGCGGTTCGCTTTCGTGATCTTATGACGTCATTGTTTTTGTCGTCACTTCCTGCTGCGATTACTGCCGTTCGCGACGTAAGGCATCTAAAGTAGAACTAACAAGGCGGGTGAGGAACGCGAATCGCAGTATACTGTCGATGTCGTTCCGTTATACATGTGCTATAGTACAGAAAAAATAGCGCCAGTATAAACGGAACGGTCTTGCAGCTCTATTCAGTGACGTCACTTCGACAGTACTTGCAGTGAAAATCGGAACACACCCTGTGGCTTAGAGTTGGCGAAAGTGTTGTTCGAACGTCGCGCCGACGTTACGATCAGTACTTCGCGCAACGTTGGCTACCACGTTTAATCCGACACTGGGTAATCGTCGCACGGGTGTAGGTGACCATTTTTTGTAGACCTAGAGCTCGACCGATGCTTGACCGTAAACAAAGTCCAGTAGACCGTTGGTACCCGACCTCCACCGTTCGAATTTTCTTTTGAGCTTGCCTGAACAGTATTGTGTAGCGCGCAACCTAAACGGTGTGGATATTCCACAGTGGAATTAATTTAACCAATGGCGGATAAAAATAGGTCTTCGTATAATCGCGTAAAAAAGTTTCGTCGTCTCCATAAAGAGGAAAACGAAGTTAACGCTTCTGCCCACCAATCAACTTCTAACAGCTACACGGAGAGAATTTTTAAGTAATTTTTACTGTGAAATCACAGTCACTCGGTGACAAATGTGCAATTCTTCAGGTTTTTAGGAAATAAATTATAAATTTTCATGGAATTGAATCAAAATTTACTTTTGCGTAACAGAAATTTAACATATTTTCCAGAATTTTTACTGAAATTAATAGTAAAACTTCATGAAACGTAAAGATTACGACAATAAGTTAAAAAAGTGCTAATATAAATGAAATTTTTCAGTGGAACATTGAGAAATTTGCGTGTTTTCCATAAAAATTTAAAAAAGGAAGCCGAAATTTTCCGTGCGTCCACCGGAATTTTACGTTCTTTATAGTAAAATCAGTTAGGGCTAGGTCGCCTGACCGTACGCGTGAGCTCTGTGTGCGAGCGTGCGTATACGTGAACGCAAGCTGAGAGAGTGGGCTTATGTATGACGCAGTATGACGAGCACGAACGACGCAGACCCGCGTTGCTTAGCAACAGCGGTACCGCGCATGCGCATTATAGTACGAAACATGGGCCAAGAAAGCCTCGTGGTCTCGTGCCGTCTGACGTGTTCTACGCAGTTGTACGCAAGAAAACAAAGAAACGTGAAAAGAAACTTCGATAAAGGACGTCTACAATGGTACGGAAAGATGATATGCTAAAATAAGTAGCAATCAAGAACACAAATGTTCAGAAATACAGTATATAGAGTATTTATTTAATCATAGGGAATTCATTTTTCGCTAGGGATTTTAGAAATTTCAAGTTTGTCCAGGTTATTTTTACTGTAGAAACTTGGAAGTTTTGAGTCAGCCCATTGTTCAAATTCTACACGAGAATGTGTCAAAATTTTTACTGAAAGAAATGTAAAAAATTATGCTTCTTGCTTAAATTTTTACACGAATGAAAGCAAAATATTAAAAGCTAGTGTCAATTTTTGACTATGTGCACATTTGTCACCGGTTTCAAATTTTTAATGTAATTTTTACGGACATTTCACCGTAAAAAATACTTAAAAATTCTCTCCGTGTATGTTTCGGGAACAGACACGATTGATAGTTCCTTTGGGCCTTCTTCACATTTTTGTTACCATTCTAGCGTTTATAACGTTGTAGGACTGAATATATTAATAACGTTGTAAGACTGAATATATTTATGAAGTTGTAAGACTGAATATATTTATGAAGTTGTAAGACTGAATATATTTATGAAGTTACAAGACTGAATATATTTATAACCTAAGCTAGACATCAATACGTCAATCACTGACAATAAATTTCTATTAATGCTATGTCTTTTTTCTTTTAAATAGTCAGTCTGCTATTCCTTTAAACACCCTCTCGTAAATGTAGTGCCATCGTCGCAAACGACGTAGGGTCGATTGCGCAAACGACGTAGGTTCGATGCCGCAATGGATGTAGGGTCGACGCGGTGATCGACGTAGGATCGATACCGCAGTCAGCGCAGGGCCGACGCAACAATCGGCTTAGGGCCGACGTTGCAATCGACGAAGGGCCAACATCGATTAAATATTGTGGCGCAACGTTTGGGAGGATCGTCGGGCCGACGTTATCATTTGGACGTTTATTGGACCCCAAAACGACGTTGGCGAACAGAGTCGGGCCGACGTCCTAACGCCGGCAAGCGTCGTTGCGCCAACGTAGGCGCGACTTTAAAATCCTACCTGGGCAGTTTAATTTTCTAATGTCAAATCAAGGCACCTATGAAGAACAGAAAATAAATTTGTAAACGTTTATTTTTATTTTTGTTACATTTTTGTAGGTTGGCTATTTTTTAAATGTCTTCGAAAAAAAGGAATGCTCACGGTGAACACGGTTGTGGCCGTAAAAAAACTTCTTATCTTCACTCGACTTGTAAACAATCGAGTGAACTTGGTTTTGCCCACCCGGTTGATCGGAACCGAAAAAAACGAATTTTACAAAAATTAAAAAAGATAACATTGGCCAAGACTGGACCGTGTGTTTTTTTTCTTACCGTGTTTTGATCGTGAAAAAAATGTTAATATTTATTTTTCCGATTTTTCGAGGAAAAATTATGTTTATTTTTAATAACTGATAAACAAATGTTTTGGTCACCCGGTTGATCTGAACGAAAAAAAATCTTTTTTTTCTTAAACTAAGTAATAATGGCTAAGACTTGACCAAGCTTTTTTTTCTTATCGTGTTTCAATTGTGAAAAAAAAGTTTGAATTTTTTTCCGAAAAAAATGCAATCTTTGTTGTGAATAACTAGAGGAAAAAAAAGTTAACAAGAAAAACGTCGGTCAAGACTAAACTACTATTATACTTAATAAGTGTATCAAATTTCAAGTCAATTCGTAGATCAGATGTCGAGAAATCGTGCACACCGATTTGAAAAACATATTTGCTAGAAAGACCTGTTAAAAGTTTGACTAGCAATTCTATAGGTGTAATCACAAGTTTACCTTCAATCTGTTATTTCCGCACCGTTGGCCTTCCTCTTAAACTTGAGTTGCCTCAAGCGACGAACGCGTGTTCGTTGTTTTCACAAGAGCCTAACCATTCGAGTATTCCATTCAATCGACAATAACACAGTCTTGAAATCGTTTTGAGCTACTCGAAATTCTTTTTTTTAAGGGGTCTTCTCACTTCAGGCGCTAAAAAACTATTTTCATGAATTTTTGTGATAGGTTTATATTGTAGCCATTGATATAAAAGTTGTTACACCTAATAAATACACTTTCGAAATACATTAAAATTTTTTTTATTTACTCAAGGCACCATTTATAGACCAAAATGGTACTTAAAGAATGTCCTAAAAAAAATTGTAGGTTTGCGCTGTTGATGAAATCTCGGAGATGGATCATCCGAAACAAAAAATCAAACGGTTTCAGTTTCAGTATGTTAAGGCGTTAGGCCACAGTAACGGGTATAATATCATGTGCGAATTTAACAATCTTTTTTTTGTATGAAAAAATGATTCATTCATAAAATTAATTACACATTGATTTAGTATGAATACCAAGCTGTTAGAAAATGTATCTTTTTTTCGATGTACAAAATGGCCGACTCCCAATATTTTCTTTTATCTTTTTTTCCAATCGGCATGACAAATAACTTCAACCATTTTCACTCGATTTATTTCAAACTTAAAAGTTACGTTCCTAATTGCGTTTCGCAGAGAAATACGTACGGAATTTCTGATTAATCGAAAACTTTTTATTTTATGAGCAGTTTTATACTAAATTTTTCACTGAAAATTCACTTCTTAAGGATATTGAGTCCCAAATCCCAAATGATGATAAAATTCTGAAAATTTGGTATGTTTTTGTATGAAGTATTTCAGAGGTCGTGTAAAAATTTCACGACAGTTAGGAAGCTCGTTATTGACCAATTAACATTCACAAATTAAATGCTGTCTTATGGAAAGTGATGTAACTTTGCAATAAGTTTTTTTTTTGACCTCTCAATTTTGTAATATCTACAATATACTGAAAGCAACGGAAACAAAACGAAGTTTGGTGATACATTTTTTTAAATTTCTTTTAAAAATAGTTCTTAACAAAATGTTAATTTTTTAATAACGAGCTTCCTAATCGTCGTGAAATTTTAACACGACCTCTTAAATACTTCATACAAAAACATACCAAATTTTCAGAATTTTCTTATCATTTTTTATTTCAACCCTTAAGGAGGTTGAAGTAATGATGATAGAATTCTGAAAATTTGGTATGTTTTTACATGAAGTATTCAGGAGGTCGTGTAAAAATTTCATGACGATTAAGAAGCTATTTATTGAACAATTAACATTAACATATTTCATAGGGACTCAACATCCTTAAGGATGTTGCGTCCAAAGTTGAAAATGGTAATAAAATTCAAAAAATTTGATAGGTCGCTGATCTAAAACATTTGAAAGGTTGTGTAAAAATTTCACGACGATTAGGAAGCTGACTACTGAGAAATTAGAATTCACAAATTACACGCAGCCTTAGGGAAACTAAGTAACTTTGCAATTATTATTTTTTTTTATATAAAAAATGATGCCAAAAATACAAAAAAATCACACTTGAGGAAAAACATAAGAAAATAGCGGCAACGTTGAATAGACCGAAAGTAGTGGGAAATTTAAATACTCATTTTCGTTCACGGACGACATCGTTTCTTGCACCATAAAGCCACTTTTGTTTTTGATATATGTGAAATAAAAAAACGATTATTCATAAATATTTATTCTATTTCTTGGAAACAAATAGCAAAGTTTGCTATTTGCTAATAGAATTGCAAAGTTATTTCAGTTTCCATAAAGCTGCGTGTGAAATGTGTGAATTCTATTTGTGAAATTTGTGAATTGTGAAATTGAATTGTGAATTGTGAAATTGAATTGTGAATTGTGAAATTGAATCTGAATTGTGAATCGAATTTGTGAATTGTGAAATTTGTGAATTGTGAAATTTGTGAATTGTGAAATTTGTGAATTCTAATTTCTCAGTAGCCAATTTCCTAATCGTCGTGAAATTTTTACACAACCTTTCAACTGTTTTACATAATGACCTATCGAATTAAAAAAAAATTCATTACCATTTTCAATTTTGGACACAACATCCTTAAGTTCAAATACCTACAACTTTTGAATAAAACAATATTTTTTAAATTCCATACGCACTCCTCTACGTATTCTAATGTAGATTGACGAGAATTTTTCTTTTTTGTTCTGGGCCGAAAATGGTGGAAGCTAAATATCAGGGCGCGGAGCGCCTAAAACAATAACAAAAGAAAATATTAGTAGTCGGCCATTTCGTACATCGAAGAAAAATATATGTATATATTTTCTAACAGCTCGATATTCATACTAAATAGATGTGTAATTAATTTGATGAGTAAATCACATTTTCGTACGAAAAAAAATTGTTAAATTCGCACCTATGTGAACTTGGCACCCAAGTATCTCCGATCTGAATTTTTTTTGGTGATTTCGGAAGGTTTTCGTTTGTAGTTGATTGTAGTAAACTTAATTTCGTTTGTAGTAGCGCAGAAAAAAAACTACGACCATCAAAAAAAAACGGCATCCCCCGGAATAAGAATAAAAAACTTTTAGCAATTTATTGTCATTCAAAATCGTTTGTAGTCGATTGTAGTAAACTTTTTTTCCTTTCTAGTTGAAGGGTTTTTTTTATTTTCCAAAAAAACGGACTCCAAAAAATCAAACGACCTGTAACAATTTTTTGAGTGAATCCTAAATGCTAATTAATATATATCTGACATAAAAGATAAAAATTAAAACGAAGGCATTACGGAAATGCAATATTTCACGATTTATCTCAGCAGCTTATCCGTTGCATACACCGCAGAAGCAGGAAAACGATATATCCTATCGTACGGTAGGATAGATCATTTGTAGTAGTAAACTTGATAACTACAAACGACGCCCGCCCTTCTAAAACGTTTGTAGTTGTTTGTAGTTCCGTCTTAATCGTTTGTAGTTGCAGGGAAAGTAACTACAAACGAGGAAATCACCTGTAAATGATTTTTCAATTATTTTAGAAGGATATGTTGGTTTGTAGTAGTAAACTGAGTCACTACAAACGACGGCGGCGGTTTTTAAACGTTTGTAGTAGTTCGTAGTTTCGTATTTATCGTTTGTAGTTGCAGAGAAAGTAACTACAAACGATGAAATCACCTGAAAATTGTGTTTTCACGATTTTTGAAAGAAATATTCGTTTGTAGTAATGGAGTAAGTAACTACAAAAGCTGCCCGCGCTTCTGAAACGTTTGTAGGTGTTCGTAGTTCCGTATTTATCGTTTGTAGTTATAGAGAAAGTAACTACAAACGAGCTAATCACCTGAAACTGATTTTTCCACGGATTTGGAAGGATATGTTCGTTTGTAGTAAAGGAGCAAGTAACTACAAACGACGCACGCGCTTCTAAAACGTTTGTAAATGTTTGTAGTTCCGTATTTATCGTTTGTAGTAACAGAGAAAGTAATTACAAACGAGGAAATCACCTGAAAATGATTTTTCCACGATTTTGGAAGGATATGTTCGTTTGGAGTAATAAATTAGGCTACTACAAACGACGCCCGCAATTCTAAATCGTTTGTAGTTGTTTGTAGTTCTGTATTTATCGTTTGTAGTAGTACTACGAACGACGCCGGTGGTGTTAAAACGTTTGTAGTAGTTCGTAGTTTCGTATTTATCGTTTGTAGTTGCAGAGAAAGTAACTACAAACGATGAAATCACCTGAAAATGATGTTTCCACGATTCTTGAAGGAAATGTTCGTTTGTAGTAGAGGAGTAAGTAACTACGAACGACGCCGGTGCTTTTAAAACGATGTAGTTGTGTGTAGTTTCATATTTATCGTTTGTAGTTGCAGAGAAAGTCCCGACAAACGAGAAAATCACGTGAAAATAATTTTCAGCAATTTGAGAAAGAAATGTTCGTTTGTAGTAATGGAGTAAATAACTACAAACGATGCCCGCGCTTCTAAAACGTTTGTAGTTGTTTGTAGTTCCGTATTTATCGTTTGTAGTTGTAGAAAAAGTGACTACAAACGAGGGAATGACGTGAAAGTAACTACAAACGAGGAAATTACCTGAAAATGATTTTTTCACGATTTTGGAAGGATATGTTCGTTTGGAGTAATAAAGTAGGCTACGACAAACGACGCCCGCGATTCTAAATCGTTTGTAGTTGTTTGTAGTTCCGGATTTATCGTTTGTAGTTGTAGAAAAAGTGACTACAAACGAGGGAATGACGTGAAAATATTTGTTCAGCAATGTAAGAAAGAAACGTTCGATTGTAGTAATAAAGTAGGTTACTACAAACGACGCACGCGCTTCTAAAACGTTTTTAGTTGTTTGGAGTTCCGTATTTATCGTTTGTAGTAACAGAGGAAGTAACTACAAACGAGGAAATTACCTGGAAAAGATTTTTTCACGATTTTGGAAGGATATGTTCGTTTGGAGTAATAAAGTAGGCTACGACAAACGACGCCCGCGATTCTAAATCGTTTGTAGTTGAACTACAAACAACATATCCTTCCAAAATCGTGGAAAAATCAGTTTCAGGTGATTAGCTCGTTTGTAGTTACTTTCTCTATAACTACAAACGATAAATACGGAACTACGAACACCTACAAACGTTTTAGAAGCGTAGGCAGCGTTTGTAGTTACTTACTCCATTACTACAAACGAACATTTCTTTTAAAAATCGTGAAAACATAATTTTCAGGTGATTTCATCGTTTGTAGCTACTTTTTCTGCAACTACAAACGATAAATACGAAACTACGAACTACTACAAACGTCTAAAAACCGCCGCCGTCGTTTGTAGTTACCTAGTTTACTACTACAAACCAACATATCCTTCTAAAATACTTGAAAAATCATTTACAGGTGATTTCCTCGTTTGTAGTTACTTTCTCTGCAACTACAAACGATTAAGACGGAACTACAAACAACTACAAACGTTTTAGAAGGGCGGGCATCGTTTGTAGTTATCTAGTTTACTACTACAAATGATCTATCCTACCGTACGATAGGATAGATCGTTTTCCTGCTTCTGCGGTGTATGCAACGGATAAGCTGCTGAGATAAATCGTGAAATATTGCATTTCCGTAATGCCTTCGTTTTAATTTTTATCTTTTATGTCAGATATATGTTAATTAGCATTTAGGATTCACTCAAAAAATTGTTACAGGTCGTTTCATTTTTTGGAGTCCGTTTTTTTGGAAAATAAAAAAAACCCTTCAACTACAAACGAAAAAAAGTTTACTACAATCAACTACAAACGATTTTGAATGAAAATAAATTGCTAAAAGTTTTTTATTTTTATTCCGGGGATACCGTTTTTTTTGGTGGTCGTAATTTTTTTTCTGCGCTACTACAAACGAAACTAAGTTTACTACAATCAACTACAAACGAAAACCTTCCGAAATCACCAAAAAAAATTCAGATCGGAGATACTCGGGTGCCAAGTTCACATAGGTTAAATTCGCACATGATTTTATACCCGTTACTGTGGCCCAACCCTTTAATGGCAGCTCATATCATACGATTTTTAATATATGCAAAACTAACAAAATGGCAGACATTTTTCGAGAAAAAAAAACGTGTTTTTGTCACCGTTTTTGGCAAATAAATAGTAAATATCGAAATGTAAACAAATCCTTGATATGCGCTATACCTATAATTGCGAAGAATATGTGGTTGAAATTTCATAAGAATCGGTTCATTAGTTTCGAAGATTTCATCAACAAGCCGTTTTAAAACATTGTTTCGAGAAAAACGCGTTCAAAGTTTGAGCGGAGCAAATGAACGTGCTCAGATAGTAAGGTAAAGGTCACACAAAAATACAGTTAGACTCCTCCGATCTTCATAACTTTTTAGCATGAAACTTTTGGATGTGCATAATTTCGAAAAATGTTATCAAAAATAGGTTTTTTCAAAATTGTCAAGTGAGAAGAGGCCTTAAACTCCGCGCACGCAGTTATGGTAACGCAATCTGTTGGAAAACAGCGAGAACTCATCGGCTGTCGGCTGTCAATGATGTAGAACGTATAACATTGTCGAGAAAATTTTCAAACGTTAAAAACTTCCATTGGCGGATTCCTGCGACGGTTTACAGATTTTCGGAGTTTTGGCCTTTCGTGTAAAATTCCTTCCTACTGTTGATCTTTCGGGGTAGCATTCTTTCGGAGTTTTGAGCGTTCCGATCATTCAAAGTTCGGAACTTCAACCCGGCCCCGTTCTCACATTCCAGACGGACCTTCGAAGCGGAGGGTCGACTAACTCCCAAGCCAAGAACGTGCCGTTATTCAAGGTCAAATTTGGCCCTGGGGTCAACGTGACCCCCAGTGACTTCGATATGATAAAAATAAACTGTTGCAATAACCATGAGACGCATAATAGTAACGATTAGGAAATAAAGTTGTTTATTAATCGCATTTAAATTAATTCATACATACACGACTCTCGAGTTTGCTACACGGTTTCATTATGCATTCGTGACAATGACGGAAAAAAAAAGAAAACAATATACAACGGAAATATACAAATACACAGTTCTGAAGAAATTCATTACGAATGACTCTTTCGTTTTTCTCTTCGTTCGTTCGTAAGCTTTTGTTCTCCTCTTCGTTCTGTTCCATTTTTATTTATTTATTTTTTATACAAATGTTCGGCACGTGTCTCGGAAATTTCGACGTTTACCGTATTCGCGATTCAACGCCCGCAATGGATCTCTAGTAGAAAATGTCGCCTACCTTCACGTCGGATCGAAGAGAGAGAGAAGAAAAACAAAAAGGGCGGATAATATTACAAGATCGCGAAAGGGATGAAGCTTCGATCGTTCAAAAGTCACGACTTTCGCGTTAAATCGCATAATAAATATTATATATATGTATGTATATATATGTATATGCACTACCAGCCAAAAGTTTCCGGCCACTTCGGATAATTGCAAAACTTTCGATCACTGGCCAATCGCCGAATAATGTTAGAACAATATAATCCATTCAATTCATTATTTTACGAATATATTATACAGCTTTGTATAATTAATTGTATTATGTTAATATAATTTTGCAATTGTCCAAAGTGATCGAAAGTTTTGCAATGATCTGAAGTGTCCGGAAACTTTTCGTCGGTGGTGTATATAAATTGCCTAAGTAGAGATCGACGTACATACTCCGAACGTTCGTGACGACGCCTCAAAGAAACCAAAGAAACGAAAAAACGAATTCGGTTAGTCGTTTCTTGGACGGCTCATTGAATATTCAAGACGCCAATATCCGGCTAAATGAGAAATTTGTCAGGATGATTCGGCGCTTGCGACAAAAAAAAACGTGCACCAAGTATTTTCTCCTTTCTCTCTACGCCCATAATATCCCCGTCCTCACGCGGATGTTGCACGGGCGCTTGATAAAGCGTGGATGCACCGAAATTCGTTACGAGTGTTGCGCGCGTGCGCGCTCTTCTCCCCCCCCCCCCCATTTCTTTCTATTTGGCGTAGCTTTTTTCTTTTATCGTAAAGTATAGTAAGGCTTCTTCGATGTTCGACGTTCACGTATTTATTTTTGCGGAAGGACTTCAAACCTCGTTTTCTATCATTTCGGCTAATGAAATGTCTAAGTCTATCGTCTCGTTTCGACGTTCAGCTAAAGCACGTATTCAAACACGATCGCGGCCGAAGGAAAACAAACGTGCTCCGGTAGATGGCGTCGAAGCTGATAGGGCGTATCAGCGGGTTAACCGAGTAGCCAAGGGCTCGGTCGCGTTTGGCTGTTTCCCCGTTGGCGCCCCAATTCCTCTCTACTTGTACAATCACAACCGTACTTTCGACGTACAACGTGTTTCCAAGTTGCGATTTCACTGTGGAAACTTACAGCGGATCTTTTCGAGAGTTCGCAGAGTCTCGCGAAACAACGATGTTAAGGATGTCGAGTCCCAAATCGCAAATGATAATTAAATTCTGAAATTTTTTTACGTTTTCGTATGAAGTATTTCAGAGGTCGTGTAAAAATTTCACGACATTTAGGAACCTCGTTATGAACAATTAACATTCACAAATTAAATGTTGTCTTGTGGAAACTGATGTAACTTTGTAATAAATTTGTTTTTTGACCTCTCAATTTTGTAATATCTACAAAATACTGAAAGCAAAGGAAACAAAATGAAGTTTATTGATAAATTTTTTTTTTATTTCTTTTAAAAATTGTTAATTTTTTGATAACGAGCTTCCTAATCGTCGTGAAATTTTAACACGACCTCTTAAATACTTCATACAAAAACAATCCAAATTTTCAGAATTTTCTTATTTTTTATTTCAACCCCTAAGGAGGTTGAAGTAATGATGATAGAATGCTGAAAATTTGGCATGAAGTGTTCAGGAGGTCGTGTGAAAATTTAACGATGATTAAGAAGCGATTTGTTGAACAATCAACATTAACATGTTTCATAGGGACTCAACATCCTTAAACGTGAAATTCGCTTTCTTTCGCGCTTTTCCCCTCTCTCTCTCTCTCGCCCAGTCTTACTTAAATTATGCACATTTGTTCAAATAAATACACGGCTATCACATGAAAACACACACTCGCTCGTGATTGGCAGTTTTTCTCTTTCCTTTTGTCGACCTTTCGTTCATCATCTTTCAATCGTTCGCGAACCAAAGTCAACTGTCAAGTCTCACTTGTTCCTCCTCTACTTGTCACCTTCTCCGAACTAGCCCAATTGTCTTTTTTCTTCTTCTTGTCGTTCTCTTTCTCTTGTCTTCGTTGACGTTCGCTCCGGAGCGAGTGACAGACGATTACGAAGAGTGAACTCGCACGAAATAAATATCTGTATATGTATATATATATATGACGCATATGATGCGTCAAGTTCGAGAAAACCGAGAGACACTGTTTCTCCTCTCGATTCTCGCTCGATTGTCCGTTTCGATGGTTTTCGCCACGCGCGAAATTCTCGTGAACGAGAAACGATAAGAAAAAAAAAAGGGAAGAAACAAAAAACAGACGGAAATCTTCGCTCCCGATGTTCCCTTTTTTTGCGAATTGAATTATTTACAAGATCCATAGTTCGAAAATATACACGTTTCGTTTGTGAAACCGGCAACCGGTTTCGACGCAATGTAGGATCTCCCCGTAATTTTACGCGTCGCGAGTTTCTTCCGACGATTGCTCGGGAACGTCGAAATTCCTCGCGCAATGCCGCGCACGCGCACACTTTCGCATAGCGCGTTGTTAATATTTCGCAACGTCGCGCGGCGAACGGCGATCCGCGCGCGTTCCTGGCACTGTTTTTTTGTCGTCCCCGTGGCTCCTCCCTGCGAGCGAGGAAGCAATTACGTTTCCCCCGCAAGCTTCTGCAATCTCGTTCCTAGCAGAAGCGTAACGGCGGACTTTCCTCGCTCGTATTGGTGGCCGAAAATCTCGCGCCTGAAGATCGCCGGAAGAATTTCACGGCTGAGAATTTGGTCACTCGCCACGACCAACGGAAACTCAATGGTTGCTCTTCTCGGCTGGCCTTCAGTCAGGGGGAGAGCGGGAATAACGAGATGCGATAAAGCCGGTTCGTCCATCACGACCATCGGGCTTTAACTCTTCGAATGAACGTTCGTTTTTTGAGCTTTCTTCTTACGCGCCGCCAGCATGTCGTAGAACGGATTGTGGGATATACTTTGCCTGGAAAATGAGACGGAAAATTTCATTTTTGATACGTTTCAACAATGGAATACGCATTAATAATGGAAAAACTGTCACAGAAAGGAACGAGCGAACATATATTAGTGTCGAAAGAAATGTATGTGTAAGAAAATATTTAAAAAAAAAACAAGCTTTTATTAAATGTACTGAAAAGTAGAGAGCAATTTTTGTTACCGAGTCACCTGTGTGTGACTACAAATAAAAGGTTGGCGCTCAACTTTTTAAATGTTTCATCAACTATCGATTCAGTTTCATTAACCGTATTCAATTTGGCACAATAGTAATTGGAGAAATTTTCATCATACGTTTATGCTCAGTTTCAGGATTTTCATTTAAGGGGAGGTACCTGAGTAAACGCCGAGAAAAACAGGTAAACTTCGGGACTGTTCATCTCAAAAAGTAATGTTTCGATTGGATCCGGTTTTTTTTATTGGAAAATACGTATTGAGGTATGTTTAGGATTTAGAAAAAATTAATTCGTTGACTAGAAGCGATTCAAACGCGATTATCTCGAAACATAGTTTTAAGAACCCTTGAGAAATCTAAGGTTGCTTTACAGTAAATTAAATACAGTTGATATCACAGTTGATAGTCAACGGATTTATGTGAATGAAAGATTATATATCTAAATTTTCAGCGCCCCATGCTTTTATTCAGTCACATATAGGTGACGGTAAAAAAAAATTACTTTCTACTTTTTGGTACATTAAATAAAGCTAGTCTTTTGAAAATATTTTTTTTCTAAATACAAATGCTTTTCTACTTTTTAGTCCTAAATTGATTTTACTAGTTAGTCGTTACTAGTAGTTTACTAGTTTACGAGTTCGTAGGTTAGGAACATGGAATGCTTGTAAAAAAATAACAAAGACTGTAATTGGGATTGAACTTACGACGAATTGCTGCATATAAACTTTTCACATACAAACGCAGTCGGCTACGAATTTGTATGTGTTAGTGAGATTTTATATGAATGATTAGATTCCGCTAATTTTACACGAAAAATTGAACATTTTATGGATATATATATATTTTTTTTCGAAGTTGAATCAGACATTGTCACTTTTTAGATATTTGCAAAATTTCAGAGTCCTAAGTAGTCGGGAAGTAAGTGAAATATCGATTTTCCGTTTTGCATCTCACTGAACGTCAAGTTAAATAAAAACTTGTAAAAAATCATCCACGCCTCCAACCAAAATCATTAGTCGTAAGGAAAATGACATGTCAAATTTTTGGTTTCAACTCAAGTCTGAATGGCAATGCTGGATAATTGTTCTTTCCACTTGACTTGCATGGGAAATAGACTCTTTCCGTTAAAACCTGAATAGGTCAATAACTCATTAGTATTCTGCAAATCCGATTGCAGATTGTCAAAACATACCCTTAGGGCTGTGGAATGTTTTTGTGCTAATCTCGGTATAGTGATTTCTTCACGAATCGCGGGTACGTGAAAAAAAACCATTCTTTCATTTTCGACAGGAATAAACGTACTTCCCGAATAGTAATGAACTGTAATTCGTGTAAAAATAATATCGGGATTTTCAACCGAGACTTGTCGAAGTTGTAAGAGCTATTTTTAGGAATACGACAATAATAGAGAAATATTAATTCATTTTTGTGTAACTAGCGTTTGAACGCGAAACGCGAATTTCCCGTGTAAACCATTAAAAGTATTTTAAGCCATTGAAAGTATTTTACCATTAACCATTGAGAGTGTAAAAAAATGACCCAGCGGCAAGACAGACTCGAGATAGTTCAAATTTGGCATACATTTTTCTCACACCGAACAGCATTGTTTGAAGGGTAGATGATTTTTTGTTCCCTACGCCCTAATGGAAATGTGAAATATATGTGAGGAATATTACAAATATATTTTCAAAGAGATATTTTTCTGCGAAGAGAGCTCGTGCAGAAAAGTTTTCATGGAAGAATAAGACCAAAAGTTTTCTCCACCGCTCCGGAAGATTAAAATGAGACTACAGTGTGCCGGGGAAAACCATAAACGGGGTGGAAGCGTTCCTTTGTCTTTTTTTCTTCAAAACTGTCTATGATTCGTGTTTTTTTTACCTAACGCATTTTATCCACTCGTCCTTTTCCTCGTCCGTTGCCGCAGACATTCTGTACACCGTGTGTTTACCTGAAAGCAATTATAAATCAAGCATCACTCAACGTTGTTCATCATCCACCAATAAAACGCCCAACATCGGCGATTTTCTTTTCTCTCAGCGTATTTGCAACGGATATATGATACGTTTTCGATATTTTGCACACTTTCATTCTTTCTCCCAACAAAGAACTCGTGGCCCAAACCGCAAGGGAAGCGATTCGGTGTTACGGGTGAAAAGTTGCGTTTTCCAAAATTTCATTATCAATACTCTGAGTGCATTTTCTTTCACGCTGCAAGACCGTGTTACGCAAAATATTCGGAAAATGTATGTGCAATGTGGAATCGAGGACCCGTACACAAGAATCCAGACCGCGAGGGTTCACAACTACAGTCTGAGACACCGTTAAGGTGGGAGATACGTTTGGACGACGAAAATTTTTCTGTTTTTGATGATTTTTTTGCGAAGGAAAATTTTCTTCACCATTTGTGAGACTTACGGTATGTTTTATTACTACTTCTGGCTGTTACATGGTCTTTTTTCAAATTTTATTTATATTTAAAAACGGCTGAGCTGTGGCACGGTCTTCTAAACTGCATTTTCAAAACTGGCGTGACGCATAGCTAGAAAACTAATGGACCGATTCTAAAAAAAATTGGTATACATCTTTCTAACCTTAAACGTGATACTAAATATTTTTGAAAAAAAGTATATTTTTGAAAAAATAGTATATTTTCGAAAAAATAGTGTATTTTTGAAAAAATAGTGTATTTTTGAAAAAATAGTGTATTTTTGACAAAATAGTATATTTTTGACAAAATAGTATATTTTTGACAAAATAGTATATTTTTGAAAAAATAGTGTATTTTTGAAAAAATAGTATATTTTTGAAAAAATAGTATATTTTTGAAAAAATAGTATATTTTTGAAAAAATAGTATATTTTTGAAAAAATAGTATATATTTGAAAAATAGTATATTTTTGAAAAAATAGTATATTTTTGAAAAAATAGTATATTTTTGAAAAAATAGTATATTTTTGAAAAAAAAGTATATTTTAAAAAAACAGTATATATTTGAATACAAAAAGTATATTTTTAAAAAACAGTATATATTTAAATACAAAAAGTATATTTTTAAAAAACAGTATATTTAAAAAAAAAAGTATATTTTTGAAAAAAAAGTTTATTTTTGAAAAAATAGTATGTTTGAAAAAATAGTATATTTGTGAAAAAATAGTATACTTTTTAAAAAATAGTATTTTTTTGAGAAAAAAGTATATTTAAAAAAAAAGTATGTATTTGAATAAAAAAAGTATATTTTCGAAAAAAAATATATATATTTTTGGGAAAAAAAGTATATTTTTGAAAAAAAAGTATATTTTTGAAAAAAAAACGTATATTTTTTTAAAAAAAAGTATAATTTTAAAAAAGTATACTTTTTAAATGAAAAAGTATATTTCTGAAAAAAAAAAGTATATTTTCTATTACAAAATGTAGCCTTTTTTCGGGAGATTCACTCTCTTTGTTTCAAAGCGCACCATTTCATCGATTTCCAACATTTTTCACTTTTTCTTCGTTCATATTCCGTGAATGAGTGTAAATGAAAAAAAGATATTCGTTGGTTCTTTTTCAGATTAATCCCGCCGAAGCCACGTGTCACGCCGTGCGACAACACCCGACATTGTGGAAAAACAATTTAAAAAAATACCATGTGGCAGCCAAAAGTAGTAATAAAACATAGCCTAACTCTCAAGAATGGTGAATAAATCCGTTTTAAAAAAGAATCACGAAACTCAGCAGCTTTTTCTCGCCTAAGGGTATCCTGCCGCTTAAAAAAAAAAGGAAAGAAATGTGAACAAGGGAAAAGTTGAGTTAATACCTTCAACGACCTTGCCCTCGCTGTCGGTTTTGCACGCTTTGATGAATTCCGAGCCAGCGGCGTAGAGCTCAAAGCAGTGAGGTTTGTGCCTGTCCTGTACTTCTCGCACTTGTATATTCTCGAGTGGTATTATACCCCTCGGTTCCTTGTCGGTCGTGTACTCGAAATAATATAGACAGTTGTCATTCAGGATGAACCATCGTCTTTTCCAACTCTTGTAACGTCCACCTGTAACAATTTCCCCCCCCCCCCCCATATTATTGCATTGCCATTGCCGATTTGTACACTCATTCGTTGTTTTTTTTTAAATTCCTCTTATTCTACACATATAACACACAATCGTCGAAATATCTACACGGCTACATCTCGTGTTGCGAACGCGAAACGGAGAGAGATAGAGAAAGAGAGAGAGAGATGGGAATTTTATTATCTTCTATTTACCTGCTAGCTCCGTCAGGGCAGCAGTGTCGAACAGAGAGAGGCAACACACAAAAAACTCAATGAGTCAAGAGACAGGATAAGCATTATCGATATATCATATCACTCCACGTTCATATATTTGTCTATGTCACAAATCGGAATTTTCGGTAATAACTGACATTACACGACTAGAAAGTGATCGAGAAATTTGTTCTGCATCCTCGAAATATTATTCGGACACTGCGATCTGTATACATATATATATTGTATCTTAGAGTGGGTTGAAATAAAAAATACTCCTTATCCCTTCAAGCGATATGGTGTTGAAGTTTGCATCGTTGAAGTTCAACGAAAATTGTTCCTTATTTCATCGTTTCTCTGTTGTTTTTATTACTATTCGAACTTTTCGTTTGCAGTTTTAGGTTATGGATCCCCAATAAGGATCTTGGAAAATATTTCCGTGATATTTGTAGCGTAAATGTGCGAAGAAAAAATTGGGCGACGGAAAAAAATTAATTCGTTGTATTCCAACGATGCGAACATCGATGCCATTTTAAAATATCAGTGGATATAAAAAAAATCCATGCCAAATTTGACGTCTTGAAGACTAAGCTGTAGGGCTGTATAATTATTGCCCCCTTTTGATTCACGGTGAAAATTGGCTCTTTGCGTTCAAACTTGAATAACTCAATGACTAATTGATATTTCTCATGAGAAACATCATGGCTGTTACGCATTATCGACTCAGAAGTTGCCTGACTTTTTCAGGTTTTCCTCACAAGTTTTGCAGATATTCCGAGGCTATTGGCATCAAATAAAGAACATAATTTTCTTTAAGAAGCTATACCAGTGTGACACTTTTAAAAATCGTTTTTTTTGCCTCTTTCGACAGTTTATAAAATTCCGGAAAATCACCAAAATTTTCGGCGTTTACACTGGTATAGCCCCTCAAGATCAAATATATGAAAATCTTAAATCTTGAAAAAACATTTTTTTAAATTGAAATTCGAAAAATAATTTACGAACTTAACACTAAAATAAAAGAAAATACATTGTAAGTGCAGAACCTGTTCTTTGTTATAAACACAAATTTTCGTGTCGGTGCCGATAAAAATATGTACATGAACACTCATCTATAAAAATAATTGTGTGGCTGTGTATGGACGAATCGAATGAAATTGTATAGAGCTTTAGAGTAAAAAAGTTTGTGGTTTTTGAAGTTTTACATGTTTGGCACTGAAACCACTTTTTTGTATATAATAAAGAATAATTATAAATATTGCAAATACACAAAAATATTTATTTTCATACTATTCAGTTTTTTTTCAAGTTGATTTCATTTTTCGTAATCCATGCAAAGAGTAAATTCTGGAAAAATTCCAGAGAATTTTCAAAATTCCCTGACGTTCCCTAATTATTCCCGGAGGAAACAAATTCCCTGAGTTTTCCCGGTTTTCCATCCGCGTAACAGCCATGAACATCACTTTGGTGACCACCTTCGATTTTATTGCAACTCATGCATATAACAGAAGTTATTAGATACGATTTTTTTTCACGGCTGAAAAACAGTTTTAAGGGGTTACACCATTCGTTGGAGCGAAGCACGTCAAGGGCAGATTCCGCAGTTTCACCCGGAAGCAGTCCACCGATTTCAGAGAAACAAAAACAACGATTCCTTCAACGCAAAGCGATCAGAAATCCAATGTGGGTTCAGTGAAAAAAAAAGCAAAATTATTGGTTGAACCACCCCTTTATTTTTCTTCCTCTCACCCCACTTTTAAAAGGGGTGCATTGAATTGCACAAAACGAGTAACACTTCGAAGAAATGGATAAAATTGAACTTTACGTATTTTTGCATTATTGCCGGATGGCAAACCTTAAAGGGGCAAACCACCTCCCACTTCTAGTTCCTTATAACAATTTGTTTTATTGTCTGTACGTAAAACGCGTCTGCTGAATCAAAATATTTCTACAAAGTGTAAATTGATGTTTAAAGTAAGGAAAAATTCGCGTAAATCGATGGACGTACTTTGAAAATCTGCCAAAACTCGAAAAATAATCGTAGCTTGACGCATGACGGCGCAGTTTTCAGAGCAAACGATTCCGAAGAGAATACGCGCAAAGCCGAGTTTCTGGTCGGAACGGAAAACGAATGAGTGGCTATTGAAAATATTGGAATGTCCAATTTTTTTTATCACTCCCTGGCGATGCATTGCACTTTCATCCCTTAAATAAGAATTCGCCATTCGTTTTCCCCAATATCCTTAATATCTACTGAAATTCGTCGAATGCGTATGGAAACAGCGTTTGTAGGGTTTAGCACGCGTACTTTTGTGCTTCTGACAAAAATTGGGTGATATTTGTAATCCGCGGAAAATTTCCCATTAGATAGACCCCTTGAAACGGTTTAATACTTGCACTCAAAAAATGGTCCTAAATTCTGCCAAGAATCAAAGAAATAATCAGAGGTCAATAAATCAAAAAGCATTTTGAAGAGCGAGCGATGTATTTTGACCCCCTGAATACGAATTCGTCATTCGTTCACCTCCGAAAGTATCAACTTTAATTAAAAATCGTCGAAAACGTATGGCGTGTGCAAACATGCACAAATACGTAAACTTTAATTTTATTCTCCTTCAAAGTGTCACCCGTTTCATTTAATTTAATTCACCCCTTTCAAATGTGGATACGAGAAAGACAAATAATGGAGTAGTTTACATCTGATTTTTTTTTTATGTACCCATAGTGAATTGATGATCTCTTCTCATTACAAGAATTTCCGTTTTGGTTTCACTGAAAATGGTGGACTGCTTAAGGGTTATTGCGCAAAACCAGCTCTTGGCGGGCTTCACTCGAAGGAGTGGTTTTACCCCTTGAAACCGTTTTTCCCCGATGACAAAAAAAAACACGTCTCCAATAGTTTTTGATGCTCTACCGTATCCGTGAGTTTTAACGGAAATCGATAGCAGACACCGAAGTGATGTTCCTTGTCAGATCCTATTCAGTAATCCTAAAGCTGGCCTGCACAGGTTTAAAATACTTTTTTTCAATCTCGATATCGTTGTTTTCAAACTACAGCTCTTCAAAAAACGTACTTGTTATTTTCCACAAACACGTGCACTTTTCAAAAGCCTCTAATTTGTGCTTAAAAAAAATGATAAAAACGAATTTTCCACGTGAGGGGAAAAAATATCCCGCGCTAATCTTTAGACTTTACTTGGAGGGCCCAAACAAAGCAGGTTCATTTTTCAATACCTAATAAGATTGTGTGACCGGGTATGAGATGGAAGGAAATCTTTTTATTTCGACACACCCTAATGCTATATATATATATATATATTATAATTCATGAGGCTTGAACTTGGATCGAGAAAGAGAGGCGAACAATCTCGTTCGAGATCAAGAGGAAAAGAAGGAGGTCCACGTTGCCGGATATCCGATCGACAGAAAGTAAAAACAACGAATCAACGTTTACCTTGCTTCCAAAGCCAGCCTTCTTTGTCGGGATTGAAGAACGTGTGCATCAAATCATTGCCGTCATCTTCCGGTATTTTGAACGGTTCCGTTTTTATGCTCTCGTACAAACTCTGAAATTTCAAAATAAGCACGCATTTTCTCAGACCTGAAAGCACTTTTTGTCGCTTCTGATACTAATTGATGTTGCCCAGCTTTTACCTACACATTTATCAGCAGAACATTTACCGTGCAACGTCAATGCTCTGTATATCGATTTACGTAAAATTTCTCCAGCGAATTGTCAATGATGGAAACCGATGGACTGATTACAAAAATACCGAAGATGTAACAAACGGAGAGCCCAATTTCGTCTGTGCATTTTTCTCCGTTGGGCGTAAGTACATTGTGATGACATCGGATGCTCTAAAGTGCATCCGGCTTGGTTATTTTTGCTATTTTTTTTCAAGTTGTTCGAGCAAGTTCATTGACTAGACCCGGCGCTTGGTTTGCTATGTTAACGCCTGCACGTAACAGTTATTAGAGGCAATTGCGCAAACTCGTTATGATGAGATCGCACCGTATGGGTACCGTTAGCATCGTCTCGTTTCGCTAACGTGCAACGTATGAAGCTCGCATAAATCTGTCATTAGCGAATCATTGAAACAGAGTGGCGAAATCGTCACGTCCTCCCTCGCTTGTGTGTTGCATACGCGTGTGTGTGTAGATGATTATTATGTTTTAATATATATATATATATATATATATATATATATATATATATATATATAGCCACATCTACGTATATATTGCTTGAATGAGTCGCGTCATATGAGTTACATAAGCCCGTCAATTACTTCATATTCCGGGGCGTCCCAAGCGCAGGATGCAGCGAAACGAGCACGTTAAATCTCGCTGAAAGGCCAGACTCTGTCATTGTAAAACGGAAACGTGTTTTCAAATGGCTAAAACAGGTTATGTATTTTCCTACAGAAATTATCGGCTACGTCGCCGTCTGCATTTTTTTTCTTCAAATAATACGAAAATAAACTTCATCTGCGAGCGTCGATGAGACGCGTACATTTTTATACACAAGTTAAGTAAAGTCATCGAATTTTTACCGAAAACTGATAAGTGTGTTCAATCGATATTTCGATCGACCATATTGGGATTCCAGATGTACAAATCGTAATCCAATAAAGAGAAAAATGTAATGAGCAAATATCGATTAAAAAAAGTAGCGGAGCAAAGTTTTAAAAAACATTGCATACTGTTAAATTTGACGCATCTTCCAACATCGAAGACAATGGGAGTGTGTAAGCGGAAACTAGGGTATTAAACCCTTCTTTGAAAGGTGTCTCAAGTCTCATCCTTTGGTGGTAACAAAGTACTAGAATTTTTATTTCTATTTTATGACATCGATAGGTGCCACAAAAATGCATTTGATTTTTGCGTTTCAAATTTTCGCGCGGAAACGCTAGCCGCCACAGTGCTTCGGTTTGTGACGTAACTTGCATAGTAAACATCGACGCGGTGCCAATTGTGATGTTCGTAAATGTAAGAATACCAGTGTGAAAACACCGGGAAAGTTGTGGACTAAAATGCCAATTGATATAAGTATGAGAAACACTTGGTTAAAACTTGCGACAAGAGATCCAAAGTCATAGTCCGAAAAAAAACTCATTTGTTCTTTTTTGAAGTACCGATGGCTATTTGAAAATTTGCAGTTAACTATGACACACGAGAATATATAGTTGTTGACGCTTTCTTTCGCAGGTTAGAGAGTAATACGTCTATCGCTTTCTTTATTCACTATGTCAATGACGTCACGTCGGAATTCATTATGGCGGCTACTGTTTCCCATGTTTGTTGAACAGATGGGAAAATATTTTTTTTTTTAATGCATCATAACATTCTATTTATAGCAACCGAATACGGTTGCTTGTCTCGAAAACTACCTTACCTGTACATAGTGTTTTTCTTACACAAAGTAAAATACCCTATTCCAGGATCAGAGAAGTCGGGTAGAGGAAGAAAAAAATTCCGATTGATCGTTAAAAAATCTTCATCGCTATGATCGCATCAACGATCTTGGCAGCAAGAACTACGACTCGGGTATTATAAAAATTGCAGTTGGCGATGCGCCTTTCAAATTAAGGGGAGGTACCTGAGTAAATTTAAAAACAAATCGATTTTTTTCTTTCTCTTTTTTTCTTGTAGTTTGTAGTTCAAAGAACATCGTGTATAAATTTCATGTAGAAATACGCAATATTGAAGAAGTTGTGGGTTATTCTGCGAAAAGCGCTGGGGCAAATATTGTTCAAATATTGTCAACATTTCTGCCAATATTGCCACATGCGTTTTTAACTGTGGGGCAAAATCCTATCTCCAAGTGATGGATGCCTCGGGAATTCAAGTAGGGAGAAATGCCGCCAGGCAATGCGAGATCGAAGATGCGGACCGCGCATTGCCAAGGCTGAAATTCAAACTCGAAACGCGACCCGGGAGAATTCAGCGCAGACAATCGAGAATTGCAGCTGACGAAGCAGCGAGTACTTCGAAGGGACCGATGTATGGCCCTGACATCTCTGATTAAGGATGTTGAGTGCCAAATCGCAAATGATACTAAAATTCTGAAAATTTTGTACGTTTTTGTATGAAGTATTTCAGAGGTCGTGTAAAAATTTCACGACAATTAGGAAGCTCGTTATTGAACAATTAACATTCACAAATTAAATGTTGTCTTATGAAAATTGATGTAACTTTGAATTAAGTTTTTTTTTTGACCTCTCAATTTTATAATATCTACAATATACTGAAAGCAACGGAAACAAAACGAAGTTTATTGATAATTTTTTTTTTATTTCTTTTAAAAATTGTTCTTAACAAAATGTTAATTTTTTAATAACGAGCTTCCTAATCGTCGTGAAATTTTAACACGAGCTCTTAAATACTTCATACAAAAGCATGCCAAATTTTCAGAATTTTCCTATCATTTTTTATTTCAACCCTTAAGGAGGTTGAAGTAATGATGATAGAATTCTGAAAATTTGGTATGTTTGTACATGAAGTATTCAGGAGGTCGTGTAAAAATTTCATGACAATTAAAAAGCTATTTATTGAACAATTAACATTAACATGTTTCATAGGGACTCAACATCCTTAACGGTATGGTAAAAGGTGTCTCTATCCTGCGAATAATTTTGATTTTTCGTGTCAAATTCTTTCGGGGTAGTATTATTTCGGAGCTCCGAGCGTTCTGATCATTTAAAGTTCGTAATTTCAACGCGGCCCCTATCTATTGTCCCTCAAAAAACTACTAACTATTGTAGAAATATTAACTGAATCAACTATATCGATATTGTAAAGCCTTTCATAGTAGTAAACAGTTATTTCAGGGATACTCGATAAAAAAAGCACACCACCGAAACGGTATGATCAGATAGACGCTTATAGTTGTGTTAAGGGGTTACCCCCACTTGCGATTTGAAAAAAATCGATTTTTTTATTGCATTTTTTTGAAGTATAAGTATCTGAGAATATGTCCTGAAAATTTCAAGTCAATCCGAACAAAATTGACTGAGATATGAGCGTTGAAAGAGAAGAATCCGTTCTTCGTGTAAACTGAAATTTAAACTTTAAACGCGTTTTTCTCAAAATGGCATTTCTGAAGTCGGTGACCAAGATTACTCGAACACTAATGAACCGATCTTCTTGAAATTTTGCAGGCTTATTTAATACATAAAAATGTAGTCTTTAATCGTTCGATTTTTTTTTCGAACAAAAATGGCCGTTTCATAGCCAAAAAACGGCCGTTTTTTTTTCGTTAAAATCGAACCATTAACTTTGACTGTCCGCCATTTTGTGAGAAATGAATATTTTTTAAAATCCTTCGATTAAAGACTAGTTTATACTTATATTTGACTAAATCCATCCGCATTTTTTTTTCAGATGATCCACTTCGCCGCAATGTTGGTCACCGCAAACCGTGTATATAAAAACATTATTTCATTGACGGCCATTTGCCACTAAACAATGTAATATTTTTCAATAAAAAAATTACTGAAAGTTCTTCAAGATGTGTTCTTTAAGATGGTACATTGATCGATTAAAAAAGTTTTGTAGTTTTCTTTAAAAAATTCATGAAAAAGGCCTTTTTTTGCGTTACAAGTGGGGGTAACGCCTTAACACAACTGCTAAAATATCATAAGCAGTACAATATTTTCGGCAGTAACCATTACTATAAAATATTATTGTCCCCTCAGGGTGATATAAAAAATGGTTGACATATGGTTGAGGTTGCGATACATTTATCTCTGTGTAGTTTTAAAAAGACCGTCAAACATTATTGTCATCATGCAAATGTTACAAAAAAACTGACAAACAAGGGAAAGTGTGATGAAAAAAAAGAAGGTTGCCGTAAGATTCCGTGCGTTGTCGAATTTGCAAAACTCAGTGTTCTTTTTCCAACCGAGGAAGCGACGTCATGCGGTGTCACGATTTTCCATATACGATCGATATTTCGCAATTTTCCGGCAAGCCTGAGCGATCCTAGTGTCACGGTCGTAGAAAATATAATGCGCGTGACAGTAGAAGACGGAAATAGAGGGCGAGAAAGCCAAAGGGAGAGGTGGGGGGGGGGGGGTTCGGCAAAATGAATGGACAACGGATTCGATGTTCAATCGAACAGCGTGTTCCAAGGCGATCAAAGATCAGTCCGATCACGCTCGCGGTACAATTCGTGTATACGCACGAGCGTGCTACGTGTAGGCTTGTAATGGCAGGTAGCACGCAGTCCGAAAAATCGATCTTTCACTCGTTTGCGTCGATTCGCTTGGATAGAGATAAAGCAAAGGGAGACGGACGAATGGATAGACAGGCAGAGAGAGAGAGAGAGAGAGAGAGAGAGAGAGATCGAGACAGAGGCACTATGCAAACGACTATGCGAAGCCTGCAAACATAATAAATCTAGCACGAAAAGCTGACACTGCACACTGTGGGAGATGTTCAAATTCGCAATTCTATCTCCCTCGAGGGACGAACAGATCCAAGTACCAACTTATCAACTTTTATACCGTCTACTGGCATCGAAATTTTGCAAAGCTAGCGGGCAATGCTTCAAAAACGAGATTTTGGCCAATGTCACGAAAGTAGAAAGTATCAATCAAATTTGTATCTCAAATGAGATTGCTCTTGAGAGAGATAACATTTGGATGGTGCTGAAGTTTGCATCGTTGGAAGCAACGATTTTTTACATTATTATTCCTTCATTTTTACTATTATTTCAAACCTTTTTTGGCATGATCGTAGATCTGCAATAAAATTGAATAAAAACGTTCCAATGATTTTCATAGCCTAATCGGTCAAAATTAAATTTCATCAGTGGAAGATAATTAAGGATGCTGAGTCCCAAATCACAAATGATGATAAAATTCTGAAAATTTGGTATGTTTTTGTATGAAGTATTTCAGAGGTCGTGTAAAAATTTCACAACAATTAGGAAGCTCGTCATTGAACAATTAACATTCACAAATAAAATATTGTTTTATGGAAACTGATGTAACTTTGCAATAAGTTTTTTTTTTACCTCTCAATTTTATAATATCTACAATATACTGAAAGCAACGGAAACAAAACGAAGTTTATTGATAAATTTTTTTTTATTTATTTTAAAAATTGTTCTTAACAAAATGTTAATTTTTTAATAACGAGCTTCCTAATCGTCGTGAAATTTTAACACGACCTCTTAAATACTTCATACAAAAACATACCAAATTTTCCGAATTTTCTTATCATTTTTTATTTCAACCCTTAAGGAGGTTGAAGTAATGATGATAGAATTCTGAAAATTTGGTATGTTTTTACATGAAGTATTCAGGAGGTCGTGTAAAAATTTCATGACGATTAAGAAGCTATTTATTGAACAATTAACATTAACATGTTTCATAGGGACTCAATATCCTTAATGTACGTTGCGTTCCAACGATGCAAACTTCAAGATCATAAATTTGGCATGCATTTTTCGTAAACTTCGTTATCATATAGGGTGTCTCAAAATGACCTGACATTTTTATTTATTAATAAAGCGTATTATTTATCAGGAAAGTACGAATATTTTTGTTTTAATGTAAGGTACGAACATGGAGGTTACGTGTGGAACGCAATATCCGATAAACGGCCGCCTCGTCGCTGTTCACAAACGTTCAATCTGTTGACGAAATTTCCAATAACATTTTGGCACAACCGCGGACTAATTTCATTGAGAGGTCTTCTCGATTCAGACGCTAAAAACGCTATTCTCATGATTTTTTTTGATAGGTTTATATTATAGATATTTATATAAAAATTGTTACACTTAATAAATACACTTTCGAAATACGATAAAAAAATGTAATGTGTTTATGTAACCCAAACGAACTTTAACCCCTTCGTTGGCCGAGAGAATTCGACAAAAAGTGCCCAAAATGGCAGGAACATTTTTTTATCCTGAAAACTTGTACTCTGGGGTTTTTGAGGGTGCTGCTTACGAGACTGAACTCAAACTTGAGGAATTCACAATGACGAACAAATATGGCGAATGAAAATACAAATAATACAGATTGATTTAGATGAAACTCGGTACTCAAGCTTCGTATATTTCAACCTATTTATTGTATTATGCTCCATGTTATTGAATTCACCATGAAAAATTCCTTCGTTTTGAGTTCAGCATCACACTCAGTGTCCCCGAAAGCCCCCCGAGTACCAAGATTTATCCGAATCGAGCTGTTTTATCCACTTTCGTCCGCCATATTAGATCCGCCATTAAACATTTTTGAATTTTGTGTTCAGATTCGTAATAAGCGACCTCGAAAATCCCAGAGTACCAATTTTCATCTAAATCGAGTAAAATTTTCAATTTCGGTCCGCCATTCTAGCGCCGCCATTTTGAATTTTCGAATTTAAAGTTCAGACTCGTAAAAAGAGACCTCGAAAATCTCGGAGTACGAATTTTCATCTAAATCGAGTAAAGTTTTTTATTTTTGTCCGCCATATTGGCGCCGCCATTTTGTATTTCCAAATTTTGACTTCAAATTCGGATTCAGCGAGCCCAAAAGCCCCCGAGTGAGGCTCCGATTTCAAATCAGAGCAAGTTATATAGGGAAATAAAGGTTGACGCACTATTGCGTCAATGCCACACAGGTCACGGAATTATTTGACGCACTATTGCGTCAATGCCAACAAAGGGGTTAACACACTGAATCTAAAACCGCTTGACTTTTTTGTTTCGGCTGATCCATTTCCTGGATTTCATCAACAGCGCAGACCTACAATTCTTTTAGGACATTTTTTAACTACCGTTTTCGTCTACAAATCGTGACCTAAGGAAGTTCATCGGGTACCGAGTTAGTGAAAAGAAACATTATTACGACTAGCGTGGTCCGTTCAATGAGTTTGGCAACGCTGCAACCAAGCGCAACCGCGTATCCTGTACAGCTGCCATGTGCGAGAAATTTTTCACTCACGTCCATGGTTCATCGTCGATCTCTTTTTCGACCATGGAAGAAAATTAAAAAAAGAATGCGTTTTTCTGGAAAGGCAAACAAAATCAATTTTCGAAAATCAAATTTTTTCTCAATCAATCTCGAAATCAATTTTTTATGTGTCATTATTTCGTATCCTTTTTTTATAACTACAATGATTTTATTTGCGATTGATTTATTTGATTTTTTTCGTTAAGCCGATTTAGTCATTACATTTCCAGTCACTTCTGTATAATTTGCTTTAGAAGTGTGGTGCACATTGCGTCGTTCGGAAAGTATTAGTGTTGATTTCAAAAAGCGCGCGGTTGCGACGTTGCCATCATAATATGCGACTGGAGTAATATGGAGGTTAAGGGGTTACCCCCACTTGCGATTTTGAAAAAATCGATGTTTTTTATTGCATTTTTTTTAAGTATAAGTATCTGAGAATATGTCCTGAAAATTTCAAATCGATCCGAACAAAATTGACTGAGATATGAGCGTTGAAAGAGAAGAATCCGTGAATTGAAGAACTGAAATTGAAACTTTAAACGCGTTTTTCTCAAAATGGCATTTCTGAAGTCGGTGACCAAGATTACTCGAACACTAATGAACCGATCTTCTTGAAATTTTGCAGGCTTATTTAATCCATAAAAATGTAGTCTTTAATCGTTCGATTTTTTTTTTCGAAAAAAAAATGGCCGTTTTATAGCCAAAAAACAGCCGTTTTTTTCGTTAAAATCGAACCATTAACTTTGACTGTCCGCCATTTTGTGAAAAATGAATATTTTTTAAAATCCTTCCATTAAAGACTAGTTTATACTTATATTTGACTAAATCCATCCGCATTTTTTTTTTCAGATGATCCACTTCGCCCCAATGTTGGTCACCGCAAACCGTGTATATAAAAACATTATTTCATTGACGGCCATTTGCCACTAAACAATGTAATATTTTTCAATAAAAAAATTACTGAAAGTTCTTCAAGATGTGTTCTTTAAGATGGTATATTGATCGATTGAAAAAGTTTTGTAGTTTTCTTTAAAAAAATTCATGAAAAAGGCCTTTTTTTTGCGCTACAAGTGGGGGTAACGCTTTAACCTCCAAAAAATCAGCATTTTTCGAGACGAATCAATTTATTCTCAAGTTCACAAGTATCTAATGGATTTTAGAAAGCTGTCCAAACGTTCTTTAGATATTTTTTCGTCCATTATAAAAGTTTCTTTCGAAACTGTTTGTCAATGCTTCCAAATTTCACGTTTATAAACGGGAAAAACACGACAATCCATAAGAGACCATGTTAATTTAGAAATTGTTTATTTATTAATTGCTCACAAACAAGGTATCCGGAGAGTTTGAAGTTTGAACAGGTGACTTTTTAGATACTCACAATTGAACTCGAATTTTTTTTATCAATATCTGTTGATTCGATCATCAGATGAACTTCCTTAAATGAACGAATTTTTTTTTTTTTTCATTTTCAAAACTGTATTTATTAACCGTATCAACTTTTGTATCAGTATCTATAAAATAAACCTTAAAAAAAAAAATGCATGAGAATGACCTTTTTTAGCGTCTGAAGTGAGCAGAGCCCTTAATCGTGTCCACTTAACCTCCATGCTTTATTCGAAATAAAAATGTCAGTTTATTTTGAGACACCCTTGATTTTCGGAGGGATAAGGGATGATTTTTTTTTGCCGCACCCTAACACCCACGCATACGTATAAATATATAAGTGTGTATGTAAATCACGTTTGTACAAAAGAGTGAGTTATCTTACCACCAAGAGTTCCCTCGGAAGATCACCGCCGTTGTTGATGCCACGATTCATCGTGATGAATTGTTCGACGCTCGGTTTATCCTTGACGCTTGGATTGTGCAACGAGGTGTTTAGCATTATTATCGCGAAGCTGAGGACGTAACAGGTGTCGGTGTTGGTGAATATGTTGGGATTCAATTGGCAGTAACGTTGGGCAAAGCACTCCATCATGCGATCGATCTTTTGGGCCTCGCCGGGCAATCTGAACGACCACAAGAATTGTCGCAGGGCCTGTACCAATATGAGATCGGTGAAGTCATGAAGCTCGACGAAAGCACGCAGTACGCGCTCGTTGAAGTCGTGTCGCTCCCCGAGATAATCCCCGATCGCGGTTTTATTGAGTCCCTCGCCTTTGTAGAGAAACTGGGCTACATCCTCGGGTGTCGGTGCGAGAAGATTGTGATCGATCAAATACTCGATGCCCTTTTTTGGGTCCATGTTGAATTTTTTACGTCCGATCGACGTTTGTTTCGCCTTGTTCGTCGGCTTCGACTCGTCGGCGGCCAAACCTCCCCCCTCCATCGCCTCCATCTCGGCGACGACCTCGCCGAGCTCATCTTTCAGTTGCTGCAACGAGACAACGAGGGAACAATGAAAAAAGCACGGTGTGCTTCGGGCCGTACAAATTCTAACGCGGGTGACAGGCATATATAGTTGAATATTGCTTCCTGCGGAGAAATTGGCGCAGGGATCCAACTGGATTCTCATACTGCCCGTGAAAGAAATTAGGAGGGCAAATTAGGAGGGCCGTAAAAAAAATCGGGCCCCGTGAGGGTTTGAATATGGATTCCCTACTAGGGCTTTCCCCAACACGATCACGACTAGGCCCCGACAGGAAAATAACAGGGTGGGGTAAATTATTTAAAAAGGGTCGTAGCGAGTAAAATGGCAAAGGGCCCAGACGGGATTCATCAGGGGAGTGGTTGTTACAGGGCATACAATATAAACTGTAAAACTGAACTTGTTTTTTATTTTCTAATTTCGAGGTGAATAATAAATAATCCTTTATTTGAAGAAAATAGTTTTCATTATTGCTAAATACCTCGCTTGCTATGTATCCACTAATGAAGTTGATCATTATAGGGCACCCGTGAAAGAAATTAGAAGGGCAGCCATAAAAAGAATCAGGCTCCGTGAGGGTTTGAATATGGATTCCCTACTAGGGCTTTCGCCAACACAATCGGACTAGGCCCCGACAGGAAAATAACAGGGTTGGGTAATTTATTTAAAAAAGGTCGTAGCGAGTAAAATGGTAAATGGCCCAGACGGGATTCATCAGGGGAGTGGTTGTTACAGGGCATACAATATAAACTGTAAAACTGAACTTGTTTTTTATTTCCTAATTTCGAGGTGAATAATAAATAATCCTTTATTTGAAGAAAATAGTTTTCATTATTGCTAAATACCTCGCTTGCTACACGGAGAAAACAGGCGCCTCGGAGTTAAGAATTAATACTATGCTTCTAAAAGAAAATATCATTAAATAACAAAAAGTATTGAATGGAAGATGAAAATTGTAATAATGGTATAGTAATAATGAAGAAATTTAAATTTTAACCTACGATATGGCACGTAAACTGATACAAATAATACATTTTATTCGGCATATTGTGATTTTCGTAGTATTCAAAAAATATTTTGCTCACGTAATTGGAACAATTAGTTTCCAGTATTCTACAAAAAGTACGCGGTATAAAGAGTCACATTTTACTAATCAGCTTCGTAATATTTTTCGCTATACGCCGAAGATTAATGCTATGCGTATAGTAAAATCTATACACACACGAAGATTCATGCTATACGTATAGTAAAATCCATATGAAAATATAGCGTGTAATAAAGGTTGGTATTTTACAAAGCACGCATTATTTTTACTATACACCGAATAGGACTCGCGCCTATGCGAGAATAGTTTCAAATGTAATATGCACGCATCATTTTTACTATACGGTATGAGAATCATTTTTATACTTCTATAACAACAAGTCTTAGAATTTCCGAACTGGCAGTAAACTGCTATATTTTCTAGCACTGAATATTAGAATTCTGGCAATGAGTGCTATAATTTGAGGCCGTATTTTTCTCCGTGTATGTATCCACTAATAAAGTTGATCATTATATGGCAGTAATAGGGTTGCTTCGTGGCTTCGATTGGGTTCTGTTGAGGCAACCAGTCGGGCCCTGATTTATAAGCCTCTTTAGGCCCTCGTCGACAAAGTGTGACCGGCCTCAAGGGGACCCGGTCGGGTGCCATGTTAGGGCCCGTACAGAGTAAGGGAAAAATAATCGGGGCCTAGTCAAAGCCCTGGCTGAATTCTTTCACGGGTGGTACCTATGATAGGGATCCAATGCGATGACCCATTGGATCATCACATTGGATCAAGAGAGAAGGGAACTACAAGAGAATGTCACGTACGTTGAATTCTAATGGAGATTGCTTGTCGGAATCCAATTTGAATCCCATAGGATCCCACGTTATCATATCGAACGAAATCCGATACGATTCCCGACGGATCCCATCGCACTACGTACGTCGAATTTTCGAAACAAAATATATAGATATCCAAAGTAAGTGGAACTTGCGGTCACCCCGTGTGATATGTTGAAAAAATCGATTTTCTTTGCACAGATTGATTCCTAAACATGTGTAGAACATGCTGGTAAAGGTATTTTCCAATATTCGAAGTCATCGGAAAGTTACAGCAGTAACAGTGAGTAACGATTCCATAGTTTAAATCGTATTCGAACTTTTAAACGCGTTTTTCTTAAAACTGCGCTTTTCTAAATGGTCTCCGCGATATTTCAAAAACGGTTTGATCGGTTGTTTTTAAATTTTAATGATAAATTCGGCACATGTATAGTCATCGATTAAACTAAAATAATGCAAAAATTCCGAACCGTTTTTTTTTTCGTAACAAAATAATCGAAAAAAATCATGAAAGTTGAAAATTAATTTTCAAAAACATGTCAATTATTCAATTTACAATATTTTCGAATGATTCTAGTTCATTCGATAGCCACAGCTTCAGAGATTAAAATGCCATTTGGTTTTTTTATTTCGGATGAGCCAACCAGCCGGAATCGTGGAGACCATCGACAAACTTTTTTATGACATGGGTGCCATTGGACTTGTGCAGCACACATTGCAATGAAGATTTTGGTCTGAAAATATTCGGACTTACTGTTGAAATGTCAGTAGATATATAGTAAAAAGTTCGAACTTCTATATTTGTATTGTGCGTCAAAAAAAATCCCCAAAAAGCTAAAATACCGGCTGTCACACGAGGTGACTGCCTTAAAGCAGTCTACACCTTATCTGAAAACAAGTATAAAGTGACACTTACACGGGCAACTAAAATTGCTCAATTTTGGGCAATATTGGCCAAGTATAACGTCACGACTGCATCCAGCAATTTACTGCGATTGCTATATGGAGCAACTGTTGCTGGATATGTGGTCACGAAATATTGAGCGACATGGAGCAATTTGAGTAAACTAGGCAACAGATTCACATAGTTGAGCAACTGTCGTCAGAGCATACGTACAAACGGGATGGAAACAAAATTGCCTTGAATTTTCCATACCCACTGAATATATATTCGGCAATCCATAGCGGCAACATTTAACGATAGAAAATATATGGAGCAATTAGAAGTAATATTGCCGAAACAATAGGACTTTTTTTTAATCCTTTTTTTTCATATGGGAAGGATGGCCGCAATCACAACGCCCGGCGATAAAAAATTTCGCGCCCTGACTTACGCAGCATCAAATAGCATGTACGATGTCGAATAAGATGTTTAAAAAAAAAATCAAGATGGTACTTCAACCATGTATGACGGTGAAATACTAACACTGTAGATTGAACCGTGCCTCTAAATTAAATTTCCAAAAAAATCATCTTGAAAATAGGTGTCCACACTAGAATTCGGCCTTAAGGCGGGATTCTACTTTGAAACTTTGAAAAGGCTAAATTGGGTGAAAGCACCCACCTGGAACACGTCGAAGGCATATTATATGGCCCAGGCATCGCTGATTGAGGGTAAGATAATTTTTTCTACGATTTATCACTCACCAAAACTTTAAACGCGTTTTTCTCGAAACGACATTTTCAAGTACCGTGGTCGTGATAACTCAAAAAGTACTGAACCGATCCTTATGAAATTTGGAACACATATTCTATATGTGTGTACCAACCGACCTAACTACAATCAACTTAAAATTTTGATTAGAACTATTTGTTTATTGCAAAAAAAGACCCAAAAAAACGCATTTTTTTCGTATTTTAGCCGCCATTTTGTTAATTTTGCACGTATATAAAATATTATAGTTAGGTCGGTTCCTGAAGACATACTGAACATGAAACTATTTGATTCTTTTGTTTCAGACCATCCGTCGGGAAGATTTCACGACCACGGCAACGGTACCTGCTTTTCGAGGCGTTGGCTTTAAACATATTTTACGTGTACAAAAAATGAATAAAATACATTAAAATTTTTTTTTTTTATGTACTTAAAGAGTGTATTTATTGAACAGTTTAAACCCCATATCGATATCTTTAATAGTATTCTCCGAAAAAATTCACGAAAATAGCGTTTTTTTCATGGTTTCAAAGTAGAATCCCGCCTTAAAAAAGTATATTTTAAAAATCTATTCGAATCAAATCACTGAAAATCCACTGTATTTATCGTTTGTTGTTTATTTTACCGCACGTCGACATAATATGACCTAATATCACACGTACACGCTCGCGAAGCGTGCAGAAGTGTAAGAAATCCCTATAGAAATGTGGGTGGATCTTGGGACTCCCCGACAAATTTGTGTGCACGAGATCACGAGAGGATATTCTTTTCTTGGGAGATCCAACGAATTTCGCTTGAGAATTTCAAATAGAAAATTCTCAAGCGATGTGAATCGGGAAATAGCGCGGTATCCACTTGGATTCCACAGTGGACTGACTACGTGCGGCGTCCCTACAGATCCCCATAGGGATGTGGTAGGATCTGGCGACTCCCGAACAAATTTCTGCACGGGTTTACCCGTCTCCGATGGGCATTCGAGGATAAATGATCGTTCAATTATTATAATATCGGAGATAACATGAATATGGAAAAGTGTCTTGATGTGAGCAAGCAATAAACGATACTCAAGGCTGCGAGTGTAATCATCGCGCTGCAACCGGAGATATCCGGGTTGTAATTAGTGTCCGAAAAGTGTGAGGCCTCGTATGTAAAAGTGTTAACTATCGAGCATTGGAGAAGCTCGGGCAAATCCACTATCCGGCTTATTACCACATAGGATATCTCAACGACCAGTTACGTCAAGAGAAACCGATGTTAAAAGCCAGCATCTTTGGTAACGCCGCGATATGAAAGCATACGTGGATGGAGAATAATCAATTTTGTCCCGTTATATATTGGGATGTTGAATAAGTTTTCGCTGTTTTTTCGCGAAAGTTAATGCTTTATGCAAAAAAAAATCATTCTTAATGCTTCCAACCGTGTAAAAGCTATCGTGTGATCAACTTCTAGTGATTCTGCAAGTTCAGCTAGCGTCTGACATGAGTCTTCATGAAGTAATGCCTCCGAATCAATACATCAACATCATTCTTTTTTAAACGTCCAAACCAATCTTTGCATGTTGTTTCTGACAGAGCATAGTCGCCGTAAGTCTCAACAAGAATGCTGTGTGCGCCAGCTACACATTTAAAAAGAATAAACTAGTGCAGTAAAATTCCCCGCAAATACGCTTTTTTTTTTACACGAAATTTGACATGAACACTATGAGAAAAAATGTTGTTTGCACTTTGGCGAAATGACACACACTGAATTTCAAGCGAGCTTACAATACTTTTTTAAACATGCGTTACCATCTTAAGGAGTCTCCTCGCTTTAAACGCTAAAAAAGGCTATGTTCATGAATTTTTTGATAGGTTTATATTATAGATATTGATATAAAAGTTATTCTACTTAATAAATATACTTTCAAAATACGCAAATAAAAAATTTTCAGTTTCTTCAATTCACTATTTATAGAGGAAAATGGTAATAAAAAAATGTCCGAAAACAATTGTAGGTCTGCGCTGTTGATGAAATCTCGAAGATGGATTATGAGAAACAAAAAAATCAAACGGTTTTAGATTCAGTTTGTTAATGGCTATAGCGCATGTATCCTACGATTTTCGATATATGCAAAAATAACAAAATGGCGGACATTTTTCGAAAAAACAAAAAAAAACGAGTTTCTCCCACGTTTTTCGCGAAAAATTAGTAAATATTAAATTTTTTAAAAATCCTTGCTGTGCGCTATAGCTATAGTTGTAAAGAATATGTGGTTAAAATTTCATGAGGATCGGTTCAGTAGTTTCGAAGATTTTATCAACGAGCCGTCGAATAATGTTGTTTCGAGAAAAACGCATTGAAATACAGTTGGATTTTTCTGATCTCCGTAAAATTTTAGCATACTTTTGGGTGTGTATACTTTCGAAAAATGTTATTAAAAAAATCGTTTTTTGAAAATTGTAAAGTGATAGGAGGCCTTAAACTACACGCACGCAGTTTTGGTAACGCACTCTGTCGGAAAACAGCGAGAACTTATTCAACGCCCGAATATATACGCACACGGGCACTTGCGCGTGAATATGTAGAAAAACTTTTTGCATATCGAACACGAAAATTGGCTTGTGTTTCACAGTTGGGATATTCCCTCGCCAGAAAAGAGTGACTTAATTTTAGACTTTTGCGACGAAGTTCCGAGGTTTGCATTATTTCATGTGCATCATTCCGAATCATTGATATATCCGTACAGTTGTAAAATTTACAATATTTCCGAGCTACGATTCACGACTAATAAATAAAACCAAGCAGCAATTAACACGGAAAGTAATATATACTTTCGAAGACGTCACGTAATTAGGCACATGGCCAAGAAACATAATTTGTAATAAATGCCCATAAGGAAATAACTCGAGGTAATACCGCTTGACGATCCGAGACAATATTTGAGTTCAATAATAAAAAAAAGAAGATCGGAATGCCGCTTTCAAGGTTGATTTTTGGTACGTGTGAGAGAAAAATGCCGGAACAGCCCGCGATATTTTAAATTGCCAGTGTGATATTATAAGAGCTAAATGGAATAAAGTTCGTCTAAATTATTCAATATATGTGCAGTATTGCGAATAATTCGAATGGGCGTAGTTGTACGTAACGAAATGGTACGTTTATGCAGATACGAAACATTGTTTGCACGATAATGAATTGAGAATCAATGTGTATTAACAGACCGCCTCCCCTGCCGTTATAATAATGTACAGGGGAGTGTTGAGGGCAGAATCGAGCAAATTGGTATTTTTTTGATAGTATGGGTTATTCGAATACGTATAGTCGTGATTAAGTTTCCAAAAAAAAACGATGTTTTTCATAAGTCAGTTTTGATCTTTCCAAGATCGAAACTGAAACAAACATTTTCGATTTTATGGCATTGAAGTTTGCATCGTTGGAATGCAACGAAAATGATATTCATTTCCGTATTCCCGCATTTTTTTAGCAAATTTAGGCTACGCCCGAGTCACCGAAACATTTTTGAGAATCCGTATTGAAAATTTGTAACCAACTGCAAAAAAATTTCTAGTTTACAATGATAACAAAGAAGTTAAAAAATCGAGAGGAATTTTCGTGGCCTTCCAACGATGCAAGTTTCAGCACTATATTGTTTTATTAAGAAGCATTAAATTACTGTTCGAAGATGCGACGATTTTAAGCTCCGAACGTCCTACACAGATATGCAAGTACATCACGAAAAGAACGTTATTGGTTCCGGACAAGCGAAGAAGCCTTTGAAGTTACAAAACCGAGGAGTATGGTATTGGATTCTTGATATAGTGCCAGGGAAAAAATTAATCCGCATTCCCGCTATTAGTATGTAGATGTCAAGTAATCGCACGAAGTATATAAGGTTAGCTTGGAAAATGAGATAAATAATCGTAAGTTTTTTTTTACATTGCACGAACACGCGAGTGCAGATAATATTCCATGCTTATCGATCGGAACTCGTTTCTATACGTGTAAATATAGATGCAATACATATGCATGCACTTATATGTCCATGTGAAAAATGTATGATAATCAAACGATCGCTAGGGTTAACCCTTTTTGCTCGCCCCTCTTGCGTGTCAGTAACTACGCACACGCGATCATTATTTATTCACGATAGAGAGAGATAGAGAGCTGGGGAAGGGGCGCGGATTGGGGCAAAAAGAGAAAAAAACAGCGAGAGAGAGAGAGATGACAAGAAGTGAGATACAAACGTGAGTACGTAGGCACTGCATAAGGCTGTAGTTTTCGTACTGCAAGCGTTTTCTGCATTACCAAGCTGTACCGCATCGCGGACTGCAAAGTGCGCTCTATATCTGCAATATTGGAGAACTTGTGTGATTGGGTGGAGTTGGGGATGAAGTTTAGCTGGGGGAAAAAGTCTATTCCCCCCCAGCTAAACTTCGTCCCCAACTCCACTTCTGGGACCATAATGGCGAAAACGAGGGTTCCAACGACGCGACCACCCTACGGCGAATGAAGGGTGGGGAGAAGGAAGGGCGGAGGGAGAGAGGGGGGAGGGGAATCCGGATCGTTCACCCTAGCATCGACATAGCATCGAGTTCCGTCTACCTTATACCGGTGTGGAATTGCAAAAGGGAATTGCCAGCTTTTCCGGCCACGTGAGTGTCGTTATCTACCCCATGTTCGATGTATTTCCGCGTATAGAGGGAAGGCCGGGATTATTTTGCCTCATTACAAAATTAGGTTCGGCGAAAGATGGAGGGAAAAAAATTAAGCGAAATAGATGCACGTTAGGAATAAGTAATAAATGTCGAAATATTGAAATATTTATCAAACAGCATTTGTTGGAACGTCTACGAATGACTTGCGTTACTTATTTGACGGAAAATAAACTGAAGTATTCATGATCCGGAGGATATTGGCTCGGAGTCAATGCCCTGAGCGATAGATCAAATTTTCAAAATGATTGTATGCTAATGCTACGATCGAGCCGCTTCGCAAGAACGAGCATACTTCGCGTATGTAAATTGGAAAGATGAGTAACGCAGAGTTTCGTTAGTGTGATAGTGAATTTTTTCTTGCGCGTCTTTTGCGATCGAGTTTGCACGGTGAACGGAATATTCCAACGCATGTGAAAAATAGTTCGTCAGGATCAACTAAACGCGGTAAATTTCATTATTTTTGCTTACGTTATTTAGGTACAATTATTAATTACGTATTTTTGCTTGAGGGAACTACATTTTCATTCACTGCCACTGAAACATTCTTCCTTCTCGAATTTTCCGATTTTTTCAAGATGAGTTGAAGTTTTAGTAGAGACGTTTAGCGGAGCATTCATTTGTATAGTAAATGATTGTTAGATTAGAATAAATGTTCAGCAGGCGGAAAGAGCGAGCGTTGTGCGTCACATTCCAAGCGAAGATCTTATTGTACAGTGATCCTATTATGAATGACCTCGAAACCTAATCTTCGTAATTTTTTAAGTAAGAATCCAGTTACCCTCATACATTTTAAGTCGTCATTTCGGATCCTCCTTCTTATAGTAACGGGATCGAATGCGTTGTACAAACGCCAGAAGCAAAATTACTCGTTCGAAAAATGAATGAGTTTTTCGGACTGAGATGAAATACTACTACAAGAGTGATGGTGCATTTTTCATGACGTTGAAGTTTGCATCGTTGGGATGCAACGATTTTTTGTGGTTAATGTTCCATTTCTTTATTTTTATGCTTATACGAAACTTTTTTTTTTTTTGCAAATTAAGGTAGAAAAACTCTAAGAAGAATAGGGAAAAAACTTGATTGACTCAGTCAAAAAAAAAAATCGAACGTGAAAAGAATTGATTTTTGTTGCGTCCCAACGATGCAAACTTCAACATCATCATTCTTCTATTGGAAGCAGCAGGCCTTAATGACGAAATGAATTATTCCTCTAAGTAAAACATGTTATTTTAGTGACGTTCATAAACAGACTATATGCGACTTTGATCAAATATTGTCGTCTTATTGTAACCAGCTGTAATCCGATTGAAACATTCGGCTGAAGTAGATAGATCGTTTCGTTGAATACCAAAAAAGTCTGGTGGACCGAGATTGGAACAAAATTCAATTTCGTTCGATGAGACTTCTTGGGGTTGAAATTTGCAGCGTTGGAACGCAACGGAAGTTCTTTTCAATTCCTTATTCTTATTTTTATCCAAAATCGTATTTTGCAAATTTGTTCTAGACTGCTGAATAAGAATCCGAAAAACGGTTTGCGTAATTTTCGTAGCCCAAATCTGTCAAAGGGCATTCAGGAAATTAAAAAATAAATCATTTGCGTTGCATTCCAACGAAACTTCAACGTCATGAGACTTCGCTGTGCATGGTAGACGATAAATCGAACACTTCTATCTTTGGAAGCATTCGACGAAGCGCATTTTGCACATGTGGGTGATTAATCAATTAGTGAAACGCGGATGATTAATTAATTAGTGAAACTAAAAAAAGCTGAAGTTTCGAATATTTCCCGTCGGCACAATCACTTCATACATCGAAAAAGAAAGAATTTGTACATGCATTTGAAACAACGACACAGCGGGCGTCGACTACATTGCGGAGTTCATTCAACCGAAGCTTTATCGAACGGCAACCAAATATTTCGTAGGCTCGAACTACCTGTAACCGTAACAACGTTCTCCCTGCACCAACGCCACATTTTGATCCCCAAGCTATTATATAGTTACTTAAATTCGTTATTTCACGTGCCCGTGCATGTGTTTATTCGTACAAAATTATGCCTAGACAATGAAAGTCAAAGGACGCAGAGGGAAGTGTACAAAGTGGTTGCCTCAATATTTTATATGCGCGAGCGCGGGTGTAGGGGGAAAACGTACCTACGTCTCCAGGTACAGTAACCATGCAATTTGTGTCGGGCATAGGCGAGGGTGGCTCGATAAAAACTTATTGCAGCTCGTGCGAATAGTATATCGGATATGAAAAGAGACGGAAGATTCAACATCTTCCGATGGGGAGCTTTGGTCAACGTTTTCTCTTGCCCCGGTCATCGACACCGTCGGCTGAAAGCACGTTCGTATGCGGATAGTGGAGAATATTCTTTTAAAAAAATGGCTATTTTGAATATATACATAGTTTTTTCCAAGCTGTGTATACTAAATTATTGACAACGAATTATTATTTTTTTTTAATTCGTTATTTTTGTGTATTGCAATTTGGTATACTGTATCTCGTGTTTCACGTGTTACGAAGAAGAAACTGCGGAAATGAATATGATGGTAACTCGCCAATTCTGGATTTTGCGTCATTGATGAGGGTGCAGAAGGGAAGCAAGGGAAAGACGTAAATTTTTTTTTTTCGGTAACGGTTTGACGAAGCGAACGTTGTATGTTTAATATAACGTGTGTAGAACGGATTCTTTTGAGATATAAAAAAATGGTCAGCAAATATTACGAGTTTATATGGTCTGCCGAATACGGAAATAAAAATGCATTGGGGTAAATTTGCTAACTAGTTTGCGCGCCTTGCTTTTTCCAAATACTTATTGAAAAAAATAATAGTCTATTTCAAACATAAATACAGAAGGCTCGAATTAATATAAATAATATATGTAAAGACTTGCATGTAGTTGATATTTTTGGTATCGATTTTTGCTCGGCGACGGATTCTCAAAATATAACATTTAAAAAATATTCTCTCAAAATTTCAAGCCAATCCGTTTGGAATTGAAGAAGTTACGCGCCCTTATAGGTTGTATTTTCCGCAAAGCGGCGAACTTTAAAAGCGTTTTTCTTAAAATGCCTTTTTCAAAATCGATGACCACGATGTATAAAAAATCACTGCACCGATTAGCTTCAAATTTTACGAGCTTCTCTTACATATCAACGAAGTAATTTTTTGTTATGCATAGTTTTTTTTATCAACGAAAATTGAGCGTTTTTTCACTGAAAATCGATACTTTCACTTTGTACTGCAGCAATTTTTTTTTCAAAAAGAAATATTTTCTCGAATCTTTCGGCCAAGCACTCGATAATTTCATGCAAAAGCTAAATGTAACCGCGGAAGACATTTCTTCAACAGCGGTCTGGACAAACCATTGTATCTACCACACGTATAAATATTGTTCAATATAAATGTTGTAAAAGATACTTGAATCTACACTCCTCAAAGGAAAAAAAATTACAAACCTACACACGTTTACCCAAAATAAAAACCGCTTTTTTCCTGCCTCGAACCAGGTGTAACCCGTTATTAGTCGTTTCCAAAAAAAAAACAGAAAAAAACGAGGTATGCAAACACTTTTTATTGCCCACTGTGCAGTTTACCAAGTACAGTAGAGCGTCGATTGTCCGAATCAAGTGGAACCGGACCCGTTTCGGATAATCGAAAATTCGGATAACCGAACAGCAATATTCCGTGGGCGAAAAAAACGTTGATTCTTTCTATACGATAAAATATATATTTAAGAATACGATGAACATTAATATGTTATTAAGACAAGTACATTTTTTGGTGAATTGTAAATAGCCAAGGTATCATTTAATGATATAGAACGAGGTTAAATATGTATTCAAAAATAATCAACATTCGTACATCTTTAAGTTCTTATGTATTTGTTTTTGAAAAAGTCGACGATTTTCTTCCGCTTCACAACGGAAGCTCGTTTCTTCGCTGCCAAATCTCGACTGCTAGCGGAAAGCGAACTGCGCGCGAGCGCAGACCAAGGAAGTGGAGGGGACGTACAACAATAGGTTTGTTCGCGTTAGCTACACTTTCTACACTTTGACCAGATACAGTAATAGAAAGTCCACTGGAGGTGTAAGAAGTGTAGATAAGTGTAGCTAAAATGAACAGACGCAATGTATACATCGTGCAACAAAATATAGGGCGTAATCGTTCGAATATCTGAGCATTCGGGTGAAGGAAATGATTGTTCAGATAATCGATCATTCGGATGACCCAAATCGCCATTCGGACAATTGACTTTCCAGATAAACCAAATCGCCCTTCGGATAATTGACGTTTCGTATAACTGACGGTCGGATAATCGACGCTCTACTGTACATCGAACGTAAAGATGAATGAATACGTGGCTTTTTCGAAAAACCCACAGACATCAAATTTATTAATACCATCAACCGTTGGTCTTTCATTTTGTTACTTTCCTGCAATGATATATTTTTTTGACAAATAAAAAAAGTTAAACAAACGCATTGACAAGTAAAGGACGATAAAAATATGGAATTCGTACAATTTCACAGTTTTATGCAGAATTCAATCAATAGATTCCAAATTCGATGATATCCAGAAATACGATCGAAAAAAGGAAACACGATGTTACGAGAGATCTTCGGAAGCTTAAATTTTTGAAAGGTGAGTCTACGCCACGCCGTTTTACTATCGAGTTTGCTCCATTCCACATTCGTCTTATTCAGGAGACCGCATAGCAAGACGCGCCATACCACGTGTGTCCCTTTAAGGGTATTAAAACCCGAGATCCTGTCGATAAATATTTCCCGTCACGAGAGAACAGACGACGCGTCTATCCTGCAAGTGGTAAGACGAGGGTAAACATCCTCGTTTTTCTGCTTTTTTCTCTTCTTTTTTTTCGAAAGACACTTTCCGCGGTGAAATATTACGATAAGTTGGGAAGGGGGGAGGGGTGAAAGCAAAGACAGAGAGCACGTAGAAGAGTGAGAGAGGGATAACTAATGACGATGAAGAAAAGGGGTGCGGTAAGCTCTCTTTTCCTCTACCCTCGCGATGGTGTTGATCGCTGCGTCTGCGATATCGATGAAGCGCCGCGCGTGGAGAAACGATATTAAACCGATCCGTCGAAGGGTGAGGCGTTTATCCGTCTCGGGGAGGAGGGGTGAGAGAGAGAGAGAGAGAGAGAGAGAGAGAGAGAGAGAGAGAGAGAGAGAGAGAGAGAGAGAGAGAGAGGGAGAGAGAGAGAGCGGAAAAAGTGGCAGAAAGTACGCGTGTGGCAGTACATGACTCCGCATACCATGGGCAATGGGTTGCTGCGTACCACCAACGAAATAGACACCCAAAGGGATCGTTAAAGCGGCCGCGAGAGGTGTGGCCTCCTTTCGGTCTTCTTTTTTCCTTCTTTCTTATCCCTTTATTTCCGTCACTGCGCTTACTCGCTCGAACCGACGAAACTAAAGTACAGCTCGGTTCTGTGGGATCCAGAAATATTTAAGGTCGTACGAGTGTCTACTTAGGTAGTTATTGGATAGCTGCCGAAATTGTCCAACTTGCTACGGATAATGCAGGCAGGCGCGGGTGATCAACAACTTGAGTATACTTAGAAGGGGAGGCTGTCAATTGTCAAATTCATTCACATTCGATTCATGCATTCGCCTCTCCGCCGTTGTCGATAAAATCGGCATTGAAATATTCCGTTGCGTTCGAATACTCAAGTAAAACAAGTAAAGAGAAAAAAAATCGGCAACAACGACCTGTTTCGGCTCGTCACAGTGAATTGAATTTGCAACAGGGATTACATAATTAATCTCCCTCGAATTGAATCTCCCTTGAATTGAATTTGCAACAGATATTACGTAAAGCTATTTAACAAATTGACCGAATAATGGCGATCTTTGTTGGGGGGATGACTTTTCTCAGAGGAAAAATGTTTTTTTTGTCGACAATCGAACTTTTTTTCTCAGCTTGCCATTACCCTGATGTTCAATGTTCCAAAAAGATTATCATACGTAAGTTTTATTATTATACTGAGAGGACATTTTTTATTTTTCATTTTAGATCTCCCCCAGTTGCAAAAACAACCTACACCGATTGGCCATGCAGCAACGACGGCACTTTGTTTAAATAATCATAACTCCATTCGTTATGAAGAGAAATTCAATTTTAAAAAAACCTAACGTGGCAAGACTATGTTTCAACAGTGTATAAAATTCCAACCACGTCGTTCCAATACTCCTATTAGAAAAAAATGTGAAAATCGACCTGTTTTTTAGGCCCCAACGTTGTGCACATCCGCTGAATCGCAGACGATCTTGGAGCAAAGTGGAACGCAAAAAAAAACTGACTGCAGCGGCCTCCCGAAACAATATAAGTGCTTTTGGAAAAGTGCTTTTTGGAAAAATAAAAAGCACCGAAATAAGTTTGCAATAATAACAATTACCATCTCCAAAAACGAAAAAATCCGTTAAATCCACAGTACGACGCCTCCATCATTATGAAAATGAAATGGTTCGAGGGGGAAAAAACCGAGCGTTGTACAAACGATTTACTTGTTCCTCACACCGGAAGTCGTCCTTCCCCGCTGCGGCTAACGAGGATCCGTAGCTGCGTGAATTCTTCACCGGACTACGTATACTTACACGTATTCAAGTGTGTTTTTTTGTGTGGCCTCGTTTGCGCCAATAGGACGATAACAGTCGTTGTGTACGTCTGCCTTCGTGTGGGGAACGTGAATACGTGAATGCAAGAGAGCTCAAGGATCGCCGAGTGTAAAAACGTGGAGTTTCGAGACGGGAGGACGACACGCTCGGTGGTCTCCCGTTCACGTCTTGACGAATAGGATGTTGCATTCTATATGCCCCCATACACCGCATAATTCTACACGTACTCACATTTGTCCCTACACATATACGTCACTTACACCTAGTGACGTTCACATGTATACGTCGTGGCTTCCGATCTATACAGACTCATACTTCGCACAAGATGTTCAAAAAAGTGCATACCGACGAAAAGTTCAAAAATCCTTTACAATTTCCTGCCGCACCAGAAGGCCACCGAACTTGTTGAGAAAAACGTCAATGGACAAAAAAAAATAACGATCCCGTCATTTTCATCCGAAACTGGCCCCAAACTAGCGTGATATTCGAAACTTCACGAATAAGTCGATAGGTGTATGCAGCTAACAATTTGCGCACGTACTACAGTCTCGAATTTTTGTCGTTTTTCGAAAAGTGCATTTTCCGGATTCTCAAAACGATCATATTTTTTATTTTTTTTCCGAATTACGGTTATCGCTTGAATTCTGATGTTATCGGCTACCTGGAAGTTTGCATCGTTGCAGTGCAACGATTTTTCCCCCCTCATTTTTCATTTCTTTACGTTCATCGTGATCGAAAACCTTTTTTTGCAAATTGAGGTGATAAACCTATAATAAGAATACGTAAAAGCTGTCGAGTGAATTAAACAGCTTAAATCGGTCAAATAAAATTTGTGGCATTAAGGGGTTATGGCTAGTTGTAAAAGTCGAATAATCACTTCTTCCGAAACCAATTTATTTTGACAGTATATATTATGAATGTTCCTTGAACATTTCGAGATGATCGGATAATAATTGAGAGATTTGTCGGCTGTTGATGCAGTTGGTGATTAGGTTATGGTCCTATGCGATTTAATACTAGTAATGCCCTCTCTTGTAAATCTTTTAAAACTTACTTGCACCCCTAATTATTTGATATTTCGGAAATCCCTTTGATTAATCATAGGACCAACTTAAAGACTAACGAAATCGATTCGATTATTCTAAATTAAATAACCTGCTTCAGAAGGGCGCTGCCCACCGAAAACAACGTTAAATCGTTTATAATGAAAAATATGTTTACACAACGAAATTACAGAGTGTTCTTCAGATGATACTTCTTCAAATACCCAAGTTTTGTCGAAATTTATCACGATTTAAAAAAATCCCAAAAATAAGCTGCTTTTGAATGTTGAAACGAGGCATAACCCAAATCAAAAACAAATTAATTTTCGTTGCGTCCCAACGCATGCCATTAAAGTTTTCATCGTCGAAATGCAACGAAAGTTCCGTCCTATCTTTTTCGGTTCTTCATTTTTATCACGATGGATAATTTTTTTATACATCAAATTCTGGTGCTCCATTGAAGACAAGAAAAACAATTTGTGTGATTTTTGTACCCGAAATGGGCGAAAAAAATGCGAGCGATAGAAGAAACGTCAACTTTCGTTGCATTCCAACGACGCAAACTTCAACATCATTCCCATAATGCAAACAGACTTCAACGTCATTGTGATCGAACAATTCAATTCTGCGCGTAACTGAGTACGCAGACTTGAGCGTTCCATCAAAATGTGCATACGTTTAATATGCACATTATGGATGTTGTGTACGCTAAGCTTTATAGTCCATGTATGGGTTCATATGTCTTCATAAAATGCAGTGCGCTATACGTAGATGGAAAATGCAAAGTGCGTATGAATTTCGTATTGAGAAAGTAAAGGGCGTAACCGACGTGTTTCTGAAGACAAAATAAAGCGAGTTAGATCCTTATGTTCATCGGATGTACATGTACAGTGTATAGAGAGTGGAAGAATAAGCTATTCGGATCTCGGAGTGTGTTATGTATCACCTATAAAACGTGTGGCGTGTCGGCCAAAGACGACGACGACGACAACGAGTTGTTCGTTCCTTTATTACTCGGTCTCCTGCATCCGGTCGGCCTTAGGTCGTCTCCGACACGTTCGTCTCCCTTTCCTTCCACCACCCCCCCCCCCCCCCCCCACACACCCCGCCAACGCCGCGATCTCCTGTTCATATATACGACTGCTACTGTACAATGCTTTGCATAGACGCGAATACGACTCGACAATGCGTGAGAAAACCGCAAAGAGTGATTCATTCGCGGTGTCAATTAATTAATGCGACATATTAATTTATACGCACTGCCATCGCAAAATTTGCATATATATATAAATATCCGGAAAAAATGTATCTGTTACGATTTTCCGTGGCCAAGTGCAAACGAGGTTGACATATCGGGCTTACGATTAAGGCCTTAGGTCACAGTGACGGGTATAAAATCAAGTGCGAATTAAATTCGTTCAAATTTCGTTTGAAAAAATGATTCACTCATAAAATTAATTACACATCTATTTAGAATGAATATAAAGCTGTGAGAATTTTTTTTTTGATGGTTAAAATGGCGGACTACTCGAAACTTCTCGAAACAGTTTTTTTCCAATTGGCGTGACAAATAACATCAACGATTTTCACTCGATTTACTTTAAATTTAAAAGGTATGTTCCTAATTGCATTTCGCAGAGAAGTACGTACGGAATCTCTGATTAATCGAAAACTTTTCATTTTATGAGCAGTTTATGAGCAGTTATAACGAAATTTTTCAGTGAAAATTCATTTCTTAATTTCAAATACCTACAACTTTTGAATAAAACTATATTTTTTAAATTCCGTACGTACTTCTCTAGGTATTCTAATGTAGATTGACGAGAATTTTTGTTTTTTGTTCTAGGTAAAAAAATTGTGGATGCTAAATGACACGCCGCGGAGGGCCTAAAAAAACAAACAAAAAATATTTGTAGTCGGTCATTTTGTACATCGAAAAAAAAAAATATATTCCAACAGCTCGATATTCATACTAAATAGAGGTGTAATTAATTTTGTGAGTGATTCACTTTTTCACACGAAAAAAAATTGCTAAATTCGCACAAGATTTTATATCCGTTACTGTGGCTGAAGGCCTTATAGTCCAGTCATTACGTACATTCAAAAAAGAAAATGAATTTGCGCTTCTAATTTTTTAATATGTTGTAGGGGATACCTAGAAAAGCTTAACTTGAGATTGTCGACCAAGCTTTCCTAGGAGCTTTCGCCGCCATGTTGAAAAAAGGGGTAAAATTTGTTTCTCGGCAATAACTCGGCTATCCGATGAGATTTCGAAAATTTTTGTAGGACACTTTTTGTAGCTTTCTTTGTGCTCTACAATAACGCCTGAATCATTTTTAGCGTTTCATGCATCGTTATCGAGATATCGATCGATAAAGTCAAAAATTTAGGACATAATTTTTGTTTTTTGCTTTTTTTTTCTTTGGGTCTTAATAAATATGAAAAATTGTGGAATTCAAACTTGTAGAGCATATTCAGACCTACAATTTCCTTCTTGGATTTTTTTATGTTGGACAAAAATTACGATCTCCAGCGCGCCGCAAAGTCGGTGAATCCACACTCAGCGTCGAGCGAGCTGCTCGCTCGGTTGTGTCTGGATGTCGAATCGAATGGGAAATTGTTCAGGAAATTGATGGGATAAAAAATAAGTACATAGAGCAACAAATTAAGGATCACACAATAGTAATTTATTAAACAAATAATTTGTTTGTGCAGTAAAAAATATTATTTTTTTACAATACAAAATAAACAAAACAAAATAAACGGAAAGAAAAATATTTTTTTCTGCACTCGAGACACGAACGATGGACTTTTTTCATGTCTTTTTTCGCTTGGATGGTCCAGGCTGAAGATCTTCGTCCTCCGTAAACTCTTCGAGTTGTTGTGTCTGTTGAAACGTTGGAAATGATGCTGATTCGATGAGAGCAAATTCATCGTTACGTCCGAGCAGATATTTTAGGACGTTATCTTTCATAGACTTTTCTCGAACCGTTCGAATTGCGTGTCGTCGATGCATTGGTGTTTTTGTTTGATCGGAAAACGGTACTCCACAAAACAAACATTTATTTTTAAAATCGAAACGGTCTTCGAGCTGCTGTTGATGTTCGGGTTCCGGTTCAGGTTCAGGTTCCTGTTCTTCCGAGACTGATTTTGTTCGACGAGCGACAAACGACGCGAGTCTTTCGTTCGCATAATTCTTGTAACACGCCCTATGCACACTCACAGATTCGACACTTTCTAGCATGCGTTGATGGTCCACATGTCCTCTTTTCTCACTCACCGTCAAGAGAGTTCGAACAGCTCTTTTTTTAGCAACATAAATGTCGTCGATTAACGCTTTTTTACAAATAAAACAGTCTCCCATGGTCACAAAATTGTTGAAACACGTGTGCTCACTTCGAAAGGCTCGAGGCAACTAACCGAGATGCTACGAAAAGAAGAACACGTTTCAACACGTAGACCCTAACAAAAGGGTCCCTTTATACCTGACCCCTCCAACTCCAACGGACGCTCTATGCGGGCACTCCGTTATAACGAGTTTACAGCCAACTAGATATCGAAATTTTTGCCCAGAATATCGGAACCCTCGATTTACACTACGCACAGCAAAAACTCAACACGATACGATATACTAACTTGAGCGCGCTCGACGCTGAGCGTGGATTCACCGACTTTGCGGCGCGCTGGAGATCGTAATTTTTGTCCAACATAAAAAAATCCAAGATGGAAATTGTAGGTCTGAATATGCTCTACAAGTTTGAATTCCACAATTTTTCATATTTATTAAGACCCAAAGAAAAAAAAAGGAAAAAACAAAAATTGTGTCCTAAATTTTTGACTTTATCGATCGATATCTCGATAACGATGCATGATACGCTAAAAATGATTCAGGCGTTATTGTAGAGCACAAAGAAAGCTACAAAAAGTATCTTACAAAAATTTTCGAATCTCATCGGATAGCCGAGTTATTGCCGAAAAACAAATTTTAAGCGTTTTCCAAGATGGCGGCGAAAGCTCCTAGGAAAGCTTGGTCGACAATCTCAAGTTAAGCTTTTCTAGGTATCCCCTACAACATATTAAAAAATTAGAAGCGCAAATTCATTTTCTTTTATTTGCCTTTTTTTCGGACGAAATGACTGGACTATTAATGTATATAGGATTGGGTCTAATACAAAAAAGGATGCTTAATCTCAGATTCATTTTTTTCAGAGCCAACAAATCCGGTGTTAAGAGGGGACACACCTTTAGGCGAGAAACAAATTTTCTGATTTTCATGATTTTTTTTAAGTGGAAAGAATTCTTCACCACTTTCGAGACTTACAAGGAAAGATTGCGAGATCGGTCTCTCCGATTTCGATTAAATTTGGCATGCTCGTAGAATGGGTAAAAATATGCGACACGTATTTCATGTCATCTGCGGAACCCGGTTTTTAAGGGTTGAAACGCACCCTCGAAAATTGAGGTGTCTTTCGTTTTCGTCGATAACGACTCCAGGAAAACCGGAAAAAATTGAGCATGTTTGTTTTCCTCCAAAATTAAAAAAATATCGTAGAATTAGATCTTGGGGCTTGATTCAGACGATTTTGAAGTTTGCATCGGTGGAATTGCAACGAAAATAAATATTTCTTCACTTTCTTTATGATCTAGAACCTTTGCCACCAAATTTGGGTTTAAGATGTCGTATAAGCATCTTAAAAAAACAGTTGAGTGTTTTTCGTAGCCCAAATTTGCCAAAAAAAAAAGATCTGTCTGGTAAACTTTCGTTGCGTTCCAACGGTGTACTCTTCAATGTCATTGATTCAGCTAGGTACTAATAATACGAGGCATCCAGATGAAATCATGGATGCTCCTCAAGATGACACCCACATCAATATTTCTATATTCATGTAATGATGATATTGAAGACATTTGCCACAACGTTAACTATACGAACAATTGACTGCTATGCGGACGATCCTCAAAGTCGAATGTTTCACTCTCACCCTTTCGCATATACATCTATAATACTATACGTACTATACAGCAAGATCTACAATACTTAGATCTTGCCACTAGCACGTTTTCTGCCTAGTTGTGCATTGCTCCTATTGCTCATGTTCCGTCTCGACACTGATCCGTTTTTTTTCTCCTACTGCTATGCACTCTCTCTCTCTCTCTCTCTCTCTCTCTCTCTCTCTCTCTCTCTCTCTCTCTCTCTCTCTCCCTCTCTCTTTCTCACCGCGGTTTCACAACGAGGTTTCGTACACGGGACATGCAAAGTGCCGAGGTACGGAGCCAGCTGGCACGACGCTAACGTCGCTTGTGCCACCACAAGCCCCGGAGCCATAGAAAAGCGAGCAACGATGAAGATGACGCCCGGCATTAGAGTCTACATGTACACACGTAATACATGTACATGATTTTGCATATGTATAAAACCCTAATTCGTGTATTGACCACCGAGAGTCTTAAGGAGCTGATAACCACGGCATTTTCCCCACTGGCTACGTTATATCGCGAGAGATGCGCCCTTCCGACTCCAAGGCGGATTGAAATACATGTACACACGTATAAAATAACTTTATACGGTAGAAGTAGCTATAAGAATAAAGCAAGGCCCAACTAATCGGGCGAGAGACTGGCATAATTAACCTGGCTATTTGCATCACTTCGTTACCGGGCGCCGAAACGCGAGACCAGTACTACCGTCAAATCTTTCGAGAGTGCTTGTGTGTGGCTTCATTTGTTTCGAACTCATTCTCTCTCTCTCTCTGTCTCTGTCTCTCTCTCTCTCTCTCTCTCTCTCTCTCTCTCTCTCTCTCTCTCTCTCTCTCTCTCTCTCTCTCTCTCTCTCTCTCTCTCTCTCTCTCTCTCTCTCTCTCTCTCCCCTCCCTCCCACCCTCCCTTGCTTTCTCAATACTCTAAAGTTATGCGTATACTTTTGTGCAACTGTATTAAAAAAAAGATGCAATTGTTTTTTACTTGTTTGGAACTGTTTCTATCACTTGCTTTTCTTGCAAGCTCGTTCTTCCATACTTGTGCAGATTGGCGGACACACATGGGCCTGCCAATTTTTACGTTTCTGCATTGCGGAGAATCATACTCCAAAAAAATTGAATTAAATTGAATTCACCAAAAGAGGCGCAGATGAAAGAGGACGATGAAGAAAGGTTGGATCCAATGAAAAAAAAATCATGTAACTTCATTTTACTATGCATATTTTGGAAACGAGTGTATTTCATATGACACTGAAGTTTCCATCGTTGGAACGAAACGAAAATAATTCTTCTTTAGTTTCTCAAATTTGTTTTGGCATATCTTAGCTACGAAAATTAATCTTTTTTTTTAACTGCTTATGTAGCAATTTTCAATTAAAATGTGCACAAAAAGATTTTGCAGAATTGTGAAAATGAGCGAATAAAAATATAAACAACTTTCGTCCCATTCCATCGATGCATCCTTCAATACCGTTCCTTGGAATGCAACGAAAATGAAACCTTCTGAATTACTAGAATTTGTATTAAATATACTAGTATTTCTATTCAAAATTCTCGACCTCAATTTGCCAAAAAAAAGCTCTGGATAATGATAAAAATAATTAAATAGAAAATCAATTTTTAAAAAAACGTTGCTATTCACCGCTGCAAACTTCAACGTCATTATTTCATTATATTTTAAGATCATTGTCGCTGAAGTTTCGAATGTGTCGAGTGAAGATTTGTGCAGTAGGAGGTATAAGGTGATACGCGTGTTTGGATTGGCCATTGTGTAGGAAGCCGCGAGCGAAAATGTCGCCAAGTGTTATATATATATATATATATATATATATATGTATATATGTATGTATATAATATACATATATACGAAGACCGAAGCTTCCTTCATCTTGATTAAGTCGCAATTCAGGCCACTCCTGAGCTATACATAGTGTTAGCTCGCGTACATTTTCACGCGTTCCGATACAAGCCCAACAGTAATTAAATTTGTCCGGATCTCTTCTCTCTCAGCTCCCAATCGAATCTCGGACGTTCAGGGTGCTTGGGTTCGCTATTTTCGCCGCTCAGTCTTTTCCTTCTCTCTCTTTCTCTCTCTCTCTCTCTCTCTCTCTCTCTCTCTCTCTCTCTCTCTCTCTCTCTCTCTCTCTCTCTCCCGCGTTCTCTTTTCATATTCTCGTGTCGTCGAGCGACTCGTAATTCGTAGCGTACATGCCATTCCACCAGGATATATAGGGCGGCCCGAAAAGTAACGTCCAAAAGGAAGAACCAGTCAGTACCTATCCAAATCCACATATATGTTCTTCCATTTGCTGATGAAATACTTTTACTGCGAGAGGAGCAGTAAAAAAAAAACAATTTTTGAGTATCCCTGAACCGGTTTTTATTATTTTTCTCCCTTCGGTAGGTACTTTCCTCTTGGAAGTTTAGAAAAGCAATTTGAAGTCATTGAGACTAATGTGAGTGATGTTTTTCATCGTCTGAACTTCAGCGACTGATCCTCGAAAACCTGTTTTTTAAATTATTGATCCAAATCCAAGGTATTAACGTTAGTGTTCAGTTGATAATTCATTTATTGCTCAACAGTACACTTCGCGAAAGATCGCGAGGAACGTACATACACAGAAGAGGATAAAAAATGTTGCTTTCTCAAAACCTAAAAAGATCGTAGACCTTAGTGCATAGGGTTGATTTAGACAGGTGTACGAGGCATTTAGATATTTCCTTCGGATGTTACTTTTCGGACGATCATGTACATTATTATTTTTCACAAAACCCACACGGTACTTGCATATCCACCTAGACACCCGGAATATCTATCGTCTCCACAAACGCGCGCACACACCCACACGCAGGCACACACGCGCGGAGTCAATTTGGCACGATGGCACCCTCGCCAACGTCGGCTAAATTATTCTCGTCGAAGTATGGATCATCGAGTGTACACGGGTCATTCGCGTCTTCTCCCGATAAATGTGGCTTATGCGTCGGAGCAGTCTGATCATTCAATTCTTTTTTATTCCTTCAAGTGTCAATCGGTGTGAAAAAAAAAGAAATCGACGCGATGCTGGCCTGTGAATTTATCGGACGAGTGTGTTCAACGGTCATTCTGGCTCTGTCAGTTCCGTTCGTAGTCATGTAAAGCAAATACACACACACACACAGACGGCTGGGGGGGGGGCGATTTCATATCAATTTACCTCCCCCACAGCCGGATACAACAGCACTGTGTGCCCTCTTCTTCAAAGTGCATACATATGTAATTCAGCAAGAGCGTTCGCCAACTAATTATCATGGTAATGATAAGACCGCTCCTGATGTGCTTCGCTCTCGTACCTTTCATACTATACGCGCGCACACACTCTTACACACACATACACCAGGATAAGCATATGTACGCACTCGCCATTTTGAATGTTCATTTCCCTTAAGGTTCGATCAGAACTCCGAACTCGCGTTAGTCGCCGTTTTTCCTCGCATAAGGAACTTCCTGCGTCTCCTCCCGGCTCATATCGCTCATATAATGTGAGCGATATCGAAAAACAACCGTGGGGCACGTGCCTCTGATTAGAACTATATTTCCGGAGACGCTCCATCCGTATCCACTTTACAATATCATGTAGATGGAGGAAAAACAGTTGCAGTTTTCTTTAATAAAAAGTTGCATTTTTATTAAAGCTTGCTTAAACCAAAAATTGCGTTTTTCTTAAATAGAAAATTGCGTTTTTTTTTAAATAGAAAATTGCGCTTTTCTTAAATAGAAAATTGCGTTTTAAAAAAATAGAAAATTGCGTTTTTTTAAAATGGAAAATTGCGTTTTTTTAAAATGGAAAATTGCGTTTTTTTAAAATAGAAAATTGCATTTTTCTTAAATAGAAAATTGTATTTTTCTTAAATAGAAAATTGCATTTTTCTTGAATAGAAAATTGTATTTTTCTTAAATAGAAAATTGCATTTTTCTTGAATAAAACATTGCATTTTTCTTACATGAAAAAATTGCATTTTTCGTAAATAAAAAATTGCATTTTTCTTACATGAAAAAATTGCATTTTTCGTAAATAAAAAATTGCATTTTTCTTACATGAAAAAATTGCACTTTTCTTACATGAAAAAATTGCATTTTTCTTACATAAAAAAATTGCATTTTTCTTACATGAAAAAATTGCATTTTTCTTACATGAAAAAATTGCATTTTTCGTAAATAAAAAATTGCATTTTTCGTAAATGAAAAATTGCATTTTTCTTACATGAAAAAATTGCATTTTTCGTAAATAAAAAATTGCATGTTTCGTAAATAAAACATTGCATTTTTCGTAAATAAAAAATTGCATTTTTCGTAAGTAAAAAATTGCATTATTCATAAATAAAAAATTGCATGTTTCCTAAATTAAAAAATGCATTTTTCTAATATAAAAAACTGCATTTTTCTTATATAAAAATTGCATTTTTTTAATATAAAAATCTGAATTTTTCTTATATAAAAAACTGCATTTTTCGTAAATAAAAAAGTGCATGTTTCCTAAATTAAAAAATGCATTTTTCTAATATAAAAAACTGCATTTTTTAAATATAAAAACTGCATTTTTCTTATATAAAAAACTGCATTTTTCTTACATAAAAAAATGTCTTAAATAAACAACGCAAACACAAACAGACACACACATACTCGAGTTCAATCAGCGGATGATTTTGCATCGACCAGAGTGTCGGTAACTCGATTAGACAGCTAGATCCAAATTAGTCTTGTTAGTGGGAGCGACAGAAGACCTGAAAAATCGATTGAGCAGGATCTTGTTCGATGCAAAATCGTTTGGTGGTCACAAATTTCCTAGTTGCCACTTCGTCCCGGTCTCATCTAGCCCAGAAGATCGATTTTAGTTTTTAATCCTGTCGCGGATCGGAAGTTTTGGTCCAATCGAGTTCTATCTCGAAAATTCGTAATCAGGGGATCATTTTGCATGGACCACGGTGTCGGCAACTCGATTCGACGACTAGATTCAGATTGGTCTCAATCGGTGCTGGCCTGAAAATGAGTCGTTTTTTTCATTTTTCACTAGAATCGATTGTGCAGGCTCTTATTCCACGTAAAATCGTTTGGTAGTCACGAAATTTCAAGTACCATTTTCGTCCACGCCTTATTTACGCATACATACACACTCACTCACGCACATAGTGGAGAATTTACCGCGGGATTATTAGGATATTTCTGAAACGACTCATACTCAGCGACATTCTTCGAAAGCCATTCAGTAATAATTAGGAGCAATTATGCTTTGCTGGAAAGCTCGCATAGTCGCGAGGCAACGAAAATTCTTTATATTTCACGACAGTCACCATTAAACAAACTTCTATTTTTATTAACTTTTTTATGAAATAAATTTGTTTAATATTTTCATTCTCATTTGAATCACTTTCCAAAATCTTTTGTTGCATATTTAGGTTATAGATCTTCAAATCAGCATCCTTAAAAGTGTTCAAATGATTGTCGTAGCTTACATCTATGAGAAAAAAATTGAAAATTGAAAAAAAAACATCCGTAATTAGGCGATTTTAAAAACGAGACTGAAAATCGGTAAAAATCGGTCAAAATCGGTCTTCATTTTTCTAACCATTGATATGAATTAAAAATGTCTTGGGGAAAAAACTGCACTCGCACACACACGCACACAAGTTAACTGATTTAGCTTGTTTGGGTTTGTTTGGGTTTGTTTGCAGAAGGCTGAAGGTATTAAGGAAAGCTTCTTTTATAAATCACCCCACTCTCAACATCCAACATAAGTGTTCCGGAAACGTTCGAAAATACGTATTTTCGTGAACTTCAAAATCCTATATCTCTTCACGGGAGGGTGAACGCGACGATTTATTTTCGGCACTGCATCTAGAAAGGCTTTTTTATAACTGTCCCCACCTTCACTCCCAATATAGGCATCGAAATATCAAAAAATGCCCTATTTTATCACGTGTTTCCGCGAACTTCAAAACCCCATAACTTGTGGAGTTAATGGAAAGTGTCAGCCTCTCTCGACGGAATATCACTCAATATAGGGGAATATGCAAGTTCGCGCTAAAAAAAAAAAATTCCCGTTGTATCTCCGTAAATATCTCCGTTGCCTTTAGAGTGACGAAAAAAATGTCACGAGGTAATTTGATTGATTTCGAAGGGCTGATACAGGGGTAAAAAATTAATGTTTCTCAAGGTCATAGATTTTGCGTTCTCAAGGTCATCAATGGTTTTTAAAATAGGAACATGTTTAAAAAAAATTAAGACGTAGCTGATATTCAAACGAATCCAACGACCTATGATATCATGAGCTGGGAATGATTTTTCACCAAAAAATTTTGAGTTTGTTGCGGTTTGGTTGGGTTTGTTTGGATTTGTTTTGGTTTGTTTCTGTCACTCTAAAGGCAACGGAGATATTTGGGATGGTTACGTTAAATGGTCCACCCTGTATACGCGTTCATTCCTCGATGGAAGCGAATTGGTAGATAAAACACGTTTGCAAGGATCGACGAGTTCAGCGAGGAGCTGTAAAGTGGTGTGGGCAAGAACAAGCATATCTCCAGCGAGAAAAGAAGGTTTTAACCCTGCTTGAACGAGCATGACCGATCGTTGAAGAGTCTCAGGAATGTGACGGTTCTTCGGTCACCGCGTGTGGTGCGTGGATTTCTCCCCGACCACGGGCCTCGCAGGCCGTTGCGTGTACGCTGATCAGGATCACGATCATCCCATGTTCACAGCTTGGCGTCGGAAAGGCGTATAAAAAATGTGTAACAATTACCGCCTGCTGAGGGGTCCACGTGCGAGGTCGCAGATTAGTCAATTTTGTAAATTTATTCATGTTATCATTCGTTGGTTTTATTACCTTTGTTGACATAATGAAGTGTCTATTGATAATCGACATTGACTTTATATGTCATATAACATTCATTATTCCGACAACATCGGCATTCAAGTACTGTGCAATTTTATTTTGACATTCTCACTGCATTTCATTCGGAAAATTCCTTCGAAAATGAGATTGAAGTTGGCATCGTTGGAAAAGAAAGAATTCCAATGGCGTAAAATCGCACGATCTTAGTTCGGCATCATTTGTGGAGTAAATTTTCACAATTTTTATGCGTTTCTCAATCGTGTAATTCTCTATAACTAAACCTCAATACTTCCTGATCCTAGCTGTCAAAGATTAGTACTCTGTGCGCGCCACAAAAAAAATGACGCGCAATTTAAAATGTCAGGTCATGTTGAGACAGCCCCCTTATGGGGTAGTCCATTGATCACGTGAGGCTCGAATCCGGGGGGAGGGGGTTTGGATAGCATCAGGATAGATCACGCTCGTGTTGTGACATATCACGTGTATTTTTTTGTGTAACTGCGCGGACAATGCCATTTAAATATACTGAAAATATATATTATTTCGTTCTTCATAATAAAATACATTTAACAATTTCACAACAGATTTTAAGAATTATTTTCGTATGAAAAAGTGATTCACTCATGAAGTTAATTACACATCTACTTAGTATGAATATACTTGTATGATATATGAATATATGATATTATATATATATGATATATATGATATATTATATATGAATATACTATACTGTTAGAATTTTTTTTTTTTTCGAAGTCCAAAATGACCAACTACTTATATTTTCTTTTGTTATCTTTTTTTAGGCGCTCCGCGGCGTGACATTTAGCATTCACAATGTTTTACATAGAACAAAAAACAAAAATTCTCGTCAATCTACATCAGAATACCTAGAGAAGTACGTACGGAATTTAAAAAATATTTTTTTCTTCAAAAGTTGTAGGTATTTGAACTTAATGAATTCTCAGTGAAAAATGTTGTTATAACTGCTTATAAACTGCTCATAAAATGAAAAGTTTTCGATTAATCAGAAATTCCGTACGTAATTCTCTGCGAAATGCAATTAGGAACACAACTTTTAAATTAGAAGTAAACCGAGTGAAAATTGTTGAAGTTATTTGTCACGCCAATTGAGAAAAAGCTGTTTCGAGAAGTTTCGAGTAGTCGGCCATTTTTTACATCGAAAGAAAAAGAAAGAAAGATGTGTAATTAATTTTATGAGTGAATCACGTGTTCATACGAAAAAAAATTGTTTAATCGCACATGATTTTATACCCGTTACTGTGGCCTAAGGCCTTAATACAAACCGAGACGCTCGCGATAATTCTTTTCGTATCATTTTATTTCTATCATTATCCAAAACCTCTCCAAATTGAAATTGCAAATCCCTGATAAGGATCCTGGTAGAACGTTTTAGTGACTCTCGTGGCCTAGATGTGGCAAACAAATTTGGGAAAAACAAAGAAGAAAAAACGAAATTTCGTTGCATCCCAACGGTCCACATTTCAACGAGATCATATTCAAATAGCTAGATCGAAACTGCTATCCAGCTCTTGATATATAGGCTACTTGAAAGTCGATAAAAGCAGATGCGTTGATTCGAGAAATAAATCGGAAAACTGACATACAGTGTCCTCGTCCCTCGCTACTTGGACGTAAATTAAGCATGTTGGAGTGCTAAAGGTCACAGCCCTGTCGACGTGGCCTCGAGTACCCCATGGACAATTAATTCTCATATACGTGCAGTCCACGTAGACGTAATCGTCGCGGGAAGACGATCGTGCACACTTTTGACTCATGCGCATTGCACATTCACGTGCAGTCGTCGCACAGGCACACGTGAGAGCGTGGCTGTCTCGATGCACTCGCGATTTCAAAAGGGTCAATTGGAATTGATCCTTCAACGAAAAAACAATTTTTAACAATCCCTCGCACGTCAAAAGTTCATTGATGCAAGAGAAATGGAACAACGGCATTGACGACTATTTTCCTCGATGCACAAATAATCGAAGGAACGATGAAAAAAAATCTACATCCGGAGAAGCAATGGAATGGGACGATTTTGAAGTTTGCATCGTTGGAACGCAACGAAATATTTTTTTTCTTCAGTTCCCAAATTTTCGTTGACCTATTCAAGCTGCAAAAATCATCCGGCCGTTAATGAGGCTTCTCATTGAGCGAACTACAACTCAAGTCTACAAAATATAATATTTAATAATGAAAATGAGGAGTTAAAAAAAGTCGTTGCATTCCAACGATGCAAACTTCAAGCTCATGAAATGGGATAGCCTTGAAAATTGCGTGGGTGTAGTGCAATGACAATTCTTGTCCATTTTATCATCTCTTTACTTCTAATATTATCGTACTGTTTATTTATGCAGATTAAGATTATTGATCTCTTATTAGAATCATCAAAAATGTTACGGGGATTTATATTTCTAACGTGCCAAACAAAATTCGCTTCGCTCCAAGCATGAAATTGGATAGCGATTATTTTTATGATATTGAAGTTTGCATCGTGGGAATGCAACGTAGTTATTTTTTTCTTCTTTGTATTGTCCAATTTTTTTGGACCCATTCGGCTGTAAATTTTCCTGAAATATTTTCGAAGATCCATGTTGTGTTTTTCCGCAAACTAAAATTGCAAAAAAGAGTTTAGAGACTAATGAAAATAAAGCGTTCAACAATGACATCGGGCAAGAATTATTTTTTGGCATGAAGTTTGCATCGTTCGAGTGCAGCGAATTTTTTTTTCCTATTGCCCAATTTTTTTTGGAACATTTAGGCTACAAATATTCCCGAGATATTTTTAAAGATCCTTATTAGGGATCCAAAAGCTGCAAAAAAGGAATTTAGCCATTAAAAAAAATGAAGATGGATTTTCTTTGCACTCCAATGATGCCAACTTCAAAAGTACTTATTTTTGCTCTACTGATAACCGCAGGAGTATACTTCCCTCATTCGCTCTCGCAGCAAAGGGTGTTTGCAGGTTCTTTTTCATATAGAAGGACAATAACGGCACAGACCCGGAGCGAAAGAAAGGAAAAGGAAAACCAGCTATTAAGTACCAGCTGGACGGAATAAACGTAACTCTTTTATCTCGGTCACGAAAGGCACGATTTATCCTTGCCGCGCGACTGTGAACGTTAGATACACGCTGGGCAACGGCAAGGGCCGGTACTTTGTCGAGAATACTGCTCTCAAAGTATGAATGGCTACACACTGCAGAGAGGGATAGAGACAGAGACAAATGGAGAGTGAGAGGAGCGGTACAAAAAGAACAAAAAGAAAAGGGCTCGTACGAGAGAGGAGACTCTATAGGGAGCTCAAAGAGCAAACTTATAGGAAGGAAGAAGTGAGATAGTGCAAGGTTCAAGAGACTAGAACACACGTGATTTATCGAGTCTTGTGGTCTTGCCAGTTGCTCACGAGATCTCGTGCGGTCATTTTTTTTGTACGACAAATCCGCAACATACTGAACGGGTTAACTCAAGCGGAGATGAATGGTTAATGGACAGGGAAAAATGTCTGACAATTATTAAGGGACAATAAATTTCGTTCGACATTCACGACTCCCAAATCGTATTATTATTAGGATTTCTTGTTTTTCATTCATTCTACTTCAACGTTTCTTTTTTTACATTTATTGTACTTCAACTTCACCTGCCCTTCACGTCTTCAAACTCTTCTAATTTCCAGATGAAATATGTTCTATCGGCAAAATATATTCAATGCTGATTTCATTTTACTCTAACCACTATTTCTACATTACTCTAACCACATTTTCAAATTTTCATATCTCGATTGTGTCGATTACAATACGCGAAACAGTTTCGCTGTTTTTTCAATTATAAGCAGAGAACATAATGAAAGGCGCGCTATTCCGAAACCAGTACCTACGTATGAAGAAAAAAGAACGAGAATTTCGGAGTTTCGCTGCTGACAATTGCAATTCATTGACTCGTCATTCGCGGTTGGAATCGCAAGCTGCGTCAAATACGCAGTACTGTGTGTAATACTACGGGAATGTTTTTATACAATACCGAATGAAGTATGAGACTCCGTCGAGTACTTTAGTCGCAGATGAAAGATTGTCAATTTCGGTGGAACAAAGGTTTTCGATGTTTCTTTTTTACATTCTTCAAAACATTTTCGGACGAAGGCTGTATCCGAAATTTTTACGGAAATCTCATAAGAAACGAAAAATGTTTTTTTTCGGCCCCAAAAATCGACATTTTTTAAAAGTGGACAAGCACTTCAAACTCTGAATGTTAAGTGTGGAATCATGTATGATTATTCCACTCTGCCCTGAAAGATCGCAGCAATGTCAAGTGTAATTCTAAATTAGAGGAACATTTGAAAATTATTTAAAAAATTCGAAGCCAAAGAAAGTTGACTTTTCATACCTACATATATATATATATATATATATATATATATATATATTAAAGCAATTGGGAGTCATCACAACTAGTGTAAGCATTTTTTTACCATTTGAACTTTAGTGACTAATCTCCTCAGTCCTATTTTTCAACTTTTGGTAAAAATCTAAGGCATTTAGGTTGGTGTTCAATTGGCCATTTATTTATTGCTCAACAGTGCACTTCATAACGATGACACAAGTAACAAAAATACTGGGTTGAAATTTGTATCGTTGGTACCCTATATATATATATATATATATATATATATATATATATATATATATATATATATATATATATATATATATATATAGGGCGGCCCGAAAAGTGACGTCCAAAATGAAAATCTAGATCATGGGTGGCCAACCCGCGGTCCGCCAGTGGGTTGAAATTTGTATCGTTGGTGCCCTGTATATAAATATATATATATAGGGCGCCCTATATATATATATATATATATATATATATATATATATATATATATATATATATATATATATATATATATATATATATATATATATATATATATATATATACATATATATATACACACACACACACACACACACACATGGGGTCTGCCAGAGTTCGTGTTGTCGCTCGCGGAGCTGGGCCAAATAAACATAAATGTTAATTTTTATTCTGCATATCAACAAAAGAACATTACATCATGAGGCCTTCGTATCATATAGCATTACTATGGGAATATGGAAAAAATTATTCTTGAAATTTGGCGCGCATGCTAAAAAGGTTGGCCACCCATGATCTAGATGCCACTTATCAATCCTATCTGAATCAACCTCATGTATCTTCTACCAAATTTCGTAGTTTTCAATAAAGCATTAAAAAAAATGTCTCCTTTTTGTACGTACTTTTCTCGCGATTTTTTTTAAGATTAAAGTTTACTGTATCTACTGTATATGTATTTTCCAACCATCGTGCTACGATATATATATGGAGAGGTTTATGCCGGAACCATTTCGGAGCTGAAGCGGTTCATAGGGGGACATTTGGCACATACGGGTATAGTCCCGATATTTTTTTATATGCAACGGTTAATAGTGGTAGCGGTCCCAATTTGTTAGACCGGTTAAATGAGGACCATCCGAATTACTTGTTGAAAGGTATTTACGGGGACCAGAAAATATGACAGACGTGTATGAAAATGTGCAGTCGACTCGAAATGATGCCCACGTGGGATTTGCATTATGATCCGCAAGTCGTCGCATACTTCGCAAACATTGCGCACTAGAATCAATTATGAGTCGATCATAGTGGAAGATGATTAATTATCTCGGAATGAACCATAACCATTCAGATTTAAAACGAGAAAAAAAGTAATTACCGTTTACAGATTTCTAAATTGTAGAAACATTATAAATCCAGAGCACCACGTCTATAGGCATCGCTGACATCCGTTTTTTTATACGAACGACATTGTTCTCCAAATCCTGATTTTGATTTCATATTTTATACAGTCCGCCCTCTCAACAAGCACGGAAGAGCCCCCAAGGAGAAGAGTATTTCCGAGAATTCGGGTACCCCCACCAGGCGCGCGCTCTACGCTCACTGGCTTTCTTTCGTCTCTCTCGCTCTTTATAGCATGCGAACCTCCCAATAAGCATGCTCGAACGAATGTGAACTTTTGACGTTAAGTAACTATGTATTCATCCCATTTTACTCATTAGAGCTCTCCTCGGTTGGGCGTGCTTATTGAGAGGTCCGCGCGCAAATTCACTCGAGCGTGACTCGAGCTCGGAGTTCGAGTCGGAGTAGAGTAAAGTGCTCAAGCGAGAAACTGGGGAAGCGTGCTTATTGCGGGCGTGCTTATTGACAGGTCGGACTGTAATTATAAATTATTGGTATAAACGAAATATCGATACAGAAATGATGTGCTGGGGTATAACTGAGAGGTTTGGGTCGTGATAAGATGTTAAGCGATCATTAGAACTCCCTCACAGAAAATCCAAAAGAGTTCTGGTCTTTCAAACATCTTCAATAACTATAAATTGTTGGTATAAACAAAATATCGCTACAGAAGTGATATGCTGGGGTATAACTGAGAGGTTTGGGTCGTGATAAGATGTTAAACGATCACTAGAACTCCCTCACACAAAATCGAAAAGAGTTCTGGGCTTTCAAACATCTTTAATACGGTCCGACCTCTCAATAAGCACGGAAGAGCCCCCAAAGGGAAGAGTATTTCCGAGAATTCGGGTACCCCCACCAGGCGCCCGCTCTACGCTCACTGGCTCTCTTTGTCTCTCTCGCTCTTTATAGCATGCGAACCTCCCAATAAGCACGCTCGAACGAATGTGAACGTTTTCACGTTAAGTAACTATGTATTCATCTCATTTTACTCATCTGAGGCCTCCTCGGTTGGGCGTGCTTATTGAGAGGTCCGCGCGCAAACTCACTCGCGCGTGATTCGAGCTCGGAGTTCGAGTTGGAGTAGGGGAAAGTGCTCGAGCGAGAAACTGGGGAAGCGTGCTTATTGCGGGCGTTCTTATTGAGAGGTCGGACTGTATTCATACGCAATTTGGTTATAAAATTGGTCGGAGATGCTTCTTCCGATTGTATCAATAAAGCAGGCCAATTAGTACTGGTAAGTCCTCCTGGACTCAGCCAATATATATGAGAAAAGGAAGACTTAATGTCGGGGCGTATTTTTAGGAAGACAATCGACATAAAATCGTTACTGATTGTGAGTTGCTACGGTTAATGCCGAGACCACAAATGAGGCCAGATATCGCAGTACCTATTTGAATCAATATAACACGTTGACTGGTACTCGCACATAACATTGCGTACAAATAAATAAATCTAGACTATCTATTGCAGAGGCAAAAACTAGGACCACGAATGACACTGGCCATTTGAAACATTACGAATCGGCGCCGGTAACCATAAGTACCATTACGTATAGTTATGTGCATCTATATGTAAAATGGTGTGTATGGGTACCGGCACTAATTCGTAACGATTCATACGAGGACCGGTACCCGTACGTACCATTGCATATACATGCGCGCATATATATGTAATGGGACGTATGAGTACCAATCCTTGTATAAAACGGTACGAATTTGTTAACACGAGTACGTTAGCTGTGAACCTTAACGCTTTAACGGCCACGCCTATTTCTGGATGGCTCAAACTCATTTCCTATGAGTAGGAGGTAGTATTTTCGACTGTAGCAAATTTGCTACTAACATTTTCACCCGCTCGGTTCCAACTATTATTTTAATTCAATAAAAAATCTTCAAAGCCTAGTTCGTCCAGTCAAGCTTCCTTTACACAATTCTATCAAAAAATATTTCAAGAATGTCCATTTATTTTTTTTTTTTTGGACAAAAAACGGTCAGCGGATCGAATGCTGGGGCAAGCGTCGTAAATTTTCACGACAACATTGTTACCATATTAACATAATTCGTATGTTTACGTTTGGATTTCAAGCTATCCCAGCATTTTAGCTGAATCTAGCATAGATTGATGGAACTGTGAAGTAGCTGGTCTGCTATAGCGTCCTTACGCTTTTCACCAACGGGGTCAAAGTGAACATAGAAAATTTGCTACGATGGCAGCTAAAGGGTAAACGAACGTGTAGAATCCATGGGTGAGAAAAAATACACATGTTTTTGACATGATAATCGATAACATGATAAGCGTTACAACGGTTTCAAAGCACAACCGATTGCTGGGAT